>PIJE02000334.1:328918-376418 GCA_002895965.2 Coryphaenoides rupestris
ACCAGAGTATATTGCTCTAACTGGGGCGCACACACACACACACACACACATCAATTGAATTACTCATTTCCTGGGCTTAATGGATCACGTTGTCACGTAAGGCATCGTCAAAGCCCTCCTCTCAAAGCTTCATGGGACAGACGGACTTCGAACGTCCTGCTTCCCGTTAGGGGGTTACCTTGCCTCGCCGTCTCCACACGTGTGTGATGCTGGTGAAAAGAAGTGACCCAGGATATGGTCGTGCACCGACTGTTTTTAATTTAGATTCTTAGGCCACATAATCAACTCGGGCATACGGTTTGAATCATCACTCTGGCCCGCCCCTCTTTAACAGCGCTCACCAGCTCCGGCCCCCAGCACAGACCTACTCGCACAGGCCCAACACCCTGCCTCGCCAGGCTTTCCTGTACATGACATATGGGTTGCAGATGAGAGAGGCGGATCACAATGGCAAAGTTTAAAGGGTTGGGGGGGTCAGCAGACAGGGCAGTCAATTCCTCCCAGCTGTGTGCTTGAGCTTGTCTGACACCTAGCAGATGTGGGCCTCAAGCCTCCATGCTCCGTCCGGCGACACCTTCAGGGGGGTTGGCCCGACCTGGACGCCGAGTACCAGGCACCTTTTGTCCGTAAGGTGCCATAAGGTACTCATCCCGCTTCTACTCTTGTGATCAAAACGAAGCAAACGGGAGACACCGCTGGCCACAGAAGGGATGGAGGGGGGCACGGGACTATCCCTTTCCTGGCTCTGTCAGTGCGTTGCTATATAAGGGCTGCTGCTGCTGCTGCGAGTAAAAGCGTGTGTTTAGACAAACAGCGCGCGATCCGGAGGGAAGCCTCGCTCTCCGTTTGCCTGGTGAGCACAGCGCAGTCGGTGGGGACACCGTCTGCTCTCCCCCGGCGTTGGCAAACCAAAGGTCCAATCTTTTTGGTTCACAACGTTGTGCGAGTGCTGCAGCATCTCATGGCGATAAAAAATGTATACAAATAAAACTTCCTCTCTTGTATATGAATGTAGGTCTGTCATTTTTGGGGATTTTTTTGTTATTTCAATTGTTAAATGAAAGTTTAAACTAGAGCACACAGTGAGAGGAGAAACGCCCTGTCTCCACTTGGACAGACAGCCAGGCCAGGATGAAGATTAACGGCCCACACCTGGACAAGCTCAACCACTCCTCCACCCTTCCACCCACCAACCCACCCTCGTCCCGGGGACCCAAGGCCTCCAGCTCAGCCAGTCCATTTGGCCGGTGGTGTGGAAAACGGACTTTTCACACTTTCCACTCTTGCATTTTGCCTCAGAGTGGGTGTGGTTTTGGTGTGCACTACCGTTGACAGAATCTACGTATCCAACCACCAGTGTGTGTGTGGTGTGTGTGGTGTGTGTGTGTGTACGTGTGTGTGTGTGTGTGTGTGTGTACGTGTGTGTGTGTGTGTGTGTGTACGTGTGTGTGTGTGTGTGAACGTGTGTGTGTGTGTGTGTGTGTGTGTGTTGGAGCACTTCATTGTGTGTGCAAAGGTTTTAGAGCACTGCAATTACGACCGCGCTGTTCTGCACAGTGGATTCACAGTGGATGACTGGTGTTGCAGTTAAGAAGTTGTGGGTTTGAGGCTATGCAGTTCTATCAGAATCCTCGGGTCAGCTCTGGTATCTCAATTGGGATCTTTGATGCTCGGGAAATCCCAGTTCCATCTAGAATGCAATTTTACGCAGTTTGCATGTACCCAACTTTCTTTTTGGCTTGCAGACATGAAACATTTTAAAAACTAACTCAGATTTAAAAATAATTGCGAAATAGCAGACATATGTGGCGTACACACGCACACACACGCGCCTCTCACAGTCCATGCCAACATCCATCACATCTCAACGTTCTGGACCTGGTCTGTGTTTCACCTTTAGCCCCTCCACCTCCTCTCTGCACCAAACTGCTGCTTTCACTCTAAACACTAAACGCACACCGCCTGATATTTACGAGCGAGTCGAAAAGCTCTCTGCGGCTCTATGATTAAGGCGCACAGTGAAAGCTCACGAGTTACGACTGGAAAAACCCAAACCATACGGTCAATTCTGTGCACATGCCATTTTTTGCCATGGCCCGACGTCAAAAGAAAAAACGACCCGAAGACAGAAGTTTGAGTATGCATTGAGAGTAAACATTTGCACAAAAGAAAGCCACCAGACTCTCACCCGTCTTCACACACACAGTTCTATTTAAATGCTACTTACCCTGTATGGAAGTGGATGTATTCCAGAGCGTGTTGGCCTTTTCTTCTCGTCTTTAACTGAAAGAAACACTGATGCGAAAGCAGAAAACAGCGGCCTCTTGGGCTATTATCCTCCGGTGTAAAATCCCCTTGTTCTGGCTTCACCCGCTTCCTGAGGGAAGGTGGAGGATCACAAGGATGTGAGGGTGGGTGGTATGTGTTGGGGGTCGGGGGGGGGGTGGGGGGGCAGGATTTGCGGTGAGGGGGGGGGGGGGGGTGATTTGATGTGGATGGGGAGATGGTTAGGAGGAGAGGGAGTCCTGCGAGATAGAGGTAGGACAAGGGACAGTAAGGAGAAGTGGGGGGGGGGGGGGGGGAGAGATTGAGAGACCTAGAAGGAGCAGAGGCAGAGAGAGAGAGAGAGAGAGAGACAGACAGACAGACAGACAACCTCCTTCTCCCTCAGCAGAGGAGCTGTGGCGAGGACTCCGGGGCTGGGACTGGACAAACCTCCCGGCTCCTGGAGGCCTGCCACCTGGCCTTGCCTCCACCCACTTTCTCCAGAGAAGAAGAAGGAAAAAAAAAAGGAGGAAAAAGAGAAATGGAGAAGGAGCCAGAGGAGGAGGAGGAAGAGGAGGAGGGTGGGAGAAAATAGGAAAGGGAAAAAAAAGGAAAAGAAGAGTCTTAAACGAGAACCAGACACCAGCCCCGTTTGGTGTTGGGGGGGGGCGCTGGGGGGGGGTGGCTGGGGGCAGGGATGGATGATGTCACAGGCCTTCAGCTAGGTTTCTCTTTCCCCATCCGTGTCATGTCGCAACTTCATCTCCACGGCAACTTAAAGTGGTTCTCCATATAAAATGCCTTTTTTCGTGGTGACCGAGTTTTTTTTTCGGCCATAGGTTTCGCGGCCAATTCACCGATTACGGATTTCTTCTTACGTTTGTAGGGCCTGTTCACTGGCGCATACAATGCTGTGTGTCCCCCCAGTAGATGAACCTTGGGATTTGTTTCCCTCCAAACAAATGTTTACACTCGCAGATGTTTCACTTGGGGAATGTGCAACCGACAGTGCTGTGGGCTTGGCAAGGGATTGAAGATAAGATTGTGTTGCCTGGGAAAGCACTGACATACTGCGGTGAGCGTAATTAGTCGAGCCTCAGCATCTCAGGCTGCCTTTTAGGGAGCCTCCTTTAGCTACAGCTGTCACGCAACGATCTGCGACTGATTCCACATGGTGCAATACATCGAGTCTAGACGGTATAGACCCCGACCCGCCTGCGTTCAAGCCTACAGAACGGATGTCACTTTGGACGTCACTCCAAAGTGTTTTATTGCTTAAAATGATTTCATGTCGTGGGTTTTTTGTGTTGACATTGCAATGCCACTGCTGCACAAATTGTTTTCAATGCCGCCACAGAAAGTTGTCGGTATTAGCCTAAATTGCCCACAAGTACGCAATAAACACAACACTACAAGGCCGTGTGGTAATTCTACTGACAACAACACCGACTATAATTATCCAACCGAACACTATCAATAGCGTGACAACACCAGCATATATAAGCATTTTTTGATAGCATGTTAGGATCATTTGTCAAGTTTACTGCAGGGTACATGTCGTAGAACTGCACAGAACTAGAGAAATAAGTCCAGTCCAGGAGGATTCTGAGGCATGCTGAGGAGAGAGGGGGGCGGGGGGGGGGGGTGCTGTAAGGGACCTCTGCATTTATTCTGTCAGCAACCAAGACCTGAGCTATTATCAGTGGCCTCAGCATAGCAAACCTGGCTCCCTCACGTCCGCTTCCACAAAAAAAACGATCAACTAGATGCTCATCAAAAAGAGCCTCCGCACAATTCTGTTAAAAACCACCCAATCTTTCCTTGAACCTGAATGCAAATCAACGAATGAATCATTGCACTATTGAGTATAGTACTGTGCTATTTAACACGTGTTTCTATGAGCGTTCAGCATTGCTTTGTCCATGTGCAGCACAGAGTGAGTGAAGAGGTCAATACTCGCACACTCCCTACTTCCTGCATTGCGTTGTGCTGTTACGGTGCTGCTAGGCAACCCCATCCTGGAAATGTTGCCGCATCCTCATTAGACGACAAGCTGTGTTGGGTAGTCCTGTGTTTGCCTCATAACACAGGACTCATTCACATAAATGTCTGCAATGTGGCTAGCTGGACCCACACGACTCAAGGTCGTTACGAAATGAGATTTTCCGCTCTGATGAAACGGCAGCAGTCCAAATGATTCGGGAGGACTGATGAGGAGGACTTGGAAGTCAAGCAAAACATTGGTTCTTTTTTTGAAAGTAACAAATGATGATTCTGATGTCGCCAAAGTGAGGAGATCCTGATGTCACTCACCGAATGAAGAGTTGAAGACGTCAACCCTGATTTGGGAAACATGTCACATGTTTACACATGGACAGCGAGCGCTAACTGAACCCAGAGCTTTCACCAATCACGGCCGTTGTGCGGCCGTCGGACAAGGCAAATGAACGTCACGCTCACGGCACGCGGCCAAGACGTGGAGGCACAGCAGAGCTGACATCGGGGCTCAACCCACGCTTTGATGTATGCCACCTTGGTGACCTCATATGGGTGCGGATAGAAGAACACAAGATTTCCTGTCCGCTAAACCCAGCCCTTCTTTTACCTAATGATCTCCAGCTCTCTCTCTCTCTCTCTTATAAATATACTTTACATACTGTATATATGCTCTATATGCAGTATATTGTATATACATGTACTGTGTGTATACATAGGCCAAATGAAATTCAAAGATCCAAATGATTTTCAGTAGTTAGCACACAGTATGCAGTTCAAACAAGTGGCCATACTCTGGAACATCCAGACGACGTTGTGGGTGTGGCCTGGACAGCTCTCGGCTCCTTCAGAGAGTGGAAAGTGTGAACAAGCCGAAGAAACGAATCGTTAAGAAAACGTTAGTTACCGTGAATAGCCACACCATGAAACGCGCACTGTTTATTTTCCCGGGTCATATAAAAAACAGATGATGCACATAGATGCACATAACCAGACTATTTAAGCCTTTTAGCACTTGTTTCCCTGGCTTGCCCTAATGAAGACATGACTGGTCGGAACAAACTGCTCAGTGGCCTGCTTGGGCTATAATGTGTTGCCTCCACTAACGTGTACGTTTCCACGAAGGCGTAACAAACAGAAGGGTGACACCGGATTGGCCGCAGCTATACTCACGCCACACTCAACGTATTGCTGGAGCAATGACGGCTCACAGAAAAGAGCCTTGTTTGACCAAGTCATTACAGCATTGTATTATTAGAATCATTTAGGTTGAAATGATCTGCAACACACAGACTTTAGGGATTATGCTCATAAATAATGTCATATGTACACCATTTATGCCATTTGGGCAGTTTTATACAAAGCGTGAGTGTATACATTTTCAGAATGGTTGACTCGGTGGTAATCAAACCCTTGCAGTGCAAATGCAAGGTTGAGCAAGACAGTACCGTGGAATGTCCTTCCTCGCCAACACAAACAAAGAAAACTGCTTGGATTTATTAAACTGACTGCTCAGTAGAATAGGCTGATGGGCAGCTTCACGGGGGGGCCTTGCCAGGGGAGGTCACACATTCACATTTACAATTACATTTAGGGCATTTGGCATAACTTTTATCCAAAGCGACTTACAAAAAAGTACATTTGTCGAAAGAGACAGCAATATCGCTGTGGTACATAAAGATAAGAATAGAGCAGGTTTCAAACATTCTTAATTGCAAGGTTAATATAACAACTTGGAGACAACAAACAGCTGGGATGAGAGCAGAAGTGCCATTCTGAGTGCTTCACATCTAAGAACATACAAGATGCTAAACAATGCTAAGAATTATTATTTAGTGCCAAGACGTACAAACACGCAAGTTAGTGCTAGGGTTCGCAGAGGGAAGGCGGGGGGTTCCGGTGAACTCTGAAGAGGTGGATTTTGAGTCTTTTGCAGAAGCTGGTGAGCAACTCTGCCATCCTGACGTCAGCCGGGAGCTCATTCCACCACTGCGTTGCCAGAACAGAGAAGATTTGGGGCTTGGCAGAGCGATGTTTGCCTGTTCTGAAGGTGGTACCAGTTGTCTAGCCGAAGAGCGGAGTGCTGGAGCTGGGGCATGGGGTCTGACTTATGTTTGGAGGTAGGTCGGGACAGTTCCGCTGACAGCCTTGTAGGCCAGTACCAGTGTCTTGAATCTGATGCGAACAATTACTGGGAGCCAGCAGTCGTGGAAGAGAGGGGTTACATGGGAGAATTTTGGTAATTTGAACACCAGGCGTGCTGCTGCGTTCTGGATTTGTACAAGATCGGGCCAATTAGGTGATGTGATGCCATTGCAGCACAGCTAGTCGTCCAGTACCACACAGGAACTAGAGCCAGCATGCTCTGTAAACCTGCGCTACAACCTCCAGCAGCAGGGAGGATTTCACACATTCAGATCAAGTGTCAATGTGCAACCCAGTCACATGCCAGGCTCCAGCGAGCAAACATTACACATTTACACTCTCAATAAGCCCACAGGAAACAGAAAAAACCATTAGCAGGAACACATAGAGGAAGTGCAATAGATGCTTGTATAAACAAACGAAACCAAGATAGATAATCAAGGCAAAAAACAAAGTGAATGTTATCAGTGCAGTGGAGCTATCCATGTCGGCGGCTCCTATCTTCTGTGGAACTGTTTGTTAATCCTTTCAACGAGGCAGAGGAAGACATGCATGCACAAGAAAACATGCAAAACTGGCCCACAAATCACAATTATGCTACACAATGGTTGACAAATCTTTACATTGAGTCCATAACTGCAGCTGCCTCACATCATTTTCATTACTTTATTGTGTGACTTCCTATCCAATATCCTGCCTGCATCGGGTGGAAATATCTAAATCTAATCCAGCGTTTGGATCTTGATGGTATAACTCAAGACACATGCTAAAATATAACCGCTTTAACAGGAAACAGATATATTTTTGAGCTCTTTCTTTAAAAATGAGACAATGTGCTATGAAAATATGTTTATTGAGTGCGAAATCAGAGCGTAGCAATAATTACCTCGATAAATCAATATCAAAGGAGCCAGGCAACCTCTGGTGCATGCATTATTTTGTGTCATATTTGTATTAGTATGCAGCCATCCATCACAAACTGAGATACATGTGTGTTCTTGGAGAAGACAATCTGTGAAGAATGGGTCGAAAACAGTGTTGATTTGAAAGTGTAGGCTCGACACACTAGTTCAATGCATTTTTTTATAGTATATAAGTGCAGGACTTCATTGCTTTGTGTCATAGGCCTAAACACGTGTACAGTACTGGCATTTCAACATGGATAAATGGCTACTACAACGATAACAACGACAGGGAATCTAGGCACATTCACACAGGTATTTAGTTTTTGATTTTTGGTGCAGCTTGAACTCATCTGTTTATTTACTCTTCCTATTCAGTTTCATTAAATTATACGATGAAAAATTACATTGAAAACAATCATGGCAACCTGCTACCACAATTTCCCAATTCCCTCTAATTACAATTTGATTCTCTGTCTGCAATAGCATATTTTTACCACCTGTAGTAGAAGGCCAGCATATTGATTTGATTTTGAGTGTTTAGCTCTTGATTAAAATGTTTCTTAACAAGTCTACTTTTCTGTCCTTGACCAAAAGCTGAAAATGTTCTCCGTCATGTCAGCTCACCAAATGTTTCTGCTAACATAACATCTTTGGGGGTTTTTTTATCTGCATGAAAACCTATCTTTACATTGAAAAATTCTGAAGAAGATTCTAATTTGGCAAATTTCTTCTCTGGTTCATTTTGTCACGTCCATGTGGTCAGTCTTTAATAGTTTATAATAATGCAGTACAGTCGTTCAGCTTTTGGTCTGTAGATGCTGGCTCCAAAATAGTCAATATTTCAAGTTTGAAAATGTCATCGTAATTGTCTGCGGCACACAAGTTTATATGTGCCAACCATTGTTATTTTGCCAAATATCTGTTGAAACACAAAAAACGAACGATAAATAAGAAGAAAGTATGCGCTATTTATCTTCTGGTAAAAAAAACGTAATTAAATAAATCACAGATTGCATTTCAGTCATAAATTAGTTTAAACGATCGTATCTAGGCCTCTTAACCAAGGAAATGGCAACTGTAACACAAGAGATATATACAGCAGCAGAGTAGGCCTACTGAGAACATGAGACTACATTTACAAATGCAGATTCATCATGAATGAATGAAACTATTTAGATGTAAGCAATATACATTGACAATCATCCACGGGTTACACAAACGTGCAGTACGTTTTGAGAAGACCAAGCTTAAATGGGAAGCAGACGTCCATGACAACTGGCCAAGAAGGAACAAGACCAAAAAGAGAAGAAAAAAAAAAACATTCTTTGGGCCCACGAGGAGGTATAAAATGGAAATGTGCTGTGCACATGAAGAGCACAGCTGCAAGCCATCTCTCCTAAATCCCATTTCCTTTGATTCCCCCTCACTCTTTAAGCAGTGCTATCCTGGAAGGACACCAGCCTCTCCACAAGATCCACAAGATCCACAGTACTGTACTGTCACCACACGGCCACACGGTCAGTTCCACACCCGCAGCACTCATCTGCCAAAGCAAAAAAATGATAAAAATTGTGACAATTTTGTCACCACTTTGTGGTGAGCTGGAGGTCAGAAATGTATGTCTTTGAGTAACCCCGCTCACCGGCCGACAGTGCTGTTTAAAATTACCTTCGAGTTCACCTCTGTTGCGAGTATAAACGCCTCGTCTAAATGAGGCTTAATTGGAAATGTGGAAATTTGAAACAGATGACCAGTAATGATTATTACACCCAAGATGAGTGCTCATACGAACAAATATGACATTATAATATGGGATGGATATCCGCACATATTATTTCTTCTTTGATGGACATTTTGAATGACGATTTCAACGTGATGCGCAGACAGGAGTATAGCTGCAGCAAGACGACCCAGCAGCCTTTGGTTTGAAATGATCTTGCAGGCGATTCCAGGTTACATTCCACTGCAGAGAACATCTGTAAAAAAAACAACTGCATTTTTTGGGGGGAGAATTCGGAGAACATTGTAGCCTTGCTTAAATACTCGGGCCTGCCCAAGAAGTATCACATTATGAGTGTGTTGAGTGTTATTCTGTGCAGTCTTATTCCTTTCTCAAGCTGGATGTGTGTGTTTTTTGGTGGGACTTTATTGAGATGAAATCATTACAATGCAAACAGCCACCAAATGTCAAGGAACAACTCCACCGGCTCCAAGTTGGGTTGGTTCATTCATGTCTCTTTGAAATAAGACTTCCAATGTGGTGCCGCCAATGTATTGCTATAGGCAATGACAGAAACCACCCTGCACCCCCCCCCCCCCCCCCCCCCAAAAAAATATGTGGACACAGTAGATGTTTCCATGTGTGATTTGGGGGTTTGGACAGAGCTCCTGGAACCTCTCCTCAAGAATTCCCATGGTCAACCTCAGGCCTCTTGCTCCACCTCCCTTCCAGAGGTTATGACATACTGTACCACTAAGGACGGAGCAGGGCGGCTCCTCCCGTTCCCTTCTCAGTGGGAGGCAGACACCCAGACACCAAGCAAGCGAAGACAATCACTCTCTCTATCTGCACAAACAGCGCATCTCCCGCTAACATCTTTACACGGTGTCTGAAAATACACCATTGCCACCACTGACCCTCAAATGTTGAGGGTAAGCGTACAGTCTTCTGTTACCCCGCCGCTAAACGCTGCTTTTTAAGCGCGCACAGAACAGCCACCACAAATGTAAGGGGACCATATGTCCTTCCAACAGCTAACTACCACCGTAAACTGTGGCCCGTGGCAAATCACATCTCCCCCCTCTCTCCCTCTCTCTCTCTCTCTGTCTCTCTGTCTCTCTCTCTCTCTCTCTCTCTCTGTCTGCCAAGCCCTCAGCCAGCGACGCTCCTCTGACTCACCAATCGCAGCAAACAATGGCCGCCTTTGAATTTCCCCCGTGGTTGTCTTAAATTGACAGCTGGAATCTATTAGTGCCTCGTCCGGTAGCCATGACTACTCCACAATAACCAAGCAGCATGTACTGTATGCTCATGAATGAAAGAAAGAACGAAGGGAAAGAAGAGAGTTATGGAACAGGGTGGATGGGCGGAAACACGGTTCGACGTGGTCGCATGGTTCTAAGCAGTGTTCGCGGTGGAACAGACACCGGAGAGAACCCTTCTGAGCGACGCCACATGTTTAGGACTGTAAAGCGGTGGAAAGTAACTCAGTACATTTACTTGAGTACTGTACCTAACTTGAGTCAAATATTGTAATTTTTACTCCACGACATTTAGTGTTTTAGTTACAGTTTTAGTTACTAGTTACTTTGCAGATTGAAATTAACAATATAAAATATAACCAATAAGTAAATTCCCATATTATTATATCAATCAGGACTCCAGGACCTAAATGGGCAAATAGCTAAACAGCAGTATGTAAAGAAATATATAAACAATTTACACATTAAGATAAGAATAGAGCAGACAAGCTGCAACATTAAACCAATAAACACATGAATGCGTCAATAATTATAATCCAATAATATCATATATTGTGGAGTGTGTGTGGTTGGTGGCTGGTTTAAACAGCCACCAAGCCGTAGCCCTAAAGAAGCCACTTTTAGTGGCGAGTATCAAGGCCATTCTGCCTAGTACGAGTACTTTTACTTTTGGTACTTTAAGTTCATTTTGATGCTCATACTTTTGTACATTTACCTCATTAACATTTTCAATGCAGGGCTTTTACTTGTATTTCTACAGTGTGGTATCACTACTTTTACTTCAAGCTAAAGAGCGGAGTACTTCTCACCACCACTCACTGTACACTCGCCTTTTCCACTAGTGGTATTTACCTCGAGGACTTACAATTTCCAAGATTTGGATAAATGAGGCAGCCCTCCAGACATCTGGAAATCATTTGTGCTCATCAAGACTCACGCTTGGGTTTCCCCCAGCCTGCTAATGCCACGCTGCCGTACGGGAGGGTGTTTGAAAGCACTTCCACCATACATCATGCATTTGCGGCCACGTCCACCAGCAACATGCAAATATTGCTGACAGGCCTGATTGATACGTACAGTATATATGCATACACGATACGAGAGTTCCCCGCGTCTTCTCAACGTCGATCAATCCTCAAACCCCCGCCACGATTTATTACAAGGTATAAAACAAATAACTGTTGTGTTGCGTGGCGTCTGTGTTGTTTTAACTCGCAGCGTGACTTGGCATAATTGCTAATAATCATGACCGCTGGAAAAAACTCAGCAACTGACTGCTTTCACTCCGAGATAATGCACGTGTGTATGATTATGATGATGGTAAAGGGGGCGGGGGGAGAAAAAAAGTCCCCCAGCTGTGCTAAACATCCATTGTATTTGAAGATACTTGGCAAAGTGTCGGATGAGGGTATTATGTGAACGATCTGGTTCACAGGCCCACGCTGAGGCAACTGTTGCATGAAGTCAGAGTTGTAACAAATGCCCCAGCATGGAAGCAAAATTTGAAATAAAAAAAGCAGAGAATATAAAAACAGAAATAATGTTTTGCAAGAGTTTATGGAAGACATGGGCTCGGGTCCAGGGCCATTTTAAACAAACAGGTTCCAAGGATGCTGTATTTTGGGCTAATTGTACTGCCCCTTAATATGGAGTCATTTACCATTCTGAACTGGGACATAGGAACATTTTCGAATATTTTATTTACTTTTGTCTAGTCTATTAGTACAGTGGACCATAAATGTGATATATATATATATATACACAGTTGTGGTCTTAACTTTACATAAAGAACATGTATGTCATGGCAGTCCAGAGTTTTCAACACTTATTTTTCTGTGATAGAGTGATTGGAGCACATACTTACTATACTTACTTCTTTGTCACAAAAAACATTCATGAAGTTTGGTTCTTTTATGAATTTATTATGGGTCTACTGAAAATGTGACCAAATCTGCTGGGTCAAAAATATACATACAGCAATGCTAATATTTGGTTCCATGTCCCTTGGCCATTTTCATCTCAATTAGGCACTTTTGGTAGCCATCCACAAGCTTCTGGCAAGCTTCTGGTTGAATCTTTGACCACTCCTCTTGACAGAATCGGTGCAGTTCAGCTCAAATTTGTTGGCTTTCTGACATGGACTTGTTTCTTCAGCACTGTCCACATGTTCTCGATGGGGTTTAAGTCAGGACTTTGGGAAGGCCATTCTAAAACCTTAATTCTAGCCTGATTTAGCCATTCCTTTACCACTTTTGATGTGTGTTTGGGGTCATTGTCCTGTTGGAACACCCAACTGCGCCCAAGACCCAACCTTCTGGCTGATGATTTTAGGTTCTCCTGAAGAATTTGGAGGTAATCCTCCTTCTTCATTATTCCATTTACTTTCTGTAAAGCACCAGTTCCATTGGCAGCAAAACAGGCCCAGAGCATAATACTACCACCACCATGCTTGACGGTAGGCATGGCGTTCTTGGGGTTAAAGGCCTCACCTTCTCTCCTCCAAACATATTTCTGGTCATTGTGGCCAAAGAGCTCCATTTTTGTTTAATCTGACCACAGAACTTTCCTCCAGAAGGCCTTTTCTTTGTCCATGTGATCAGCAGCAAACTTCAGTTGAGCCTTAAGGTGCCGCTTCTGGAGCAAGGGCTTCCTTCTTGCACGGCAGCCTCTCAGCCCATGGCGATGTAAAACACGCTTGACTGTGGACACTGACACCTGTGTTCCAGCAGCTTCTAATTCATTGCAGACCTGCTTTTTGGTGGTTCTCAGTTGACTCTTGACCATCCTGACCAATGTTCTCTCAGCAGCAGGTGATACCTTGTGTTTTCTTCCTGATCGTGGCAGTGACACAACTGTGCCGTGCACTTTATACTTATGAACAATTGTTTGCACAGTTGATCTCGGGACCTGTAGCTGCTTTGAAATTGCTCCAAGTGACTTTCCTGACTTGTTCAAGTCAATGATCCGCTTTTTCAGTTCCGTGCTGAGCTCCTTTGACTTTCCCATTGTAGTGTTTGTGTCTGAGTCTCATGATTGTATTAAATGAGTCTTATTTAAATGAGCTCAGAGAAGTCACCAGCTGTAGTCAATCATAATCACTCACAAGAAGTTAAGAGGCCACAAAGCTAATTTGATTGACACAACTTTCTACATCACATAAATTGATCATTCATGTTGCTGTATGTATATTTTTGACCTAGCAGATTTGGTCACATTTTCAGTAGACCCATAATAAATTCATAAAAGGACCAAACTTCATGAATGTTTTTTGTGACAAAGAAGTATGTCCTCCAATCACTCTATCACAGAAAAATAAGAGTTGTAGAAATTATTGGACATTCTGGACTGCCATGACATACATGTTCTTTACAAGTGTATGTATACTTTTGACCACAACTATATATATTCCACCACCGTGTCAAGCAGTACATGAGGAGCTTTACTTCCACTTTGTAGACACAGGCGCCCGAGGAGAATCCATCACTCACCACTGTGTGACCCCAGTAAGCAGAGCGTGCCGGTGGTTCGTCAAGGAAATGACCTGCTTTGTTCCCCGGGGCCCGTAGCCGTCTCTAAGCTATATCAAAGTAGCTGTGGTCTGCAGGGTCAGCCCTCAGTAGAGGGTGCGGTTAAAGAGAGCCAGCTAAACCTCAAGTTTCAAGAAGAATCAGCTTTGGTCAAATCAAGCACCTCACACACCACCCAGTCACATTCCCTTCCTATTGGCAGGCTATCTGTCTTCCTCCCACCTTCTCTCTCTCTCACTCTCTCCCTCTCACACTCCCTCTCTCTTCTAGTCTCTCTCTTCCTGTTTTCGTCTCTCTCTATCTCTCTATCACTCTCTTTAAGTCTCTCTCTTCCTGTCTTCATCTGTCTCATTGTCTTTCTCTCTCCTTATTTCTTTACTTCTCTCTACTTCTTGTCTTTCTCTCTCTCTCTCTCTCTCTCTTAAATGTGTCTAATCTAATAAAAAATGATCTATGTGTGTCTTTTCTCTCTCTCTTTGCCTCTTTCCCTCTCTCACACTCAAATGTGAGGACGAGTTCATGCATCTATTTCACATGGAAAACTATTTTAACACATTTTCATCCTTCGTGCACTGTCACCGGCGTTGTAGAGTTCCCCTTATGTTCAACATCCCTTCTGGCAGTCTCCATAATACGCCTTTGTTACTCGGCCCAAGCTGCTCTCACTTTGGAAAAAATGTGTTGCTGTCAGACGGCGGTGCCCAGCTGGACGTGTGAGAGGAAAGTTGTTCTCTGTGATGCGTTTGCATCACTGGAATGGCTATTAAACTGTAAGGCTCGTTTCCCAGCCAAGCCCGACTCCCCGTACGCAGTCTGCAGACAACTGTGGACGATTGCAAACAACAGCCGGAGACTTCGAATGCAAACTTCTGGCTGCAGTATCGGAACCACCCCTTTAATATTATGCTGTCCTCCCAGCAGTGTTGCTAATGTCATAATCTGCCTGCACACAAGATCCCTAAGTTTAACCTTCTCCCAGCTCATACCTTAAGCCTGAACATCTATAACCATACACCTAAACTTAACTTAACATAAACTTAACTTCATGTGTTAAGAGAACTTGCATGGCCGTCCACCCTACATTTCAAGCTTCGAGCTTTCTTCATATGTACGTTATTAGAACAACATGAAGCAGTCACTAATAGCTATGGAACGCTTCATATCCAGGGTTCCAACTCGACAAACATAATGCTGAAGTGGCAACCCTTCCATCAGCAACATTCGACATCCCCCAAGCTTTAGATAAGACGGCGTCCCTTCGTCCACATAGCGGTGGTGAGGGCGGGTGGGTGGGGGCGGAATTCCAACACTGGAGCCTCTCCGATGTAATAAAGGAGATGATAGGCCCGTCGAACTAAGGCCAGCCTACTGGCTGATGATTGACTGGTTGGGACAGAAGGGTAGAGGGTGCTACTGTGAGGCGTCAAAAATGTCCTGGTCCTGCCAACACTTGAAGTCCAGTGCTTTATTGACAGCAAAGCAACACAGATGAAAACAATGCAATGCATATGTCAGCATGAGGAAGGGTGGGCTTCATTGGAGGCTTGCCATGAACAGGAAAACTGAACAAAGGGAGATTCTGGCTATTCTGAAAATGACAGCAAGAATACTATGGCAAGAATGCTGTGTCTCAGTCGTTTCATCAGCGGTTCAGGCAGCAGATCAAGAGACGGTGCACCTAGACCCCTTATTATTAACCCTTTACTGGTCACATGATTACCCCAGGAGGCGCTGGGCGGTTTGGGGTGGGTAGTGAACGGAACCAGAGCCAGTGTGTAGTGGGCCTCAGTCACGTTCAACAGCAGAGCTTAGGCTCAGTGGGCTGCGGCATCACGTGCTGCTGCAGCAGCTCTCGGCTCTCTGGCCGTGTGGTGTTTGTTATTGTTATGGTGCAGAGGTAATTGGCGCCGACGGTGGCATGGAGACCGCGAGCTCCCAGTGGGTGATCCTTCAGGGTCCAAACCTTCAGCTTGGAAAATCCCCACCGTATACGCAACGCAGCGGACAATGGGGTTTATTTGATGACGTGATATAACCTCACCCCCGCGCCTATTTTGATTGTTTGTACGTCCTCGGTGGTCAACGGCGGTATAAGTGACTCCGACTGTACGAGAAGAGAAGGAATGTGCTGGAAGGTTTCATATTATGATTGCTTGTCAGTGATATCGGTGCTTCCTCTTCCTGCTTATCACCGGATGGGACCGGACCGGTGTCCCATGGTCCATATCTGGAAGGGCGGGATCAGAACCGGGTGTTCAGCGCCATGGTATCAGAATGACGTTAACAAGTCTGGATCTCGGAGGAGCCAAAGCATCAGGCATCAAGCAAACCACAATATTATCTCTGGAGGCGAGACAGAGAGAGAACAGTTGAAAATGGGGAGCAAGACCGCTGCCATGAAAACTAAAACTTGGAAGAGAACATGAAACAGAATTGTGTTTTTTTTGGTTTTTTGTAGGTGAGCTCATTTCCCCACATATCAAACCCCGCTTCCTTGCTTGTAGAATCACTCCACCATCTCCTGTTTGACCCGGCAGCATAGCATTGCTGTGCAAACACGCATATCGATTCACTTTCCAATCATAATATACAGTATAATAATGAAAAAGAATAAATAATTCACCCATTTTCACATTTTTGGCATAATAGCAGAAGATAATAGGAGCTTCATGCATAGGATAATGGAAATGTGGTATGTTCCCTTTTGGATGTATTTGATGATGAGTGGATATTAAGCCAAATTCATTTAGATTTACATTTAGGGCATTTAGAAACTTTTGTCTGAGTACATTTGCCCAAAGAGCCAAAGAGAGTGAAACAACAGTATATCACTGATACAAGAAGATTTGAATAGAATTCAAGCACTTAATATTTGCTAGGTTAATAGAATATGATAGGTTATGATAGCTAGGTTAACCACTTAATGGTAAACAGCAAGGATGCGCAGAATGGGTGAAATATTTAATTAACGAGCAGGGCGCGTTGGTCAGCAATCTCATATATAGAGTTGATCGTTGTCCTTTACATTTTATGTTATGCCTTTAATAATGTAGCTCAGCCTTTTTCCATGTCAGCGGTTTGTTAGCCGGGAGCGATTCCAAATGGAACATTTGAGTTTCTCTCCGTTGTGGGAGGTTTGTTCTCACAGTCCTGCATGAGAGGTGCAGTGTGCTGCTGTCACCAGTTGAGGGCGTTTCAAACCATTGCTGTAGAGATCGTCCCCATGTTTCTTAAATGAGAAACAGGACTCTACTCTAAGTGATAGAAGCAATGATGAAACATATCTATTGCTGACAATATAGATACACTGACACTGACACAAAACATGCGTGTGTGTGTGTGTGTGTGTGTGTGTGTGTGTGTGTGTGTGTGTGTGTGTGTGTGTGTGAAATGCATGCGTGTGTTTCCTCTGTGTTTGCACAAAGCATGCAGGGGTTGGCTGTCAGGTTGCTCCTGCAGATAGGATATTCCTTGTGTGTTCAAGGATATCAGAATGTGGGGCTGGGGTTGGGTTTTATAAGGCGGAGGCCCACAGAACACACGGCAACATCAAGCACGCTGAGATCACCAGTAACCATGGGGACGTGTAAACACACAACTGTACTACAAGATGGGTTGTTTATGTCTGTTCATCATCTGTTGGTGGCACATTGAAACACTTTGGCCAACCAACCAATCAGAATTGGACATCGGTTTGAAATGAATATATCCTCAACAAAGGGACATAATTAGTAAGGATCCATCAATTCACAACCAATTAGCAATTATGCGCAGCCAACGGGCATGGTTATGGAGTGAAGTGATGGAGTTGAAGGAGGTTCAAGAGTTCAACATGGGATACAAACAACGCGACAAATAAGCAAATAACAAAGAAATCAATCTGATACAAATTCAATCAAAATGGCCAAAAGGCATGCAACATTGGCATCGGAACATCTAATAGAAGTGCTCATTGTTGTTGCTGCTGCTGCTGTTGTTCATCATCCAAGAGCCTCTGTGTCCACTTAGCACTCCGCAGCACTCCAGCCATGCTTCTCACGCCTCTCCACGGGGGCCAAGGAGGCCTCCGCTTTGTGCATTCTTGCACTGGGCTTGCCTCATGTCTTCATTTATTATGGAGATATTGACTAACTGGAACATTGTCATCATTGTTATTTGTAATTATAGTTTTAATTATTGCTTTTGCTATTAGTTTAAAAAGAACAACAACAACAACAGTATGCATCATAACATACATTTTCATGATAGAATAGAAGTAATTTTATTATTATATGCCGCACGCACTGGCAGTATATTAGTGTTTGTGGTATATTATTATATAATTATATTATCTACCGCAAAGATACAAACGTGACCACACCCTCAGTATATCGTTAATGTCTCTCATGACTGATTGGGCCAAGAGTTGAAGCTGCTTTCTTTACCCCCCGTTGGTTTGTTCCACGGAATGTCAGTTGGTATGTCCTATTTGATTTGAAGGAGTGGTCTGTTTATTTTCTATCTCTCTATCTCCCTGCTTATCTTGTGATCTGCGTGCGTGTCTCCACCATGGTCCACCTCATGCTCATACATGACACGTCTACTCCATGATAAAAACCGAACAACTTTTCAATACAAATCCATGTTATATTTCTACTATCAATAATAGCACCTCTGACTTTCATTGAGAAAACTCAACCAGGCATATTCCCAAGACTTTCCCCATAGTTGCAGGTCAGACCAATAGCTTGTCATTGCTATTTTAGTGGATGAATCCATGGCTTGGATGAATAGCACCTCTGTTCAAAAGGGGCCTCGGAGGTTAGCTGCAGTTGTTGTTGTTGTTGTCCTCAGCAACAACATCACTTACATTTCCTGACTAAATACCTTAGGTTTGCTTGTCTGCTTCCAGCTCTAGATGGGAGCGGTCAAGGGGCACACAAAGCCAGCAAATTCAATTCCCCAAATCTACTGCTCAAATATGGATTGGTGTGATTGTTGTCTGGGGACAAAAGAAGGTGGGCCACAGCGAAATGTGACACACAATGTAAATAAGGTTTAAATAGTAATCCATGCATGGTGGTTAAGCCTATTTCAATATACATACACATTTCACTATATAACAGAAATCGCCTGAAGTTAAACCTTGTTGCCATCAAGTATTGCCTGGTGAAGACTTCGATCTGAGTCTAAATCTGGCACATACCACCGCTTATTAGTTGTTCCCAGTCTGCCTGATTGGTTACCAGTAACCAATCAGGGACGGCGTCCTTTCTCATTAACCAATCACTTTTTATGATTGACCAAATTGGTGCCAGCTGATGTCACTTGTCTTACATCCTATGATGTCATTGTCGTCATCTTGCACAATTCCGAGCCAATCAGACAAGAGCAGCTGCATGCGTAACCTGTGTCTAGTGTTGTACATGTGGTTTGACTTACCGTGCTTTAACTCTAACCACCACATAACCTGTCCCAGGCCTAATAAAAGGAGAAGGGAGGGAAGCAGTGCTTGGGCAATGACAAGAAGATTGTATTCGCTGACCTGGCAACAAAATTGATCGGCTTAGTCAAGTTCAAGTCAAATCTATGAATGGAGGCTCTTCGAAAGGATTCACTGAAGGCTGATACATACTCCGCAAGAACAGAGAAATGTGTTCTTGTTCTCAAGGTGGCAAGAACAAGAACAAAGTTCGTTCTGGCTACGACATTTTATACTTCACGAGAGACTCCTCAAAGGCCCCGCCCATGTCGTGGATTTTACCTATACTCTGACATTCGTAAGAGGGTGATCAGGAAGACCAAAGTTTGAAAGTTAAAGACTTTATTTGCCACAGCCAATAGTAACAACAAGCCTGAGTCAAATCTGCAGAGAAGACTGAATTCACTCCTCTTTGACTCTGACTTATATTCACATCGTCACATGATCATCGTGACATTGTCGTCGTGACATTCCAAACCCCATTTAAAGTAACCGCAACATAGGTTCTCTTTCCTATTATTGTTTCAAGAAATTATATGGCAGGATGTGACCCCCTCCTTGCCTAGTCATAAATGAAGGTGACGACTGGTCATGCAGATAAGCAACTGGGGAAGAGGTTAAGTCTGGTGAATGTCCATAAGTATTGTGTTTACTCTTTGTCTTTCTCTACCCTTAATTCACCCATACAGTATAATGACAAGCCATTCTTATGAATATACCGTAAAATATCTCCAATACCCACAGCAGCAATCTTCTGCTCACACAATAGTTCTTGGACACGACGCGAGAAAAAAGTTCGGCAGGGATGAGGTGTCGAGAACAAGCTGCGAGAACTCCCGAACCAAGGCTGCGAGAACAAAATGAAGTCATTTTGTTCTCGCAGCCCTTGGAGCGAGAACAAATTTCTCTGTTCTTGCGGAGTATGTATCAGCCTTGAGACGGTTTGATCCTACTGTTCGGTTTCTCTTACAGTTAGCTTGTTTGAATGCCGAGTGTGAGTTGCTCAGTGTTTTTTAAATAGTCCTTTATTACAGACTGAAAAAGGACCTACACAAAGGTTACTCTTTCCATGTGTACTGTGAGTACACAACGGCATATGACAAAGCTTATTCTGTTGCGAAACAAGGTTTTTAAAAAAGAAACAAGTGTTCCCATTTTCTAATAAATTATAAATGTGGGTTTGCCATAAGAATGATATTGATTAAACTGTATTTGCATTAAGTGGCAATGAATCAGCATAGACAAATGTTAAAGTTTGAGGTACTCTGACTTTGAGGGTCAGTTGATCATCAAATTAGCCTAAATCCCCTCTCTCTATATGTTCAGAATCAGAAGAGCAACTTTATTGCCTTAGTTTTTGCAAACAAGAAATATGCTTTTGTGCAATTGGTGCCTAACTACTACTAGGATACTACTTGTGTCATGTTTTATTTTATCCAGAATTTAAAGTTATCTTAACATTTCACTCATTTTATTTATTTATTTTTTTAGTTTATTTGTTAGTTCATTTCATGTTTTTACCAATGGACTTTTCAAAACTGACAGCCAAAAACGTGCAGATGAAGAGTGTGTAACTAAGTAGGCTACCATACCCTGACCTTTGGTCAGAGAGAGAGAGAGAGAGAGAGAGAGAGAGGGAGCAGGGAGGAGACTTCTCTGCCTTCTCATGCCTCAGCCTGCACCTCTTCCTCCTGATTAGCCAGACATGTGATTAGCCTTGCCTCTGGCTCCCCAGCCTGCCCTGCAGTCACTCTGCCAGCTCTCCTAATGGAATAGTTGGCCCCTTCAGGGTACGTCCTCCACGCGACTCTACCGCCAAGGTACGTTGACACACCGCAGCGGAGGGATCTGCCTGCCAGCCCGTGGATGCGTGCCACTGTTGACTGTGATTAACTCTTCTGATGTCTTTTGTAGTTCTCCGATGTGTAGTTTAATTGGGTAAACTGCATGGCAGTTAATCCATCAGCCATCATCTCCATCCACCCAGGGGACTTCAGAAGCCTCTGTTTACTGTATTTGTGTGTATTTCTGGCCTTGTGTTCAGAAGCCAAGTAATACAAGATGTTTTTGTATGGTTGTAAGGAAATGGCAAATTACTTAAAATAACACATTCTTTTTCTTCAAGCACTGAGTATGTTAGCTTGACCATGAGTTTTGTGTGATAAGAAATGCTACTCATGGGTATCATATCATATAGTTTGGCAGGTCCAACATGTGTCTTAGTTTACTGTTTTTTAAACGAAAATCTAACAATACAACTTCAGTTCTCATTTGTTTTGCGTTAATTTTGCCAATTTTTATACCGGCGTCTCTCCACGATGACACCTAATGCACACCTGTTTCACCGTAAAAATGTGTATGCAACAGTTAGCCTCAGTCACAATGGTTGTGTTTGGTTTTCCTGGCACCTCACACTGGATGATGTCAAACAGTGAACACCCTCTGAGCAAACACACAGCAGGGCCCTGTGTGCCACTTAGCTGATGGCGCAGGAAGGACTCCACATCACAAGTGTGGGAAAGTAGTTGTTTGGTATTATTGTCCATTGTTTGATGACTTCAACATGTCTGTCTGTGGTCCAGTGACAGTCCCTACTGCTGTGCTTGCTGTAGTCGTTGCCATGGTAAGAGAGGGTGAATTAGATTAGTGCAACATTTGACTTGTCGTACGCAGAAAAACAAAACAATTATCTGACCATCACCAGCTTCCTATACTTTACTTCTGTCTGTTGTCTTTCATTATGGGCTGTGTGTGTGTGTGTGTGTGTGTGTGTGTGTGTGTGTGCGTGAGTCAAGTGATGTCATGGTTGAAACAAGACGTGTTGATGGAGAGTTAGGCTCAGTGTCCACGGCCAACCGATGTGTTGACCCATTGCATTGGTCATTAACATTGAACCAGTAACTACACACACCAGGCGGAGGTATCCACATCAACAAACATAAACAGATAAAATAGAATAGGGCAATAACCCTTAAAGATAATGATAGATAATGACAGATAATAAGGGTGTTAGATCATCATCCATATAGTTCCGGTCTGCCTGAATTTATGGAGGAGATGTGGCCGTTAGCTGGGTGCTCTAGAATGAATGGGGACCATGTGCCAGTCATTCCATTGCCTCCCATAACACCAGGAACACAATAAAAAGCCATGGAGCAAGTCACGGAGCTAAAACAGTGAGCTGCTTTAATATAAAACCAACAGGCCACGGCTTCATGCTTGTCAGCTTGCGTCAGAGTTACTCATGCCTGTCCCATGTCGGAATTCCAATGTTGCTGCTTCATATGCTCATGTGCATGCAGTGTGTTGGACTGCCAGCCCAAAGGTTGTCGGTTCAAACCCCAATGTACACATGTCTACCTGTAGGCATCCATTGAGCAAGATGCCTGACTCCTTAATGACATATGTTGCTTTGGATAAAAGAGTTAAAGAGCTAAAATGACAAAATAGTAATTGCAATTATGGGAATCCAACACTATGTATTCCAAACACTGATGACTTACTATAGATTATGGATCAGTTTCTCGGATGCATTGGCTGCCTCTGGTGTCTTTGAGTCGTAATAATTCATCCCATGGTAACTCCAGAGACAAGTTGTTGTTGTAGACAGTTTCATGGTCAGTCTTGTGGATTCATGGCTGGCTTCATCTTAAGCCATCAATAAAACAAGAGCCAGAGCCAGTCTGGAGTATGGGAGTGGTGGGGAGAATGAGTGGACTGGAGGAAGGAAAGATGCACTCTAATATGGATTGTATGCAAAGCAGTATTTGTATATTATATCTAAATATCTACAGCACAATCAATCAAAAATGATCATTAGGAACAATATTAAAAAATATTTATCACATGTGAAGCAAATGAGACGCTGAAGATCGAGAATCAAAATGGATTAATAAGACATTGGTTGCAGACATTTTAACCTGACTTTTCCAAATGGAAAAGGAGGCGTAACTTATCTTTATCTTCAGTAATTTATATTTTACATGCAATTTTACTTCAATCCTGCAACGATAATCCTCCGTTGACTTTTAAACTTCTATCAAGTTCTTAAGATGAAACTTATTTCAATCAATTTGCATATTAATTTAGGGCATTTGGCAGACGGTTTTATCCAAAGCGACTTACAATAAGTACATTTGTTGAAAGATCCAGTCCAAGGAAGCAATAGTTTTATCCTATCAGCCTTTTTCATTCTAGATTTGTATTCTTTTCCCTGAATGAATGCTGACACATGCTTTTCTTGTGCATTCCTTTGTAGTGTGGCAAACACATCTCTCAGTCTCATTCTCTGGCCCCGGTCCCCCAACCCACCAGGCCAGCGCTGGCCGGCGGCCCCTGCTCCACCATGATGGCTGGCGATGCCCCAGGGAAGAAGCTGGACCTCTCCAAACTGACGGACGAGGAGGCCAAGCACGTGTGGGACGTGGTCCAGCGGGACTTTGACCTGCGGAAGAAGGAGGAGGACCGTCTCGGGTGAGTCCAAATACTGGAATTGGAGACCGCGCGGTCCACAAATGCCCTGTAGTTCTGACGTGCCATGCAGCTGCTACTGATACACACAATTTACATTGTGTGTCTGTTTTATTTGCAACTATATTGAATTGGTGAAACACAATTAAGGGTTCTCAAACTATGAACCATGTTTTCTATTGAGACATTTTACATTAACATTGTCCTGAATTATGCAAACATCATATGTTTACCTCAGTTTGAATGAAGCCATATTAGAGCATAGTAGTTTTGATTAAAGTTCAGTGATGTATTATTTATTTGAGCCATGTTTTGCATGGCAGTTTAATTTAACACATTTCTCCACAACTCTCATATGCATGGGACTTGTTGTGCTGTCAAAGCAACTAATGACGTAATGTCTGCGGGAAGCTTAATTCAATAACTTACCATTATGCCCTTAGTGGGAAACAACTAGACAACAACTCACAACTAGAGCACAACAACTTGGACATCCAGTAGAACACATTCAGGTTACGTTCAACGTTAAACATTACCTCTAGCATATGCCACAAAATGAAATGGTAACACACAGTTTTCTAATAGTTATGACACCAAACATGATCATCTCTTTCAATGACAAAATTGGACAAAAGCTTTTGTTTGAGCTTCTCTTTACAGTCTGGAATGTCTTTATTCATTTCATGTGCATGGAGGCCAGTGCCCCACCAGTGTTGGATACATTCCACTGTGTCTGTGAGATCCTGCTCCGGTGACATGTCAGATGGGGCTTAAACCAGACCACTCACATGCCCACCGTCACAAGATCTCTCCTGAAATCTGTGCCTGTCATGGCGGATAATTCCTGTTGACGTGGATCCCCTCAAAGATTGTATAAAGTCATTTAAAGTCAAACAACTGGAAAGATGCTGCTTACTTGTATCTTCTGTATACTGGACATCGTATAAATATGCCTTGTCCTGTTGATCCATTTCACACACTCTCAGGAAGGGACTTTTATCTTATATTATTCCCATGATGCCTTGCCTTCCCACAGATTCTCAACTTTACCTGACCTTAACCTTGGTGTTAATATTTTGTGTATGCACAATGGGCCAAGAAAAAAGTAGGTCTCATTCCACATCTCTGAGAAGAGGCTTGGCTAAGATCAACTCAATGTCAACACCACATGGTTTTCTCTTGACTAGGGCCAGCTAGCGTGATATCTACCTTGATAAATGGCGGCGCTTTTGGTAAAAAAACAGATGGCTCGAATAAAGGAAGCAGAGGCTGGTAGATGTTGCTCGTCCTCGTTGCTAGTTACTGCTAGCTCATCTCAGTGGTTAACTGTGACACCATAAAGAGTCCAGGTTGTGTCCTTGAGCAAAAGATTTGGTTGCCGAGGACTACAGATGGTTGAATACATGTAAACACAGACTTGGAGATAAATATTTGCACTCCAGTGTCTGTCCATCAGAACAATTCCTGTTTTCCTGGCACCCTGGTCGCATCTCTCTCCTCATGGTATTGGAATTCTGTGTAGGATTGTCAGAGTCATGAGTCAGAGTCATCGCAATGGTTGATTGTTTGGCTAAGTAATGATTAATTAACCACAGTAATATTTACACAAGGTTAAGTGGATGCCAAGTATATTGTGTTGGATGAACTTCATCGTAGACTGAAGTAAGAATGGTTCCCGGAGCGAACCACACAATATATCAACGGTTCGAACCGGAATTATAAAATGAGCTCTGTGACCGCCAAACCAGAACAGAGAACAGAACGGGCACAGCATGAGTTCAGATCAATTCAATTTGTTCATATACCCCTTAAATCACAGTTCCAAAGGGCTTTACAAAACTCTCCTAATCTCAGGGAGGAAAACTTGGAAAGGCATGCAGAAAGAGGGATCCCTCCCCTCAGGATGGTTAAGAGTGCAATAGGCGCCGTAAAGAATAGATGGTCTGATACTGTCGCAACTGGCTTGGGGCGGTGATGAGTTTTGCGAGTTTGAGCAATGCAGTTGACAGCTACAGGCTGTCAGATGAATGGCTGTAGCTTTTAAACACAACTCAGTGTGTAGTAGCAGAGTGTGTAGCATAGATTGGCCGATGTCAGAGTCAGCTATTGCTGCTGTGCGATTGGTGAGCATGGGGCTGGGTGTTATCGACGGCAGTTTCCTGTAATAATGTGCATTTTGTGTGTCAATGGATATATAATCACTTGACTGAGCCATGACTGACCGTGGAGTTTTCCCTGCTTGACGATGTAATGTTTAGTATTTAATCATTGTCACAAATTTCTGAGCCATTAGCTGATTTCTGTTAACTATGAACATCCTTACGCATCAAGCTATCCATGGCCATAAGTAGTATTTATCAACTGATTATGATGGCCGTCATTAAGCACAGAGCCATCGTGCACTCTGGAGCTTAACCAGTTATGAGTATGTAGTGTGTAGTAGTATTGATCAATGCTTGAGTGCCGAGCCAGTCATTCAGCTTGGGATGCCTATGTAGCTCGGGTGACTAGATTTTGAACCATTTAATTGTACTGCACAGACTGCACACGGCTTGTGGCCGCCAGCAGTATTTCCCATGGAATTATCGGTAGTTTCTATTTGTAGACACACTGGGACTCGCACTGGTGATCACATCTTTAGTTCACTGTGTCACATTGCTCATAGAATGTACAAAAAAGATAATATTCTCGATATTATTTTAATTGTGGTGAAAAAGGTGACAATTTGGTTGGGAATGTTGAAAACTGGGATGTTTTTTGTCCCGGTGACAATCATGGACACCCGTACTTCTGCAGGTCACTCTATATATGTTGTAGTACATACTAATCAAATTCATGAGTGGCGAGCCATCACAATGGATGCCAAAGCTTCTGGTCACAAGTTACCTCTGGTGTAAATGTCCGGGGCAGGAACAAGCCTGTGGGAACAAGGCCTTATGAGTATAGCTGGGAATTCCTTTGTTGAGTCACTTACACATTAACTGTGTAAATATTGTAATGGTAAGGTGTAGTCTTCTAGAACTTCTTTGTTTGACCTTGGACCTATGCATGATGGCTAAAGAAATCAAAAGGCATAGTTTCCATTCGTGTTTTTGTTTTGTTTTGTTTTTCAAATGAGACACAAGGAAGCTATCATCTGCTTTTCTCCCTCAAACCACTCTGGCTTCACACTTTTGTTGTTCTATGGTTAGAGATGCTGTCTGTTCTCTCCTCCTCAGACCAGTGTTTGTCTGGCTTTGAGGATCTAAAAATAGGTGAACTCTAGCGCTCATGTGGTTCCCGCTTGCAAGTGTCGCGACTTAACACATCTGTGAAACCACAGATATGCAGGCTCATAAGAAAATCATATTTTAGACCCCTCCCCCCCTTCTATAGAAGAATAACATTCAGTCCAAGTTATCTCCCAAGTGTTTTGATCGAAATAAACTTTCATGATCACTCAAAAAGCATATTGTTTCTTTGAGATTATATAACAGTGAATTGTGTTTAACTTTTTCCTGATGGAAATTACGCTTTGCAACAACAACAACTAAATATGATGTTTTAGAGAATATAAAACATACTCCTAAACATTTGATTTCCTCTATGAAACACATTTTTTGATCGATGCTGTGGACAGAACGGCGACACAAACCAATCTGAAAATGATGGGCTTGCAAAGGTTTTTAACCAGCATGCGTTTTAGTGGCTTGAGCATGTGGCGAGCACATGCTCTGTGTTTGAGCTGTTGGTATCGTCTTGCAATTTATGGAATAATTTTGTATTTCCTCTGAAACCTCATATTGGTTTGGCTGGAGCTGTTTGGCCTGCGGATGCTTCTGGTCTTGGATACGAGATCGATAATCAATTTCATAGAAACTTGGAAGATGGTTGTGTTTGTGAAACTACATACTAGCGCAGAGAGAATACATGAATAATACATAGTATAAGATTGTACATACATACATACAATTACTGATTGACATTACATTTTTTAAATTGGGAAAATAATTAAAATAATATATTTTTTATAATTAGGATTTGACGTGCTGATAATTTAGATTTTTGTTCAAATGAACAAAGAAGTTGAGTGTCATAACAGAAGTAGCAAAACAGAAATGTTCTATTACAATCTTAATTTGTAAAATTGTAAAATGTAAATTTTCTGGCTTGTAGGCTGTACTTAAAAAATTTTAACCGCTAATATTTGCATATTTTTAAAACACATTGTATCTCCTCACAATAAGCTATTTTCTCCTCTTAATAGGACTTATTTTTTAAAGCTTAACTTCGCTCTGGAAGCAATCATTTAATGGTTTTACTTTTAGAATCCTTGTCTGCAGAGATCTGTTATTTTTCCTCTCCCGGTTTCCTTCCATCCATGACAGTCAGTCAATTAAACAGTCAGTCAGTTTATATATCAGTTGGCCCCCTTCCTTTTTCCCCTCCTGCTTTTCAAATCATTGTGGTAAATGGCTTCTGATTGTTTAAACCAATTATTTTGCTGTCCCCCGTTGAGGCACGAGGGCAAAAAAATTGTCAAGCTGGTTTGATATGATAGGGCACTGAGACTGAGATTGGCAATGTTGCTGGCTACAGTCAATGAGATTTGAGATGGGGTTTGAGGTCAAGAATGGCCAATATGTGATGAGGTCAAGAGGAACAAAATGACCTGGGAGTACATTCACTGTTCACAACTGTAACAGTTTCTACCATTTCTACAGCACTCCATCTTTTTTCCTTTACCAACCAGTTATGGTATTTCCTCCACACACTTTAGAACAGACATTGGTGCTCTTGCCAGAATTTAATTGTGTCCAGAGGACGCGAGAAAACATTGCATTGGACATAGTTCTTGACACATTTGTAGAACTTGGAGGGATCAGAATCAGAATATTTACAATATTCCCAGTAAAGACCAGCAGGAATCCAGGCACACAGGGGGGTGTTCAGTCCAGCTCAATCAGCTTTCCAGCCAGTCTGGTGGGAACTATGGTGTTGAAAGCAGAACTAAAGTCAAAAAACAACATTTTAGAGTTTGTAGAGCTCTGAAAACTCGACAATTTGGCGAGTTATCAGAGAAGGAGCAGATAAATGGACAGCAGCGTCTTCATGTTTGTACCCCCACACGTTCCCAGTCATCTATTGTGGACCACCGACCTGACGCCAAAGCAAGACTGATCATCAAGTCTGTTGTGTATGTCCTGCTGAAGTCGGGCCCACATTTAAAAGCCGCCTAGTTAGTAGGAAGCTTCACAGTGATGACACAACAGAAAAATAACAAAATTACTAAACAAACCAAAAAAAGCAAGGAAAAAAGACCTTATTCAGACCACTAGGGAAATGCTGACTTGGGTCTACACTGGTTCGAACCCACTAGCTAACCAGAGGAGACAACACTGTTCCCAGTCTGGGTCTGAAAATCGTGAAATTATGGATTTCTGAAGCAGACATGCATAATGTCATATATCACGATGTCAAATGCTGCTGGGGAAGTGTACAAGTCTGTCATTACTTGGATATAATAGTCAATCTGTTTGTTTGTGAGACATTAGATACAGAAGACAAAAAGCAGACACAGGACAGAATAGAAGGAAGCAGACATGAGGAAATGTGGAGTAGATTATGAGACCAAGCCGATAATGCTGCCACTAGTCTTGCAAGACACTAGTAAAACAAATGTGTGTATTTTCTCTGCTTAATCCTATTTGCCCCACACTTTTCTTCTTCAGATGATTTCTACCTTGATGATCTATGCAAATCTTTGCTAGCAATCAGCAAAGGAAATTTACGGTGTTTTCCTTGCTTGTTAATGAATTAGAATCAACTGATCTAGCTGGCGGTCTGACGTCAGGTCACTCTTATTCTCCTTGTGATTCATCTAACCATCAAGTCGTGTTGTGCCTGATGAAGTTGAACCATTTAAGTCAGGAGGACTAGCAAAGGCTGGCTCTGAATGCGTGATTAATCTAGGGTGACCAGACATCCCTGTTTTTCCTGACACAGTCCTTGTTTCTGACGGTCTGTCCCCAGCTGGTGTTGTCCGTGGAAATTTTGGCTCATTTTTAAATGACAAAGGTTCTCGCTCTGTCTATGACTATTAGTTTAGATAGTTGGTAATGTCTATGTGATAAGCTGTGTGCTGCAGCCTCACTACGCGGGGGTCTATCTATCGACTTTATACCATAAGGAGGCATGACGATCATAAGTAATAGGCTATCAATACAATATAGAATGATTCCCGATTAGTAGCCTATTTTGGATTGTTTTTGGCTGATTTACCGAAGCTTACCAAAGCACACATCATAGTTAACCAATCCTTTACTATTTCATTACATTTAGCATTGTCAGAATAAGTAAAATGTGAACATGCCGCCTTTTTCAGATATTTTGTTAATATATAGACCACAAAAACTACAATTGTCCCTGCTTTTCATTTCAGAAATCTGATCACCTTGGATTAACCTCCCAGGCTAAAAGCCAGCAGTCACACTTGTTTTGTTTTCACCTACAACAACTTTAGAGTAACTCTCACCCCTCCCGTCCTCTTTTCCGGCTCTTTCAAGTTTTGCCATGAAATCACATTGTTTTTCCATTGAGCCGATGGTCAGAATATGGTCAGTCATCCGGAAAGCAGTCAAAAGATATTTCGATGGAAGTTTTCTGTTTCTTCCCTTCAGGGCTGTTTTCTTTGCCATTTAACTTGATTTGTTCACTTGCAGTGATTTGTGTGTAGTGTGTGCATTGGTACCAGAGGCTAGAGGGAAGGGGATGTTGGAAGGGGCCGTTTGTTGATTTAGTTTAGTGTATGTTTGACCCCTTGTAAGAAGCCTGGAGCAAGGCCCCTGTGTGTCCCCACAAAACATCATGAATGACCATGAGGGAAGCTTCACATATTATGATGGGTGAGGCGGAATACACTGGTGCCTCCAGGTTTAAAGTGAGGCTGTTGGGTGGTGTAGTAAAAACAAAACCAAAATGTGTTTGGGACAACTAATATGTTGCATAGCAATGTGTGTGCAGGCAGCCAGGAGGGCCTATTTCTTTGAACAATTCATGATGAACATCTCATAACTAAAAACTATTGAAATTGTAGTGTGTCTTTTAGCCTGCTTTCATATTGCCATGCTTGGTGACCTCTGCTTCGTATGAGGTGCAGGTGAGGAGCCTAACAGGATGCACAAGTGAGGGGAATTAAGTGATTAGACTAAGTGGGGAATGACAACGAAAGACACAAGCAGGAAGTCATACTAAGACAGAGACAGGGACATATGTACGATGGTGAACATCACTGAAAGTGCACTGGCAGGGTTTGGCTGGCAAGCAAACACATCTGCGTTCTGTCTGTCATCTGGAAGAAACTCCATGATCCACCCATAAACAACTATTTATTACTCGTTTAACACAAGTAATAAGGCCTAAATCTTTATTTAGGCCTCCTCTTGTGCTGTGCTGTGTGGATGTATTGGTACTTTTTTATTTAGCTTGTCCGATTATACAGCACTTTGGTCAACAATAACGCAAAACAATGTTGGGCTTCATCAATAGGAATGATGTGCCTTGTCAATGTTTTCTGTTTCTTTTCCAGTGAACTGAAGACTAAGATTGAGAAGGAGGACAGTAAGATAGAGCTCCTGGGCAAGCAGAGCAACCTGTCGGAGTCTCACTGCATCCGCTGCCTCCAACCCTTCAAGTTCCTGGTCAACAGCAAGCGGCAGTGTCTCGACTGCCAGCTCTTCACCTGCCAGGCCTGCAGCCGCTACAACAACAAGGAGCTGGGCTGGGTGTGTGACCCCTGCCGCATGGCCAGGTAAGCATAGGTAGACTCAAGCTAGGTAAGACACAAACTAGGTAAGATCCAGGATATATATATGACTCAAACTAGGTAAGACCTAGGCCACATAAGGCCCAGGCCACATAAGGCCCAGGCTAGGAAAGACCCAGGCTCGGTAAGACCCAGGCTAGGAAAGACCCAGGCCTGTCACGATGTGAGCAGGAGGACCCAAACGCAAGACTCAGGACTCAGGATTTTGAAGTGCGGAGTGGTATTTATTTACCGTGAGACAGGCAGGCAGATGGGGGACATACAGGCACGCAGGTAGGTGAGGGACAGACAGGCAGGTAGGCAGAGGTAAGACCCAGGCTGGGTTAAGACCCAGGCTAGGAAAAACCCAGGCTAGGAAAGACCCAGGCCGGGTAAGACCCAGGCCGGGTAAGACACAGACAGGGTAAGACCCAGGCTAGGTAACACCCAAGCTAGGTAAGACCAAGGCCGGGTAAGACCCAGGCCAGTTAAAACCCAGGCGAGGTAACAGCCAGTCTAAACATGACCCAGGCCATGCATGGCAGCCTTGCAATACATATACATACATAATATATACATATATTGTATTATTGCGTTACATGTCATGAACAAGCCTCTACAATCTGGAAGGCTTCAGCAATGCACATGTGAAACCGTGTCATTGACCGTGTCACTGAACCTGATACTCATTCACTCTCAATTCACTCATTCATTGACTCCCAAGTCCAGAGATTTCTTGGCTTTGTCCACAAACCAGATGTCCATTCTGAGCTCCATTATCCTGTTTCCATTTTTCCGTTCATAATCCGTTCTTTCGGGATCCAACATGGTGACTCATTGTGGTTTATGGTGGTCTCGCTGTGTTTACGTGTCGACGCCGAAGGGTTCCATTCCATTTTAATGCCCTACTGGTCTCCACAGGGTGCTCAAGATCGGCACGTTGGAATGGTACCACGAGAACGTGCGTGCGCGCTTCAAGCGCTTTGGCAGTGCCAAGGTGATGCGCTCCCTCTTCAAGAGGCTCAACGGGGAGCCGTGCTCACTGATTGAGCTCAGAGGTGAGGACCCCCGATGTTGTTGTTGTTGTTATAATTAATGTTGTTTCCTAGATGTTAAATGCTGCGTGTCATTCTCTTGGACAGTATAATGTGCACAGTGCAATGGACCCTGAAGCTGAGAATATCAAAGTGCATAAAGTGCCATCTCTACCATCTAAAATGGTAACAACAACACCAAAAAAAACGGTCAAACGCGGTCTCTTCCGGTGCGTCCATATTTTAGCCTACAATTTGTTCACTGAGAAACGTTCCGTGGTGTTCGGAGTGCAAAAATAAAGTGCAATTAAAATGCGTTAATTAGTTTAATGCGTTATTCTTTCAGTAATTAATTAATCGTAATTAACGCGTTAAAGTCCCGGCCCTACTTAAAACGTAAGTGTTTCTCTCTCCCACCTCCTCCTCTTCTGACAGTAAGCCCTCCCCAAGAGGAGGCTAGCCAAATCTGACGAGAGGGATTTAATCTCCTCCGCCTCACTTGTTCCTGGGCCCTCTTCGACGGCACCCAGCGGCATGTGGTGGAGGAGCCATTCGGGTTGTATACAAGCTTCTCAAATATATCTGCCTGTCCTGGTTTGACCAGGAGAAAAAGAAGAGGGGGGTGGGTGTTTTGGCTAGAGCAGGCAACACATGGCATAAGACGAGTGTACCATGCCAGAGGTTGTTGTTTATGATTGTTGTGGGTGTTTTAGAGAAGTCCGGAGACGGCGTGGAAGACAGCACGTCAAGACCGTTTGGTTTTTCCGTTCTCCTTGACTCGACACACAGCCGAGGCGGTGGAAGCGTGTTCTGCTGCTGGGTTGGTTATGTGAACCACGTTTTTGAAACAACGACAACGTATGGCCCTAACGGTGACAAGCGCTCTCAACCTTATAAGGAGCCCTGCTGGTCACCGGTGACATCGTGGCGAGATTAGTGAAATGTAGAAAGAAAGGGGGAGGTGGATGGGGTGGGGGAGATCTCCTGGTACCGTTTAGTGCTGAATCACTGGAGCATTGTGGGTAATGAGACATTACCAGTCACATGCCTCCCCGCTCGCCCAGAACTTCAGTAAGATGGGAGAGGGAGAGAGTGGTAGAGCGAGAGACGGATGGATAGAGTGAGATAAACGGAGAGAGAGAGGAATGTACAACAAGAGTGAGAGTGGAAGGGAGGGAAGATTCTGATTCTGATTGCATAAACATGTTGCTCACACAAATTCGGCCATTGTAACATTACACATCAGCATGTTTGTATGTGATAAATGTAGTTCAAATGTGCACGGCTCGCAGAAATCATTGATGCAAAAGCAATGTCACACTAGACGCAGGCTGTTGTGTTACATGCTGTACAAAAGCGCACACTTCTCTGGTTCGGTGTAAAAAGGCAAAAGCCAGCACAATGCAGGAACATACTGTCATTACAGCAATATTCCGGGATCTCTATGTAAAAGGGGCTAGAGAGAGAGAAACAGATGAAGATAGAGAGAGAAGTGGTGGGGGGGCGAGAGATAGAGATAAAAATAGATAGTTAGATAGATAGAGAGATCTGGGACCTGGGATCAGCCAGCAAGAGAGGAAGAGGGGAAGGGCAATATGATGAGGGAAGGAATAATGGAAGAAGAATGGAGAGTGGGTGGGAGAGGGGAACCAGAAAGCATGTGGTGGGAAGAGGGAGGTAGAGAGAGAACAAGAGGGAGAGACCAGCCCATTAGATGACGCAATGTGGGAGGGCTGGGTGAGCTGAGGGCTTGGAAAGTGACTCCCTTCCATGTTAATGGTAATGCCTCAGCATGTAGCCATTGACTGACTTGACTTCATCTGCGGGGGATAAGACACGGAGCGATCCGAGACCGCGATGGAGCCTGATTGATGTTCATGTTCATGGAGGCATGTGCACGGCCATGTTGGAAATTGTCAACAAGTAATTGACTAAAGACCCTGACGTAAGCACATGACCGTTGATCATTTATTATCTGTGAGTGCGAACATACACACATACTGTGTACATGCTGACACACAGATACAGAGATCTGAGCCAATGCACGTGCCGTGTACACACATACACCCACACACACACACACACACACACACACACACACACACACACACACACACACACACACACACACACACACACAGAGAGAGAATCTATGCACACAAAGCACACGCATCGACATTAGGATCACAAACATGGGTGGGTACACACACACACACACAGACACACAGACACACACACACACACACACACACACATAGAACACACACGTAGATATAGATCACAAACACAGAGCACGCACACAAACACCCACACACACACCCTTACTGTGTGTGTTTCCCTGTGGTCCGTCGGGCCCCCAGAGCAGTGTAGGAGTCATCCTACACACACACACACACACACACACACACACACACACACACACACACACACACACACACACACACACACACACACACACACACACACACACACACACACACACACACACACACACACACACACACACACACACACACGCACACACACACACACACACACACACACGCACACACTCAGCAGATGTGGATCTCTGGCTCAGGCTGACACTACAGGCGTCCTGTTGCTCTTGCAGCTGTCTGCTTGGTGCAGGAGACTCATCTGAAGCCTCCTTCGAACACATCGCTAACACCAAGTCTACATCTAGCTGCTGATATATGTGACGTTTAAATAATGTCTGTGTCGTGCCAGGGCCAAGAGCAACTTTAACTCTATTCATTTTGACTATTGAGGATTGGTTTGTATATTTTGTCTCGTTTTGTTATCTTTACACCATACAGTGTTATAAATACAATCATAATGCTCCTCTGTTAGTTATTTTCAACATTCTGTATACACACTATTTGGTATTGTTTATACAGTACAGTGTACTGTGTATACCTACATTACATATTTATTTTTGGCATATTGGGTACATCTGTTTTTCATTATTATTATTATTCCATAATTCAATTGAATACAAATCGTAGAAATGCGCTCTGGAACATGAATACGATCAATGAGGTCTTATCTCAAACCTCAATGCATCCGTCTGATCCATTCTCTCTCCTTCCCCTGTCTTTCCTCCAGAGTTCAATGACTACGATACCCGCAGCATGCCAGAGGTCAACGGTAAGCAACGTCAGCTGCTCCCCGCCTCAAATCTCATTCGTCTTAATTGGGACACTGTCTCCTGTCCAGCCGTGAGATTGGCCTCGAGTTGGACGAACGGCAGGAACCAGATCGTTCTGTATATCCGGGGCGGATCTTTGTTCTTGGTTGCCTTTGCCGCACTTTAGTAAACACACTCTCAACTCTATGACTCTATCTGTAGCTTCTTGCACATTGATTTTGTATTTAAGATTTGAAATAAACAAACAGACCAAAATTGGACACACACAACTTGGCCTTTTGAGCTGTAACTTCGTCTTTAGTGGGGGGGAAGTGCACCGTTCCCACTGTACTGTATAGCATCCTGGAATAGACGCGACAAACACTATGGTCTTTGTGTGCCGACGTGCAAAAAAACGACAAAAAAACCCATGAAATTCCCCTTCAAAGACTCCTAACATCCACCTGACCTGCGTGCGTTTATAGGAATTTGAAGTCATGCCCTACACAGTGTGCGGCTGTGTGTATTTGAATCTCCACTGTAATCCTCTCTGTGTACACGATGATAAATCAAGATAAATCGGTCAGGATTAGGCTGACATCATTAGAACCGAGCAGCAGCAGCAGGAGAAGGAGGAGAAGCTAGGAGCCATCGGTTATTTTGCCGGACCACCTCTGGGAGAAGCAGTTGAAGTGGGTTTGGGAAGCTCCCAGGAGGAATTGGACGCTGTGGCACCGCAAGAGTCAGTCTGGCAGTGGCCCCCTCCCCCCGGCCCCCGGCCCCCGGCCCCCGGCCCCCGGCCCCCGCCCCAAAAAAAACTCCCACTCACTGGCATACAGGGAGCGGGGAGAAGCCGAGGAAGTGTTAGCCATCAACGAGAAAAACTCTTGAGGCTGCAGTTTTTTGGTGTGAAATAATAGATGGGAGGAAAGATTGAGAGAAAAGAGTAATCATGAACAGTGTGTGTGTGTGTGTGTGTGTGTGCGTGTGCGTGTGTGTGTGTTTCTCTCGCGTGTCCCCTGAGGTGATGTCTTGACGCCACAAATTAATATCTCACCCACAATGCCATGTCATGATTAATGTGGACAAAGTTTTAGATTATTTCTACACACTCATCCTCCCATCCTCTCAACTGTCAGAATGACCCCTTTTCTTCAATGATTTTTTTAAACCATAACTTTCTTCATCATTTCCTTTCCCTCTACTGTTCTGTGTGTCTCTCTCTCTCCTTCTGTCTATCCCTGTTGCTCACTCTGTCTTTGCCCCTTTCTCTCTGTTTCTCTCTCTCTCTCTGTCTTCTTATTTCCCTCTTTCTCTAATAATAATAATAATAATGCATTTTATTTGTAACGCACTTTTCATTCCAGGAATCTCAGAGTGCCATAGAGCCAATACATAGTAAAAACATAGTTAAAAACATAGTTAAAAACATAGTTAAAACAAACTATAATCAAAAAACTAAACATAGCATCATAGAAAACAGTGAATGAACAGAAACACAAAAGAAATAGCTGACAGTGATTTAACACAAAGTCAAAAACGCCTTCATGAATAAAAAGGTTTTTAGGCCAGTCTTAAAAGAGTCCAGTGTCTGTATCTCCCTTTCACCCCCTTATCCCTCCCTCACCCTCTCCCACCATCTCCCCCTCTTCCACCATCTCCTCCTCCACCCACCCTCCCTCTCCCACCACCTCCTCCTCCATCCTTCCCCCACTACCACCATCTACCCCTCTCCCACCATCTCCTCCTCCATCCCTCACCCTCTCCCACCACCTCCTCCTCCATCCCTCCTCCTCTCCCACCATCTCCTCCTCCATCCCTCCCTCTCTCCTTGGCTGAACTAGAGAGGGATATTTTGGAACGAGGTCGGGAGTGAAACCAACTCGTAAACACGTCCCGTGGAGAACGCCATGGAGAGAGAGGGAGAGAAAGCCCTCTGCTCTCCCGTTCATTCTCAGGCTTCACCTCCCAGGCCCAGATCGTTCCGTTGTAAATCACGGGATGATGTTGATGCACAACACACGGTAAATATTGCACGCCGTTGTAAATCTCTCTGTTGCCAATAGAGGTTCTCACGATTGGAACCTCCTAGCGTGTTGGTGCAGCGGGATCCGTTGCGTTGTGCACAAGTTTGTGCTCCATCGACTTGAACATGGACGTACAAAACTAAAAACCACTTGTGGTTTACAAATTCCCAGGTCCCAGCTCTCCCTCTCTCTCTCTCTCTCTCTCACATGATCGTGTTGAGGTTAGTGTGTTCGAATCTGAGGCAAAAGGTACCGGGTTCGATCCCCGTGTTGGCAATCTACCTGTTGACATCCTGACATGCCAGATGGCTCCTTCATGGCATGTCATTTGGATGAAAGTGTCAGACGATGCAAGCAATGCATTGGTAGACAGGGCGTATCTGATTGGATGTTATTGATTATTGGTTCTGTTCTGCATCAGATGACTCCGGGGAACACCACATGGAGGCTACAGACACGCAGCGCTCCAAAGAGGTACAGTACCTCACACTCATCCACTTCCTGTTTGGTTTGTACGACTGCATGTGCTTCCTTCAAGGACTTCCTCTATAGAGTCTGCGTTTGATGGAGTTTAATGGATTGTTCCAAAATATATACATTTTAGAAATGTATCGAGACACACAGATCTTTTGTGGAGTGTTTTTATCATCACATTAAAGTCATGGAAAGCTGTTTGCTTGTGTGTATGTGCCAGATGCCTAACAGAACCGGTACCAGTCGTGAACAAGTGGTAACCAGTTGGGTATAGAACTTTGCAACACATGTTCCAACGCTCTGCTCCGTGACCCCGTTTGACCCCCTGGGGCTGACTTTAGTCACGCCGAAGGCCACGTCAGGGGCGGTTATCTGCCTAGCGTCCCAACCCAACCAAAGCCCTCTTCCTCAGCAGCTGGTTCCCAACTAAATGTTAAAGGTTACATGTTGAATGGAAGGAACCATGCCCCGCCCCCCCACCCTGCCTTATGAAAGGGCGCTGAGAGGAGAGGTTGTCTTAACTTTCTGGTTGAAAAGTTAAGACGACCTCTCCCGAATCCGCTGGAATGTCCCTCGTAAAACGCTGTGCCGGCTACACGATCATTGTTTAGTGGAATGGATTTGGATTGGTTTGCCGGTTCTCACGCAGTCTCCGTGCTCCAAGCTGCTCTAAGGATGCGGTGGCGTGTCGCTCCCCTTCCGCTTGTGTTTGGAGCTATTGATTAGCGTGCGGTCCAACCCACAGCGGTGTGAATTGTTTTCCCTGCAGTCTTCTTCTTTCTCGTCTCTCTGTCATCTGATGGAAGCCAGAGGCCTTGCAATGAAGGGAGGTTTGCTTTCTTGCTCTTTTTTTCATTCTTTCAAAGAGACAGTACCCTCCAGTGGTGGGAGTGGCGTAAGGCAAGGCTATTTATGCGTACCATGTAAATGCGAGGCCACTAATGGTGCTTTACGAAGGAACGGAAGAAAAGGATAAATGAAAATACAAGGAATTAATAAACCAAGATGCAGATATATATAATTAATCGATACCTGCCGTGAACAGAAAAGTTTTGAAGTCCTGACTTAAAGGAATGAAGTGTTGCAGACCTTACATTTTCGGGAAGTTTTGTTCCAAAGCTGCGGTGCATAAAAACTATAAGCTGCCGTAAGGACCTCCTGTGGGCCGTGTGACTTCATAACTTTAATCAAAGCTTCAGACAGCTAAAGCTCTGCGGTGAGGCTGTCTTCTCTTCCTCATTTTTACCTCTCTTTTCCTTCTCCTGCTTCTCTTTAATCCTCTTCACTCCCCCACCCCACCCCACCCCACCCGTTCTCCTCCACCTTTCTCCCCTGGTGATCCACCCCCTGCAATATATATATCGATGAGGAAGAAGAGAGGCAAGAGGCTCCTCATGGTCCAGCCCTACGATCTGGACCTGGACCTGGACCCGGACCCGGATCAGGACTCAGTCCACTCCGGGAGGAGCTCCTGTCAGGTACCGCCTGGAGGAGGTCCTGAGGACTGAGCCCGCCCCCCCCCCGCTCCCCCTGACCAAAAAGCCTGCCGGAGGGTCTCCCTGGAAGGAAGCTAGCGCTCCAACCACACTGAACACTGCTTCACACACACACACACACACACACACACACAAGAAAACACAAGAAAGTACCCACATTGAAAATACACACACACACACACACACACACACACACACACACACACACACACAAACTACACACACACAGGCACACACTTACAGAAAACACACACACACACACACACACACACACACACACACACACACACACTTGCAGACAGAAAACATCCATAAGTCATTTACAAAATATCTCAGCAGCTTCGATTGATCACTTCACTGTCAGGCGTTGCTGATTCATATACATTAGTCTTTTAACTTTCCAGCCTCGCTTGAGAAGACAGTTTGGGGGGTTTTTTGGAAGGGATTTTGGAAGGAATTTTAGTCAGCAGCCTTCTGGAATCAATGTCAGACCCCATCTACCAGAGATGATGCCTCATATTTAATAATATACATTACATTACATCAGCCTTAGCTGTGATTATGGGCTGTCCTGCTGTTCACCCCCCCACATATATGAATATATTTGTTATGTTTGTCTTCTTAAGAGATTCAAATTGGCTCTGTTTTCACAAAAAACACCACGGCCTGTGCTCTGCGTTGCGCCAGAAAACATCAGAACTGCCGAAGAACCGTCCAGAACAGGCGCTGCTGTGAGGCATATGTGGTGATGCATTACAGATGTGTGTGCGGTCAGACAGCAACGCTGCAGCCCAGAGACATGGAGATGTGCTTCAGAGGATCAAACGCACTGTTTGCTGTGCTTGCTTGCTTCTGATGTGTGTGTGCATGTGTGTGTGTGTGTGCGTGTGTCTGGAAGTTAGGTTTCGATAACTTGTCAACTTTGTTTAAAGAGCTCTTTATCAAAGTTAGTTGTACACCACAACGATGACACCCCCTACGTCTAAGCCCCCCGACAGGGAGAAGGAAATCCAAATCAATATTCAACTTAAAAGGAAACGTCTTGAAGAACAGAAGAGATCCCTAGCAGTGATCATTGACAACATTGTCGACATCAAAACATTTCATAACCGTACTAATGACGCGACAGACGGAGGGTAAAAGAACCATGAGGATGATTGACATCTGAATGTAGATCCCGCTTTCTCTTGTTCTGACCAATGACTCCATCCCGTACTGTCCCAGGTGCTAATGTCCCACGACGACCCTGAGGGGGGCGGTGCGGGGGAGTCGGCCATGTTGAGCGATGAGTCGGACATGAGCAGCGTGATCCAGCAGGTCCTGCCGGAGGACCGCTTCAGCAGTGAGGTCCGGCTCAGCTTCAGCCGTGGGATCAGCCTGGGCCCCGCCTCCCACCATGGTACTGGAGCACGGGGGGCACAGTGGGAGGAGGTGTGTGGGGCGGGGCTTGAAAGGTGATAAATACGCTTGGACGTTTGGATGAAGTTGAAGATTTGCATTTCAATTGGTTTAATAAGATATCAGGTATCAGGTACAGCCAGACTCTCAGGTGGCAGTAGCTCAGGAGGTGGAAAGGTTGTCTGGTAACCGGAAAGGTTGCTGAATCGGTCCCTGGCTCCCCGGAGCAACACACCTATCCCCCCACTGGCTGTTGCCTTGCACGTTTGACACCGCCGCCGGTACATGAATGTGTGTATGAATGGGTGAATGTGAGGCAATATAAAGTGCTTATAAAGCACTATATAAATGCAATCCATTTTTATTCTCCAAATGGGACAGCAAGACTGGGCCACATCCCATCCTAAACCAGATGGATTTGTACTTGACAAGTCACATGAACGTTTACAATGGTGACCCATTTTACTTTAGGGTCTGATGAGTACATGTGTAAGATAACACACTGAAACGTCCCTGTAAGGGAAGGTCGTTCCTGCAAACCGTAACTATAGCTTACACCCTTGAGCTCTGTCAGAAGCTGACCTCTCATAAAGTTGGGTGTAAATTAAAAATCCCAAATACAATGATCAATTAAGCTATAGGGTCCCAGTATATGGTTATACGCTGTTACGACAGCCCCTAATGCCAATGCAAGTGTGGAAATCAATAAACAAGAAATAGTAATGCAGGCTTCTGAAGTATTTAGGTGTTGACATATGAAACAAAGGAAACAACATTATGCAAAGTCAGCTAAAGTGTATAGAGTACAACTTGAAGCAGACTGGATCTCAGGACTGCTCTATGCGCACCGTACAGGCTGCTGCACGGTGCGCAGGGCAGGCCTTTCAGGGACAAAGCTCAACACTTTATTGACAATGCTACAATAGAATATTTATAATACAATAATGCGTCTCCCACAAACAGGTCGCTTCCATCCTTGACATGCGACCAGGGTCTTGTTCTGTTTGCAGTGGCTATGATTATTATTACTGCTCTCCCACTATTGACGTTTAGAACATTGTTATTCCTTATTGATTGTACAACTTTGTTGCTGCGCGTTCATGAGAGGCGCGATCCAACTGAGGGCGTATTAATTCAATCTACCAGGCCCAAAATAATATAGAATTACATGAAGAAACAATAATAAGTCATTCCTCCAATGCCGTGGATATGACAATAGATGCTACAGCTGCTAGAAGTGATGACAAACCTTCCGCCTGCTCCAGTCTACATCGTTCAAACTGGAGACTTCTCCACCATCACATTCCCCTTCACCAGTTCATCAAACAATGGCAAAGCCTCTTCTACATGTATTATTATTATTATTATTATTAGAATTATTAGAATTATTAGTTTGGTCTCTTCATCTTCTCTCTGTTCGCCCTCTTGATCCTCAAATAGCAGCCAAATAGCACACAATGTGGCGCAAATCTAATAGACTAATAGGCTCTGTGTTTCAGACTGAGATTTTACACGATGAACAAATGGAATTATTGAAGAAAACAAATAACAAATATAGCAGTCACCTAAGATGTGTGAAAACCGCCGTCAAAATGGAAAAACGTGGTAATATATGGTATATATGGTAATAATGTGGTATACAGACATAATGCAGTCAATCTGACCGCTATGACACTTGAAGGTATAACTGTTCAGAAATATTTTGTCTTTTGATTTAGAACCTCCAAACCTTGTGAAAATAAAAGTAACACATATCTAGTAAAAGTCATGGAGTGGAGGCCTCATACTCTTTATTTGAACAGAATATAATTTTATGTCATAGTATAGTAACCGTTGTGATCCACACTCCAATCCAGAACAATCCAACCGCCGTAACAACAAACAACAAAAACAACAACAAAAGAAGAAGCAAAGCGAATCTAACACCCCTATTAGACACTAGAATGGAACAGTCCGTTGGCTGTGACGCGGAACACGGCAAAATTTGACATCTTACGTGTCAACGACGTCAAAAAGTAACGTGTGAACACGACAAAAATCGACGTGTGAACACGTCGTTTTTGGATGTGTTAACGCGTTAATTACGTGTGGCTTTTTGCCTGGATGGCCTTCCATATATTCAATACTGAACGTCATGACGTGGCCGCAATAAACGGTCACGCTCGTTTCCCAGCATGCATTGTGTTCAGACTTTGAGAATTACGAATTACGTTATTAAGTTCTAAAGGTGTTATGCATGATTGTTCAGTGTTGTTAAATTGTTAGTAGTCATATATTAATGTTGTAAGTGTTTTGGGGAACGTAGTACTGAAACCATGGTTGACATGGCTGTTTGGTTTGATGACACCAAACAGGTGTCATCAAACCAACACGCTAATTGTTCGTCTCTCGGTCGGTGGAGGCCAGGCCCCGGTGGAGGCCAGGCCCCCGGTGGAGGCCAGGCCCCGGTGGAGGCCAGGCCCCCGGTGGAGGCCAGGCCCCCGGTGGAGGCCCGGCCCCCGGTGGAGGCCCGGCCCCCGGTGGAGGCCCGGCCCCCGGTGGAGGCCCGGCCCCCGGTGGAGGCCAGGCCCCCGGTGGAGGCCAGGCCCCCGGTGGAGGCCGGATCTCAAAAAAAGAGCACAGACATGACAATAGAAACAAGTGTCTGCTTATGGGGAATAGTATCAGTCTATTAGAATATATGGTTTATCACATAAAAAGCAGCACAGCAGTACATATTTGTCAGGGAGAGGGGTGTATACATTCAAGTTCAATTTATACATCAAGTCCCATAGTTTTCAACTGATTACAAGCAGGCAAAATGTGCAAAGCATTTGACCCGGTTCAACATGCGTACTGTTTCACCTTCAGCAAAAAATTACGCGATAAAACATTCCAACCATCCTGTCCGGAGTACTATGTCTGTCACTATCTAATACTACTACTACTATGACTACTACATGACCTCTGACCTCGATGCCCCCTCCTCCACAGACGACATGGTGTACCCGGCGGACACGCGCTCCGCCGGCCTGCGATCCGCCTCGCGCCTCAGCCACTCGTCCTGCGGGAGCGGCCCGTACTCGGTCAGCAGCTTCCCACTAGGGCTCTTCGACTCGGAGGAGGAAGAGGAGGATGAGCACCGCTACATCCTGGACCACCATCGTCAACCTCATCAGCATCATCAGCGGCATCATCCTCTCTCTAGTCACCGCGGTGACAGCCCCGTCTCCCTGGACAGCCTGAGCTCGGCCTCAGCCCCGGCCGCAAACTGTCCATACACTAATTCACACACACACACACATATACACACACACAAGCACAAACTCGGATTCCTTTTCTTCGCCGCCACCCCCCCCAAACCAACCCCCACCACCAACCACCAGCCTTTGGACGTATTATTATCCTGATCTAGATTTCAAACACGGCTTCCAGCAAGTGAACTGAACCAGCAAGTCGCGTTTTTCGTTTTTTTTTGTTTCGTTCTCATGACCAGACTTCATCTTTTTAGTTTTTATCTCAATGAGTGCGTGAACTCTACGTGTGGCCGCCTATGGGCCTCAGGCTGATGACTGTGGACTTTGATCCGATTTCCATACGACTGCTTTGCATCGGCTGATCTCGGAGGCCCTGCTTTCCCTATGCGGTCTTGGAGGAGTGAGAGCGAGTAGTAACCTGCCCTACCACCGCCGCCGGCCCACCGCCGCCGCCGCCGCCGCCGCCGCCTCCTCCAGACCTGTGTTGGAGGACCTGGAACGAAATCAGGACAGTCCTGACCTCAGAAAAGCCTGCCAATGGCGTACGGATCGCGCCAGACTTCTTCGACGAGGCGCCGCCGGATTTCCCGCCTCCTTCGCCGCCTCAAGCCGTTGTAGCGTTTGCATGCGTGCGCGCAAAAACTCCCGCCCCCGAGCCGATCCCTCGACCCCCCGTCAGCGACATCGAATCCGACGACCTGAACAATGTACAAAGACGCCCGCTTCGGCCGGAAGACGCACGGCAACTTCTCCACACGCCGCCACTCCTGCATCGGGTAGGTGGTCCTGATGATGGTGATGGTTACCGTGACGATGATGATGATGATGAGCGTGTATGATTCGTACCCCCGTGAACGTGTGTCAGTCAGCACGACGCAATACACGTGTCTGTTTGCCGCGCGCGAAGTGGAGGACGGCGCTTTCGTCTCTCTCTGACTGTTTAGTTATGTCAGCCTTTTCCATACCATGACTAATTGTGTCCCCCCCCTCCCTCCCCTCCATCAGTTATATAAATGAAGTTATATATATATATAGTTATATATATATATATATAGTTATATATACATTTATTCAAAGCAGGAGCAGGTAGGGTTAGGCGTGTAGCTCAGGGACCTCTTGAGCCCGGGGATCGAACCAGCAACCAGAACAAGCAAATCGTGTTGCCAGACAACCGCTTACGTCCTGAACTAATGCCGCCCCCCCCCCCAGTCAACATCTTGATTTGTGTGCATTATAGTGTGGATGGATCACAACACGATGTGGTGTTGAGCCTCCTCCAGGTTAAACTTTAGTATCATTGAAGAACAACAACAGTGGGACAACTTGTGGTGGTGTAGTGTTGGACTGCAGCTTCTTGACTTGTTTGTTGGTGTGTGTGTGTGTGTGTGTTTGTGTGCGTGTGTGTGTATGTTCAGCGTCATGTGCGGTGTGTCTGTGTGTTTTTTGTCTGTGTGTGTGTGTGTGTTTGTGCGTGTGTATGTGTGTGTGTGTGTTTGTGTGTGTGTGTGTGTTTTTTGCTGTTGGCTCTTGTGTGTTTCTGCCGCGTGATGCAATGTGTTGCGTGCTGTCTCGTTGGTGCGTCAGCTTTTGTGCAGGTGGTAGTGTGCAGTAGTGCCTCAACTAGGTAGACAAAGCTAGTGTGCGTGCAGTGCGTGGTGGTGTGTTGCGTGCAGCATCCGTATGTGTGCCAGTAGTAGTGCGTGCAGCATGTCCAATTAGTGTGCGTATGTGCGTGTCTATTGTGCTCGGTGTGTGGCTGTCAAACACATTCACCTAAATTAATGATTGGATGAGCATTTTCCAGGATCCAAAAAGTTACAAGAGCACTGGCTGTGCATGTGTGTGTGTGTGTGTGTGTGTGTGCTGTGTGTGTGTGTGTGTGTGTGCGTGTGTGTGTGTGTGTGCGTGGGAGGGGTGTGGTTGTGTTGTGTTGTGTTGTGTTGTGTTGTGTTGTGTTGTGTTGTGTTGTGTTGTGTTGTGTGTGTTGTGTTGTGTTGTGTTGTGTTGTGCTGTGTGTCGTGTTGTGCTGTGTTGTGTTGTGTGTCGCTGTCCAACAATCAACATGGTAACTACAGCAACACAACTTCCCATTCTCCACATTTACAACTCTGCAAACATGTGTTTGACTGTGCGTCGTCGTGTGATTGTGTCGTTGTCGTGTGCGTCGTCGTGCTCCCGTTGTCCGCTGGTGTAGCGTTCGTCCGCATTCTTGTGTTCGATCTTCCCATTCTTTCATTCCATTGCTTATTACCTTCCTTTCCCCAATGGGTCTATCCGCCTGCTCATGCTGTCGACAGATACCTGTGTGCGTGCACAAATGGTAGTACGTGTGTGTGTGCGTGTGTGTGTGTGTGTGTGTGTGTGCGTGTGTGTGTGTGTGTGTCAACGGGGGGTTATTAGGGGTCGATTAGCAAGTCAGGCAGAGAGGCCAGGCAGTGGAGGTCTGGTAGACTCGGTAGCAGATCCTCAGCGGCAATCATTCGGAGGAAAGGCACACCAGCGATAGCCTCACTATCGTCACTATATAGTTATTAAAAGCTTTTAAGCTTTTAAAAAGTCAAGAACTTTTTTTCAAATAGGAAGTTTAGTTCTCGTTAGTGACGAGAACTAAACTTACAAGAAACAAAACAAAACATACAAGAGCTAAAGAGCTCTTGTATGTTTTGTTTAAGCCCTGGACTGACCATAAAATTGAAGTGTTTTATATTATGGAACATTATGAAATTATTAAAGTAGGGATGCACCGATACCACTTTTTTTCAGACCGAGTACAAGTACAAGTACTTACATTTGGGTACTTGCCGATACCGAATACCGATACCGAGTACTTAATAAAACCATTACAGTTCTAATGACTTTGAAAACATGTTTTTGTCTGGGGGGGGGGGGGGTGCTCCGTTAATTTGCGGTTCTGATGGGGGGGGGGGGGGTGCTCCGTTAATTCGTGGTTCTGATGGGGGGGGGTGCTCCGTTAATTCGCGGTTCTGATGGGGGGGGGTGCTCCGTTAATTGGTGGGGACATGTCCCCAGCGTCCCCACTAAATTCTACGCCCATGCTCGGTACCATGCGCAGTTTCTATTAAACATCCATAAACGCCAACTCGGTTGCATCTCTTTATTTCAATATTCCTTGGCTAAGAATATTACAAGGTTAACGTTGCGTTGCCAAAGTGGT
>PIJE02000334.1:381418-398918 GCA_002895965.2 Coryphaenoides rupestris
CTCGCTCTCTCTCTCTCTCTCTCTCTCTCTCTTCTCTCTCTCTCTCTCTCTCTCTCTCTCTCTCTCTCTCTCTCTCTCTCTCTCTCTCATCCAGAACAATCCAACCGCCGTAACAACAAACAACAAAAACAACAACAAAAGAAGAAGCAAAGCGAATCTAACACCCCTATTAGACACTAGAATGGAACAGTCCGTTGGCTGTGACGCGGAACACGGCAAAATTTGACATCTTACGTGTCAACGACGTCAAAAAGTAACGTGTGAACACGACAAAAATCGACGTGTGAACACGTCGTTTTTGGATGTGTTAACGCGTTAATTACGTGTGGGTTTTTGCCTGGATGGCCTTCCATATATTCAATACTGAACGTCATGACGTGGCCGCAATAAACGGTCACGCTCGTTTCCCAGCATGCATTGTGTTCAGACTTTGAGAATTACGAATTACGTTATTAAGTTCTAAAGGTGTTATGCATGATTGTTCAGTGTTGTTAAATTGTTAGTAGTCATATATTAATGTTGTAAGTGTTTTGGGGAACGTAGTACTGAAACCATGGTTGACATGGCTGTTTGGTTTGATGACACCAGCGTTACATGTTATGCTAATTGTTCGTCTCTCGGTCCCTGGAGGCCAGGCCCCCGGTGGAGGCCAGGCCCCCGGTGGAGGCCAGGCCCCCGGTGGAGGCCAGGCCCCCGGTGGAGGCCAGGCCCCCGGTGGAGGCCAGGCCCCCGGTGGAGGCCAGGCCCCCGGTGGAGGCCTGGCCCCCGGTGGAGGCCTGGCCCCCGGTGGAGGCCTGGCCCCCGGTGGAGGCCTGGCCCCCGGTGGAGGCCAGGCCCCCGGTGGAGGCCAGGCATGACAATAGAAACAAGTGTCTGCTTATGGGGAATAGTATCAGTCTATTAGAATATATGGTTTATCACATAAAAAGCAGCACAGCAGTACATATTTGTCAGGGAGAGGGGTGTATACATTCAAGTTCAATTTATACATCAAGTCCCCATAGTTTTCAACTGATTACAAGCAGGCAAAATGTGCAAAGCATTTGACCCGGTTCAACATGCGTACTGTTTCACCTTCAGCAAAAAAATTACGCGATAAAACATTCCAACCATCCTGTCCGGAGTACTATGTCTGTCACTATCTAATACTACTACTACTATGACTACTACATGACCTCTGACCTCGATGCCCCCTCCTCCACAGACGACATGGTGTACCCGGCGGACACGCGCTCCGCCGGCCTGCGATCCGCCTCGCGCCTCAGCCACTCGTCCTGCGGGAGCGGCCCGTACTCGGTCAGCAGCTTCCCACTAGGGCTCTTCGACTCGGAGGAGGAAGAGGAGGATGAGCACCGCTACATCCTGGACCACCATCGTCAACCTCATCAGCATCATCAGCGGCATCATCCTCTCTCTAGTCACCGCGGTGACAGCCCCGTCTCCCTGGACAGCCTGAGCTCGGCCTCAGCCCCGGCCCCGCAGGTTTGAGTACTATGTCACGAAAGAGAACCTTTTGGTAATATCTGGGATTGGAACAGCCTTGGCAAGTGATTACTACCAGAAAACAGTACTTGAGTGGAAGTTAAAGCCAACTTAACAACACAGAGACGGATGCACACACAGACGCAGACAGACAGACACTGTCTGCTCTGCAGTGACAGGGGGAGGAGGTGATTGGTGTTGGAATGTATTTGTTGTTTCTGTCTATGAGTTTGAACGCTAATCTCCAGATCACAACAACTGTCTGAGCTAGCTGTTTTATGAGGACATGCTAACAATTAGCATGACTGGACTCAAGCTAGCCTGCAGGCTCCAACCGGTTTTTGATACCGTTTGGAGTGGCTAATCATGCTCACACCTGGTGGTATAATAGGAGTCCTTTAAGCAGTGTCCTCTGGTGAGGTATTTGCTGGTGAGTGGTCCATAGTGGGACCCCGTCGGGGAGACGTGGGAGAACGTGATGGTGTCGCGGCCAGCGATATCAAAGGCTGCTGTTGCGATTTCCGCTCGCAGCTGGACCGCTGAGCAACTCTTGCTTCGGCTTCTCCAGCTTCCTGCATCGGGGAGGAGGATTTACCTCACAGCTGGACACCACCCATGATGTCACAGGCTTGGGAAGAGGAACAGGACACAGAGAAAAACATCAGCGGAGCACGATGTACATTTAGAGATTTTAAAGAGAACGGGATGTGTCACTGTCGAATTCAGACCAGACTCAAGGCGGTGACGTCATCGATTGGCTAGCTTCTCATTGGCTGTGAGGGTCTCAAAGGGCCTCAGACAGCCTGGTTCACATCATCTAGTGCAGCTTATTAGGTGTTGAGGTTCATGGTTCAGAACACTCATCAGATTGCCACAATCAAATTAGGAAATTTAATATGAATAGAAATTGTGTACTTTTGAAAAAAGTCCAGAGATTACACTTTTTGCAATGTTCAAGGAACACAATAAATCTAATAATATAACACAAACCGCCCAAAGAATAATGAATATATAGTATATCAAATTGGTATAACCTGCACCATGGGTTTTGGGAGCTGTGACATCACGTGACATCTGATCAGAATAGTTCAATGTAAAAATTGTGATTATTATTGTCTTGTGTTGTAGTACAGCACTGACACAGAAGGAGACTTGTATGATACATTTGAAGAACTGCTCTCAGAAGAGAAAGCTAGCGGATGTCTTTTCTGTTGAGGGATAAAGGATACTTATCCAAGGCCAAGGTATCTAGTAGTTATGTGACACAGAATGATGTGTCTTCCTGCCAGATATGATTGTATATCATAATTCATTTGGGAAATATTTGAAATAACGTTTTGGAATTGGAGGTTATCTTCTCGGGAAATAAATAATTGTCTTCATAATTTAGCTGTGGGAAAATTGGAGAATCGAGGTGTAGTTTCCGAGTCCTTCATTCCGAACAGACCGCAAGATGCAATGTTCCATGTTTTATTGCCGGATTCTCACAACAGTCAACAACCAGCTCCATCCTGTTACATGGTGGACTCTCTCTCTAAACCAATCACAGACTGCCTGCTCCCTCTCTAGGGTGAGCAACAGGCAGGATGTGACACTTGGGTGAGATTGGCCCTCAGACAAGTTGGTCTGTGGAGGATCTATTGTTTGACTGTTACATGAAAGAAAGGCCATTTACTGCTCATCTCAACCGCTCAATTGCTTCCTGATCAACTCAAGAAGCATGGGGGTAGGAGACGGAGGGTTGGCAGGGAACAGGATGAAGGGGAAACCATACCTGGAAAGAATTGGTACTTTCAGCTTCATTCCTCCGTTTGAGGCTTGTAAGTCTCACCAATCATTGAAAATATCATTGCAAGAAGTAACAAACCGAAGAAACCCTGTGAACAATGTATCCTGTATTGCATAGTTGAGTTTTAAACCTTCCCCCCATCCTATCTGTAGAAGAGGTAGTTAACATGAATATAAAATGTAATGTTCTCTATACCCTGAAACCCTGGGTTGTAAGGAGTTCAATGAGTAATCAAGTAATCAAGTAATCAAGTAAAATAGGAAACCACATATTTTATAGCAGAAATAAAATGGATACCGACTAGGAATTTGTCAAAAAAAATGATTTATATTTTGTCTGAGACCACTGTAATGCAGTGGTCTCAGAATAAACTCACTTCGAAGTGTGAATTGAAGGATAAAATGTAAAGTGGAAACTGGAACGTTTCCGTCTGGGTTCTCTGGGTTCATCTCCTCGTAATTACATCTTCTCTTCTTTTCAAATTTGCATTTCAGATCACCGAGTTGAACAGACGGATGTCGCTGGTCGAGAGCATGCTGAACCGCTTGGAGCGCAGGGTGGTCTCACCCAGCGAGAAGGTGCAAGTTCTCATCGTCACTCATCAATGCATTCACCAAAGTTCATTCACTAGTTCCCATTCACCGCAGTCAGTTCATCCACCACAGTTCACCCATTCACCAGTCAGTCTATTCAACACAGTTCACTCATTCACTCAGTCACTTAATTTGCCACAGTTAATTTACCCCAATGAACATGTTCATACAATTTAATTAATTAATGTATTAATTAATTCACTGCATTAACAAAATAATACCATATTGTCCACATTATTTATCTAGTATTTTCACAGTATTAATACATTGCCAGTATTATTTATGCAGTATTCATGTCGTATTTCCATGGTGTGTTTTCCCAAACACTGTAACACCTCATGACTGGCCCCCAGCCCAGCATGGCCCCACCAGAATCCCCAGCGGCCCCAGAGTTCCCGCCCAGCTCCTCGCCCTTCCTCGCCGTGGGAGGAGGTGGACTGGAGGAGCAGCAGCGTGAGACGAGAAGCTTCACCTCTGACGGTGCGATTCGAGCGACCATGAACGCTTGACCTCCATGAAGAGGAGGAGAGGAGATGGAGGAAGAGGGTCTTATCCGCTGCCGCTGGCCGGAATACCCAGTGGGGGGACCAAGGCTGATGAGAGCAGCCAATGCACGCCAGGGGCCCACCTCCACCTCTCACCCGCATGGAGGTGCATTGCTGCCGGACGCGATGGACACTCCAAGGTGAGCATTAATGAGCAGTTATTTAATTCTAACTTTATTTCATCACTTAACTGTATGCTATCATCTCTTCCGGGGGAGATTGGCAGAATATAGTTAGTTACAGATGTGAATTGACAACAGAAAAGAACAACTGGTACATCATTGCAAAGTATCATGATAATTGTGTTGTTTAAATAGGAATTTCCATAGTTCCCTGATGCCATGGACTTCACATGCACATATTGTACAGTGTAGGGGTAGGAATGTACACTAACTAATGTTGAATAAATTACATTTATTCTCCACTGTCACTGACAGCAAGTCGCTTTTAAAATTCCACTTTACATCACTAACAGGTTTTTCTAGTCCAGACCAGAAAAAATTGCTATAAGACAACAATCCAAATACCCTACAAGCCACTGCCCACGGCTCAGTGTTGGTGAAAGGCGTCTCTACAAACATCCACTTGATCTAGAGAGATGGTGCATCACACACAGATTCATTTTCACCGCACCACGCCATGTCCTTCATTTCTCCGAACAAAGCCCTGATTCAATCTGCCCATACAGTGAGTCAAAGGTCAATGTCTAGTTGACGAGAGGCCTACCTCTCCAACTCAACTCATCACCTGAACGTCTACAGTTTCATAGACAACACATTGGGCTCAAAGTAACAAAGTACGTGAGCAGCAGAGAAGACATGTAGCGGGAAGAGGACATGGTCTGCTGTGGTCGTGTTCAGTTGTTGACTTTCACAATGACTGTTCGGCGATTATGATCACGTTGACCCCATTGCGTGGGCTGGCGGATAAAAAGTTGACATGATGGTAGTGGGGTGGCCTTTGACCACAGCACAGTTTGTGTTGTCTGATTTAACAGCACGTAGTTTACGGTTAACATATCATCTGTTGTCAGCAACATATAGTTATTTAAGCAATAGCTCACGACAGGCCGTGGTATATGGTTATTATATTACAGCGAAGGGGCGTTGTTCCCCTTAGCTGTGATATAAAGAACATATATCACTGCCTGAAGTGAGCTATTGCTTTTATTAAACAAGCATTGTAATATGAAAGTAGGCTAATAGACACCTTACAATTTCAATAGATTTTATAAAGAGCATTTTTCAAAGAAATTGGTCCTGGCTGCCTGCACATGCGTTGCTATGCAACATACTAGCGGTCACAGACACATTCCGATTCAAACAGTTTTTATGAACATAATGTGGTTATTTATTTATATTCATTTGTATGTTGCCCTTTATTGCGCAATCGCTGAAAAACTGTCCAGTCGGATGACTTTGAAAACTGCTTGTAGGCTTGCATTTGTTGTGAGGTGGATGTGTGTCACTTGGCGTGGCGAGGATTCTCTGGTCACCGAGTGTCGGTCACCAAGAAAGAGGGTTCACACTTGTGGCCGCTTACAGCCATAATCTCTCTCGTGTCAAGACCCGCATCAGATAGTTTCTGAATCGTGGTGCTGCGGAGGCAGTGGTTTGTTTATTTCTGGGTTCCTGCTTGCGTTCACATTCTGGGCAACATTCTAGCGAGATGATTGACGCCCATCGGCTCTCGAGTGTACACTCACAGGGGGAGTAATGTTTATATCACGGCTATGAACCAATCGGGTTGCTTGATTTCAGATACCCGTTTTATAAGGTTAATGTAGCATCTGCTGTCAGCAACAGTCATGTGACTACTTTGGGCTCAGTGCTTTGGCTATACTTATACTTACTATACTTGCTTTACATATACTATATACTAGTCACCATTTTGCTTTCCATCCCATTTTTACAAGGATCTTCATTATTGCAAATAGAAAGGCTATGAATGTTTGTGACTTAAACTTTTAGTTAACAACTTTTTATTGTTATTTTTGTTACCAACAACCTAAGATTCACTTATCCAGCCCAATTTTAGTAGCCTTGCACTGCCAGATGACATTCTACTCATGGGCCTGGAAAGCCTGCAGTCAGCAGTATTTGTTGAGAGGCCAATTGGTTTCACTGGTTTTGTTAGATCCTCCAAACCGAGGACTTATTTTGACGTGCCATATTTCTAAATTAAACGCCATTAGTGAATGTTACAGTGACCACTTTGCCTGTATCCAGACTAATATCTCGAGGCAAAACTGGAGGTGTGCTCGCAAGATTTCGTCCCACCACGTTCTTCGGACAATTTGCTGATCAAGTGTGAATTTCCAAGGAATCAGACATGGGGAAGTCGATCTCTTTCCTGACCAAGCGTATACTTGCAATTGTATTGTTTAAATGTACACTGCCCCCACAGTTCGATGCTGCACCAGAGGTTAAAGAGGGGCTTTCTCAGCGAGGCTTCAGAGGCCTGCTCTTTGAGCTGGAGGACAAGGTGGCCCAGGCCGCCGCCACCGTCCAGAGCACCTGCACACAGGTGAAAGAGCACCTTGACCCGAAGTCAAACAGAATATTGGGATACATTACCCAGGTCTCATATCGATGTTTGTGGTTGCATAGGGTTAAAACCTCGGCCGTCTAACTCAGTGGTTCTCAAACTATTTTTACTAATGTTCAGCCAAGTACCCCTTTAACCAGCACAAAACCTAAAAAAAATCAAAAAATGAAATACGGGTGGCTTAGTGTCACAAAGCCACAGGGGCCGGAACTTGTGCATGTCAATTCTGTTACTGCGGATTGTCTTTTTTTTTTTCTCTTTTTTTTAAGGTTTCCAAGTCACCCTTGCAATCGTTCAGATTAGACCTGCCCCTCGGGGTACACATACCCCTCATTCGGGAAACACTGGTCTAACATAATGAGGGTTTATCGAATGACTACACAACAATATTCCTCCAAGATTACAAGAAGAAGAACTAGACAGAGGCTACTACAACACAAAACACTTTCTAAACCGTCCGTAATTTTTGACCCTCGGCCCGGACGTCTTGTTTCTTGTACCATGTGCTTGAGTTTGTGTTTTCACACTGAAACGTAAAGAACATTTTTTTTCTGTCTGATCTTCAAGTTTTCGTACATCGAGAACCGCATCGCTGCCCTCAGTGCGGCGGGCATGACTGTGAACAAGCTCAAGAGGAGGGTAAAGTCTGCCTTGACACCTTTGTCACATTACACAAGTTGTGTCACATCTTGCAATGTTCTTGGGTGTTCGTACGGCACTTAAAATAGCACTTAGTATTGTATAGCATCTTATCCTAGTTTTCTTGCTGTTCATATCCTAGCTATCATTTTATCTTAGCATATTATCCTAGCCATCATCTTATCCTCGCTATCTTGCCGTTTACCAACAAGGGGTTAACTATAGCAATTGTGAGTGCTCAAAACTTGTTCTATTAACCTATCAATTATGAGGGCGTGAAACTTCTATTAAAATCTTACTGTACCGTCAGCGATATATTGTTTCACTATTTTGACAAATGTACTTATTGTAAGTCGCTTTGGACAAAAGTGTCTGCTAAATGCCCTGAATGAAAAGAGTTGGGAGCAGTACCCCTACCTCAGGTTCTCAGGGGTGTGTATACTGTTTATACACTCAAGCAGGTCAGGTCAAAAGAGGCTTAGTTAGGGATAGTTGCGAGTTGTGATCATTTGAATGGTTGGGAGCTGTAAGCTGCAGACAATCTGGATAGAAGGTGTAGAAGGCTTAATATTATGATGGTTAGAAGATGCATCATCAGATAATGATGTAATGATTCATTGAATCTCTGTGCAGGCTGCCTTGTCTTTATTTTATACTATTGTTTTTTGCCCTCTCTCTCTCTGTCTCTCTCTCTTTTTCTTTGTCTCTCCTTCATCCTCTGCAAGTCTGCGATCCCAGTTCCAGCGACGAGACGAGAACACTCGCAAGGTTTGCCCACAAGTAAGAACAGACTCTCCATTCCTGCCAGATACCCCCAAGGATAAACAACAGAAACATCTTCTTGTGTTTAGACTCCAGAACAAGGAGTGATCTGGTGAACACAGCAATCCAGTTGCAGACAGCTTCTTCTGAGTCCTGTTAACTCATTCTTCTCTCGAAGGTTTTACAGCTTGACTCCCTCAGGTACACAGCAGTTAAGCAGGCATTGCTGTGATTTTCACACATGCGCATATATGTGCACACACACACATGCGCACACACACACACACACACACACACTGAAACTCACCAACTCACCCACTCACTCACTCATTCATTCGCTCACTCACTCACATACACACATACACACACACACACACTGCAGTGTCTGCCAAGCCTCTTTATTGGGCCTCTAATTTTATTGTAAGAAGTCATGGAAACCGTGGACGAGAGAGAAGACGCCATAAAACGAAGTGTGTTTTATATTTTTACGTTAGCAAGCTGCCGATTACAGCCTCTTACTTCTAGCAATCCTCAAATGTACACTGTAACGCTAACATTAAAACATTTTAGTGCCTTGTTCAAGAGTACGTCCCTTTTCTAACTGTTGGTTGAGGCAGGCTGTCATTATGTCAGTGGATCATAACTCCTGACGTGTACCGATATCTATTCAGGGAATTTACGCGCTATGAGGATAAGCCAGCGCCGTGTGAAATACTGGAGAGATCAAAATGGAGGCAAAATAGAAGAAAGTCACAGGAACACTCGAGCCCTGCACCATCCCTCAAAATGTTCTGTGTAGCATGCATTACTTCAAGTACTGTCTTACAATCAGAGGTGGAAAGTAACTATGAACATTTACTTATGTACCAGACTTAAGTAGATATCTCAGGCACTTGTACTTTACTTGAGTATTTCTGTTTTCTTCTACATCCAAGAGGCAAATATTGTACTTTTTACTTGGCCACTAGCATTAATAGTCAGGCTCTATGGCTACATGCTAGTTAATGTTCACACCCATAAGACCAGCTGAATCCTAACTCGGTATCTAGGTGGAGGAGGTGGGATTAACACTGCAGTTGTTGTGTATTGCAGGCCAGGTGGACAAGTTTGTGAGGAACTCTCTCTACACGGGGTCCCTGACCCAGCGAAACCCCGTGGCTAGGCCCCAGAACAGGACAACCTGTGCGGTAGGACCTCTCCTCCCAAAATGAAGGGTTAATTTCTGAAACAGGCATCCACCCTTTTCAAAGAAACGTAGAGTCTAACTTTGAGGAAATTAGAATTTGAAAAAGTATATGTTGAAATCAGTAAATTACAAAAATCTTTGATCATCTTTTGGTGACAATGCCCAACATTGCAAAAGCCTCCTAATCATGGTAATTTTTATAGCTTGAATAATAATCAAGAATGTGGATTTTTGCTGGTGTGGAAATGGACTCTTCAGGCGGTGGTAGTTTGTTGCTCAGTTTGTGGCTGTTTACTAGTTTCTCATGACTTAATAATGTATCTCTGCTTCCTATGTGCTTATGGGTTATATAGTTAGTTGGTGAAATGCATGAACTCACACACTCTGCTCTGTAGATCTATGGCTCAAGATTCCTTGAACCATGGATCATGTCAGCTTGCTAACCCTTTGCTCAACTCTCTACCGACTTCACAGTCGACCGCAACAGACTCATGTTAGCATGGAATTTATTTCTGTGTTCAAATAAAAGATTTCCAAATAAAAACGTCAAATAAAAGATTTCCAAATAAAAATGTAAAATAAGAATACTTCCTTTGAGTCCATTGCCCTGCAAATCAATGGGCCAATTCCGACAATTCTTGCCACTGTTTATCGTCCACCCAAGCCCAATAAGGACTTTCTAAATTAACTCTCTGCTTTTCTTACTTCCCTATCTTCTCTCTCCCCTACTTTTTACTGATTGTTATTTTATATCCTTGTTTTTAAGTTTACCGCTTGACCGTGATTTGTTGCCTGTCCGCAATGAACAATTATGCACGGCATAAAAGCCCCGGCTTTCCACCCACGGGTGTCGGACCATTGTCAATGTCGTCATCGTCTTGTGTGAGTTACAGATGTTCCTGTTATGTTGCACATACTGTTGTGTATACAAATCCTGTTACTCATTCTGTATGGATCGTAACCCGTCACCTGCGTTCCTGCCTGTCTGTCCCTCACCTGCCTACCTGTCTGTCTCACGGTAAATAAAGACCGCTTCACACTGCAAAACCCTGAGTCTTGCGATTGGGTCCTCCTGCCCACACCCGTGACAATTACAAGGCAAATTGTTGGTCTTAGTGAATTCTGATTTGTTTTGGCTACCCATAACCTTACACAGATTTAGGAGCTGGTTTTAGTGTACAAAAATACTCCTAGACCAACAATTAGCAGGCCTAAAATTAGGACTGACATCTTACTTTTTAAGAACTTCTCCTAAATCAGCAATTTGGGAGCTCCTTTTAACCTTAAGATGTTTTGTGAATACCGCCCCTGGTCTATTGATTTCCTGGTGCTGATTGTCAATTGACCAATCAAAACAGCTAACCAATCAATTTGTCTCATTTATCTTGCATCTGTATGCTCATATGTCTGTCTATCTCTGTCTCTCTCGCTCTTTCTTTAGAAACCCATCATGTCACCGTGACCATGAGGAGGAAACTCAGCATTGTATGAACAGTTGTCATGTGACTGTATTGGAATTTCTCTCGGTCCAGATCCGTAAAGTCCATGTAGTCGCGTTGTGGGCGATACGAACGCTTATGAACATAGCTCTGCTTGTCCACTGAACGTTATATGACCTTGTTAGGTTATGCTGTCTGAAGAGAAAATGCTGATTGTTAATGTTTTAAGAACCTTGTTAAGTTTATTTTTAAGGTAGAACTTCATTGAGTCCTTGCTTAGAATCCAATCACTTCAACCAATCACTTTTCCGTGTTTTAAATCTCTGAGAAAGATATTTGTTTAGTATTTGACTGACCAAAAATGCAAAATACAGAGCTATAACAAAAGGTCACCACTTTACGGAATGAAAGTATCATATTACTTAAATGATGTACCATACTTTCCTGCATGCCGAGACCAAAGTAAATCTTTTTTGTATACAGTATATATTTGTAAGTAATTGTCTCGGGAGAAGTGAAGGGTTACATAATGTGTTTTACATGACGTTGCAGACGGCCATATTTACAGGATATTAAATGAACGGCTAACAAAACAAAGACTATTTGTACGTAGATCACCACTGTCTCGGTTGGATACATGGTCATTTAATGTACCATATTGTGCTCTGTGTGAAAATGAATCATTTAAAATAAGTTCTGAGTATTTTCCTCCTCAGGTCTATATTTATTAAAGGACTCCTATTCAGTGGCGGCTCATCGATAGGGGCCGCCCCACTGACCATATCAGACAGAGATGTCTTAACACGTTACAGAAATGAATTAGACAATGCAAAATAAGTATGAAATAAACTTGTTTTTACTTGTACAATGCACCAGCATGGTAGACTGCCATGGTTCCAAATTGTTTTTCGTTTGTGTGAATACAATACGTACTAAGGCTACTTCCTGGTTGAGGGATGCCGGCCAAATTAGTGGGAGTCTGTAAACTTTTGGCGAGCATGTGACCAGAAGCTGCTCTCTGATTGGCGACTTCAGATTTTACCTCAAGATGAGAACTGCACCCCGGACAAACCCACTTATATTGGCAGCGAATCGGTATTGTTTTCATGTTTGCGTTCCGATGTGATTGGACAATTCTGGGGCAAAGGATTATGGGCGGGAAATGAATGAATGTGTGTGTGTTATTACGTTTTGTAGTGTGTGTTGCTTGTGTGAGGGTGACGTAGACTCCACAGACTGACGACAAAAGCATGACTCAGACCGACCGAGCCAGCCATGGCATAGGGGGGGAAAGTCACCCCAGATGTATGGTGGATAGATCAGTCTACCAGTTGCTACAGTCCACTGGGTAGGCTGGTAAGCTGATCTATCCAGCATACTTCTAGGTGGACACTTCCACTTGTGATGTCCAAACCCGGAGATGAAACAGGTTTTTGAAACCGCTTGGAATGGCTAATCACGCTCACACCTGGTGGTAAAATATGTCTCCTTTAAGAATCAGTTTCTTGGTGTAGAATACAATATCGTACACATTGTGCCTTTAAACAACCAAGTGACAACATAATATATATCGCACCGTGCCTCATCACTCTCACAATTTGAAATAAAACAACCCCGTTTACAAATTAAATGTGTTCCTGTGACATTTTCTTTTACAGTTGAGCCTCTGTCGATGTACGCGTCGGGTAACCTGCAGTATATCTATAGCGATGTTCCGTGACGCTGTCCTGTCCCCCCCGGCGCGACCTCACACCTGTCTTGAGCTGAATACCTTTTCTGACTGTCGCTCCATTCGCTTTCTGAATGGACTTCTATTCAAACGCGTGAGACCTTGTGCCGCCCACAGACCGCGCGTTCAAAGTGCACATTGGCCTTTTCAAACGTTTGCTTTAATTTTTGAAGGAAGAATTCCTTTCATGGCCAGCGATCCGGAGGAGTACGTCGCGTCAATGGGGCCTCGCTGTGCTTCCACGGCTGTTCTACAACGTAATCGATCCCAAGTCTTCTGTGGTGGACAATGGCCCGCATGAGTGTGCGTGTATGTGTGTCCGTGTGTGTGTGTTTTTGTGTGTCCATGTTTGTGTCATTATAAAAGGAGAGAGGACCACGACAGATGATGCTCCACGACACACATCATCTACTCCCTGCGCTCGTCTGATGCTCCTACAGGCTCCCACAGGCCGACGACTCTCTAGACTGAAAGACCCACAGCATCCCCCACTACTGGGAGACAGCTGCTGGGAACAGAGCTCATTGGACGGTAGAAGACAGTAGAAGCTCCATCCTGCAGCGCTTAGACTCCAAGAGCATCGCCTCTCTGACGGTAAGCCAGTCCGTCTCTCAGCAGCCGGTACAAGACTTGAACTCATTATTCATTCATTGATTCATCAATGAATCAGTTGGGAATGCTTTATAATGCAGCCCCGTAACATCCAGTCTACAGTGTCATTTCCTATTAATTATTTCCAGCTACTTATTTTTATTGTATTTTCGGCACATGTATCCATACATATAAAATAATTACCGAAAGTACCTAATGATCTGTACGTACAGTGCCCCCACTGTACATACAAACAGACAATGGAGAACAAGGGTGTAACAAATGGGAAGTTCACAGTGAATTGAATTGTACTGTCAGTATTTTTGTAATTATTGAGTACCTACAGGATACAGTACTGGAAACAGTTCTGAAAGGTTGAAGACAATGACAACCTGCGGTAGGCCTACTTATTAAGTAATTACCATATTTCACCAGCAAACAAATACATGTCTCAAGACAGTAATGGAATAATGTAGGTGGAGAAGAAGGTGGATCAAACATAGCTAATCGTTTTAATTTTTAACAAAGCACACTGCTGAGTTAGGAGAAGCGCTGTAGTCAGAACACACAATGTTAGGTACTGTGTTTATTGAACACAAATAAAATAACATAAAAAGCTACTGACATGGGTTGAAATAAAATGTATTTAAATTAAAAAGACACTATTTCAAACAACAAAACAGGGAACAACTGCAACACACTTTACAACACAGTTCATGACTAATTCTCATGTTTTCTATTTTTAGTTCAGGGCAGGACATAAAACTCTTCAGGGTTGTCCCTTCTGAGCATAAGGGGACAGCACGGTCTTCCTCCTATTGAAGCTATAGCCACCTGTAAGGACACAATGATTGTATTGTAATTACAGTATATAGTGAAGTCTAAATCATGCACATAGACACGACCGAACAGTGCAGTTCATTACATGTTTATTCCAATTCAAAAGTTAGTCTGATACTATGGAATTTGTAGTTGTGAATATCAATGTTTCACAGCAAGTCGGGTGGCATCAGAAATACAGGTATAAGCATGATATGACCTTGAAATGCCACGTGGTTAATGTAGGAACAGTAAGTTACGTTACGGATACACCAAAACTACAGTACATAAGTGTTACTGTTCGCTCGGTGCTGCTTATACTAGTTTTAGATGGGTTTTTTTACATTTGCTCGTTCAGCGGGCACTTTCAGAGGTCCTCGTTGATATCTGATTCATTGCTGTTTAGTTCTGTTTGTGATTTCTGTGGTACAGTCTGTGGCGATGAGAGCGTGTGTGTTGATATGTGCCCTGATGCTGGTGGTGAGTCACAGCCCGTGTGGAGCCCTGAGACACGGCAGCAGAGAGTCCCTCAACATCAGACGTAAGTCTTAATGAGCCGGGCCGGATCCTCATTTCCTCCACTCATTTTTTCCATTCAGTTTTCCTTTGCTTTTCTCTTGGTTCTTCGGGCTTATTTTTAGATCAATGGTTGTAAACTAATTATTTTTCCCAATTGTTTGGTCGTGGATAAATTAGATGGAAAACATAACAGCATTGTTATACTGCAATGGTACTTTAATCAAAGATTGGCATCAGTCAATTTAATCTAAGTGGACACAGATTTCCTTCAATTAGCAAGTAAATAATATTTTATTTATATAGCACATTTTTGCACCAATTACAGCTTTTGCACTTGGAAAACAACACATTTGATGTCAAATTGTTTAGATCCGGACATCGATGCGTCCTGGTACAAGGGCCGGGGGATCCGGCCGGTGGGACGTTTCGGACGGAGGGTGAAGGGAAGGGGCCGTCACCCCGGCGTGTTCAGACACAGTCTCGACCGACTCGACGACCAGCTCGCCCAATAAACAACATGTCACCGAGGAGGAGTCTTCCTTTTTCTTTAATCTTCACTTCTTTTTCAGTTTCAGTTAGGATCTATGTATAAAAATGATAAGTATTTATTTAAATTGTTGAAACTAAACAACCAAAACATACATTTCTAGGCCATTGAGAGCCGTTGCATTTCACACACCTGTGATTGACAGGTAAGATGGATTCCCCAAACCAATCAGAGCGTTTATGTCTACAATGGTCAGAGATGGGCGGGGAGCGGTCTAAATAGGGCTCAGACAGCGCAGAGGCGCAGATGTTCTTACATTTTAATTACACTTTAAACTATTCTTCTAGATTGTTGTAAATAATCAGGCCTATGCCTTTGGAGCCATGATTCATTTTACAAGTTGGCATTGAGACATATTTTAAAGTACTAATTACTATTACTTACATTATGGTTTGTTATTTTTACTTCGGTTTAGAACTTTAACTGGACAGTCTTTCAATAGGCCACATTGATTATATTGCACAAGTGCTTTGAAAGCCAAAGAAAGAAAGACAATGTTTGGCGAGTTATTCCTCTGTTGTACTTTTGTGTCATTAAAACATGTTGCATGTATATTTTCGATTTTGTAACTGGAATGGAATGTTCCTCTTCCTTTACTAAAATATATCAATATTCCATAACCCAAAGCAGCATAGGCCTCCACACTGTTACTTCCTACCAAGCAGCCAAACCCACATCTGGAGTAATAAAGTAATCTAACAGCCAGAACTCAACTAAGTCTTTGATTTTTAGGATATTTGTTCACTACTCACTACTGTCCGTTGTTCTTTCATTTTAGTCCCCTTTTTGTATGTGATGCAATATACAAAATATCTAAAATTTTCACCGGAAAAAATACAGCAACCAAATGAAGCCCAGTTGTCTTGTGACTGGATTTCAGTCTGTGTGGCTCAGTGGAGTCCTTCTCCTCTCTGTCGTCAACACTTGTAAGCCACCACACAATGAAATAATAAGTACCATCAGAGAGGAAGAGATCCGTTGTTATGGAAGGCATGAGGAAACATCTCAGAAAACATGGTGGAAACCAGCAATGCTGGACTCAGATCTCAGATCTTTTACTTAAATAAAAGTAGTAATAAGTGAAAATCCTGCGTTGAAAATTATACTTAAAAAGTACAAAAGAATTAGCCTAAAAATATACTTAAAGTCAGTAGCTGCTCGTGGCCATAAATACTAGTGTGGCGGACTTGGGCTTCAGATCCTGAATCGCTGACCACGCCCCCATTTTGATATTCTTATTGTAATAATGAATTATATGAAATAATGATGACACAAATTAGTATAATAATTACTATATTAGAGAATAGACAGTACATACCTGTAAATATACCAACATACCGCTATGGTTTCAAAGATGAACACAGACTATAACCCAGGTGTGTGACAAGAAAATGTATTAAAAAGATAAACTAAAGCAAAGTCTAAAAATAGCTTACTCAAATTTTTCATAATTATGAGAAGGACATGACAGTTTCAGTCCAGTTCTGTTTGTTGAATAATATTCATAACTGGTGTGTCAGAGCCAAGCTCCTTAAAAATGTCATATTGGGTAATAACGAGAAACTATGCACTGTTCGACAATGCTAACTGAAGAGAATTGTAATGTTAGAGGGCTGCAGAGTAGGGCAGTGGGGCAGACTAAAGGCCTCTGTATCCTTCTTCAGAAGTGTTCTGAGATCAGAACAAATTGGACGCCCAAATTCGACTTTACCTTGTATAGATCCACAGAACTGGCCGATATTGGGGAGGTATTGGGGAGTATAGGAGGCTGTCCGGCTTTTCGGATACACCGGATTCGAAATGTAGTGGAGTGAAAACTACATTTGCCTCTGAGATGTGTAGTGGTGAAGAAGTATACAGTAGCAGAAAATCTAAATACTCAAGTAAATACCTCAAATTTGTCCTTAAGTACTTGAGTGAATGTACTGACGGTAGATACTTTCCTTCACTGTATCCCAGTGGCTGAGATAAGTGTTGTTGTTTCTTGTCAGCAGATGTGTGTCTCTGTGAGAGGAGAGGAAATGATTCTGTGCTTCTGGAAAGAATGTCCTTCCCCTGAGAAATAATAAATAAATGTCAAAAAATCAGAAAAACATGTTTTATTTTATTTTTGTAATAACAAACCATCGCAGAGAGAGTTTAGGTTTGAGACACACGGATAATAATTCATCCTCAAATCTGTGTTTCGTAACTGTCACTTCAGCTCAAAGACATGTGTCCTAGCTTGAACTATAGACATGGCTCCTGAAAAACGTTGAACGCAGTTAGACAACACAGGTTTAAGTCAAATGCACTGTTTGTCATGACAACACC
>PIJE02000335.1:11602-171304 GCA_002895965.2 Coryphaenoides rupestris
CTTCATCTTCCCTTCCTCTTATCTCCTTCCCTCTATCCTCTTGTTCTCTTCTTCTTCTGCATGAAAACTGCAGGAAATCTTTCTTTCTCTGAGTCTGTCTGTCTGTCTATGTCTGTCTCCATCTCTGTCTCCATCTCTTTCCCTTTCTCTGTCTCTGTCTCTGTCTCTCTCTCTCTCTCTTTCTCTCTCTCTCTCTCTCTCTCTCTCTCTAAACATACTTTTTTTTACCTCATTCAGCTCCAAAAATCTTAAGCTTTACGACGCAAAACTATTTTGAAATGTAACTTTTGAAGCATTTTACAGCACCAACAATCTAGAGCACAATGGGGCATGTGTCACCCACACACACACACACAACACACACACACACACACACACACATTCACTATACAAAGTGCCGTGAATGCCCTGAAAAGTGTAATATACAGTATATACATACAAAGTGTATATACTGTATATTCAAAAGCGTGTATATATTCAAAGCACTATACAAATGCCCTGAAAAGTGTCATATATATATATATATATATATATATGGAATGTCTCATGTCTTCACAACTAAGTCTACTTAGCTGTTCAAGTCCACTTGAATTAGCATTTAATGATAATTGTTTAATACAGATACTTTTACCTCTGAACTACTAAGCCATTAAGACATTGAGGATCTAACTTCATAGGCTTGTTTAGTATTGTACTTCATACATAGATTAATATTTTGTAGAGATACATGTACTTAATAAAGTAACTGGTTAGTTTAATGTATAAGAGCAACTGACTTATAAGAAGAAATTAGGAATCTCATAGGCTGCCTTTTGGCTGGGATTCGAACACACTAGCCACCACACTTTATTATCCAATTCCACAATGAGCCATCTCCCCATGCTTTTCTGTTGGGATCACCAATCTTTCTCCTCTTTAGTAGCCAACACAGTTCATTTTTATTTTTGTAAGCATTTTTAAGTTTCATTAATTCAAATGTAAGGGGAAGTTGGGAAATGATATCTTATATTTTAGGTGTTATGGGATGATATTTTCCTTTTTCTTTGTAGCCTGAAGATTATTTTCTTATGTTTTTCAGTTACAATGCTAAAATACATAAGCTGCATTAAGCTCAATGGCTTCCATCCACTTTTAATGAGGTAGGCCTATGTCTGTATACTTTATCTTTATCTTTATCTTTATCTTTACCTTCAATTATTATTATTTTCTACTCCCTATTATAACTGAATAATTTGTCCTCGATTTGATTTTGCAGACTGGGATATTAAGTAGCTGTATTGTGTTGGAGACACGTTGAGTCCTCATCTTCTGGGTCAACACAATAGGGCCCCTCCTGACCCTTTCCTCTCCGTTGACTCGTGGTGGTCGAGAGGGGAAAGACAAGCAGTAAGTGTTTGGTAACAATGCATGGCAATCAAGTAATCAATTCCCAAATGGTTGTTTGAACGGCATGTTGCCTTTTCTCTATACGGAGTCCCTAAGGACTACAGGCATTACACAACCTATTGAAGAGCCTTTTGATAACAACTCTAGGAGTGTACAGGGTGACTTTTTTGAAGTGTAATGTCTGCTGCTCTGGTAATGGTTGGACGTGTGATCGAGCGGAGCAGCGGATCGATACATCAAATGTGATTACAGGAGCTGGACGCGGGAACATGGAAGAGTCATGTGGTGTGAGAGGACTGAAGAACCCTGTTAATGAATTACAGCTCGGTGGGGATCATTTATCTATATGCTGTCGATTCTTTACATATTTAGGCCTACGAACCCTTATATAATAATTATTATAATAATCATAATAATAATCATAATAATCATAATAATACATATAATACATATCATCAATTAATATAATCATAACAATCATAATAATAGTTATAATAATAATAATAATAATAATAATAATAATAATAATAATAATAATGTAGACCTCACATTATAAGCATTGTTCTTATTCAAATACTATATTATATTTGTATTTATTTATATTTGTATTTATTTATATTTTATCTATATTTCCAGTCCATGTTGTCTAAATTAGTGCTAAATGATTCCTTTCATGTAATGTGAAGAAATTACATTTCAACAGCTTTTCGTTGTGACGTTACAATAATATTATTATAATAACATCATAGGCCTATATGATATTATATAATGATATCACAATAATTATCTACAACTACAAATAATTAAAATCTGCCTCTCTGATCACCGTGTGTGTGTGTGGTGTGTGTGTGTGTGTGTGTGTGTGTGTGTGTGTGTGTGTGTGTGTGTGTGTGTGTTGGTGTGTGTGTGTGTGTGTGTGGGCTCCATTATAGGACTATTAGTCTAACATAATTGTTTACTCAAAAATAATTGACTCAAAGCCCATGTCTGTCGGGAGTCAAATCTGAAGAAATGTTTAAAGGTATTTGTAATAATGCTATAGCTGATTATGATATTATGATGGTGAAGCCTCAATTAGCCGATCAGTGGCATCAATGTAAATAACTTGACTCTGATTGACTTTCAACTCCCTGGTTCAGTAGGATGTCTCTTCCCGCGTCATCCCGGGTCATCCTTTGTCCCGCCAAGACCACCCCATAGCATATATAACAATATTACATAATAAATAATAGGCCCACTAAAACATATCAATAATGACAATAATATTAACATTTGTATTATTAGCAGGCCTGCAATTAATATTAGGCTGTTATGATCACTGACCCAATCACAGTTAGTGAGAGAGAGAGAGAGAGAGAGAGAGAGAGAGAGAGAGAGAGAGAGAGAGAGAGAGAGAGAGAGAGACAGATGCTAAAAGCGAGGCAGTAGAGGAGCTGGCTGGTGTCACCAATGCTATAGATTAGCATGAGGTCTCGAGCACAAAGCTGGCGGATCAATACTCTTACAAAGCAGATGGCGTGTGTGTGTGTGTGTGTGTGTGTGTGTGTGTGTGTGTGTGTGTGTGTGTGTGTGTGTGTGTGTGTGTGTGTGTGTGTGTGTGTGTGTGTGTGGTGTGTGTGGTGCGGGCGGGCGGGCGTGTGCCACTGTCTCTCTGCTCGGGTCATTCGCTGACAATATGCACCCGCCGTGATTGTGCGGGCCATGACTAAATGTTTGGTTCCTGCACGCGTGTCCGTGTCCGCGCGTCGGTCAGCAAGCAGCTGAAACTCAGAGATAGAGGGGGGGGGAGGGAGAGAGAAGAGAGAGAGAGAGAGGGAGAGAGAGGGGGAGAGAGAAGTGAGAGAGGGATGGAGAGAGAGAGGGAGAGAGAAGAGAGAGAGGAGAGAGCGATTGAAGAGAGAGGGAGAGGGGGAGAGAGAAGAGAGATGGAGAGAGAAGAGGGAGAGAAGAGGGAGAGTAGAGAGAGAGGGATGGAGAGAGATTGAGATAGAGGGAGAGAAGAGAGAGATGGAGAGAGATGGAGATAGGGGGAAAGAGGAGAGAGAGGGAGAGAGAGAGAGAGAGAGAGAGACCCCCTGCCCGCGCCTTTGACAGCTGATCAAAAGGATGAAAATAGGTCACGCTTCTCCTGCCTTCTTAATTACACTGTCTTTAAACAAAGCAACATCTGCGCGACTACTACTAACCCCCCAGCACCTCCTCCTCTTGCTCTCCTGCTCTCCTGTCCCCCTGTCCTCTCCTTTCCACTTCTCTCCTCCTCCTCCTCCTCCTCCTCCTCCTCTTCCTCTTCCTTCACTGCTCTCCTTCTCCTCACTGCTCTCCTTCTCCTCCTGCTCCTCCTAAGTGGCTCACGTCGACACGATGACAGTCTAAATGTCTAAATGTGTCGGACCTCCCGCCTCGGCTCCTGTCTGTTTGGTCACAAAGGAAAAACACAATTTCCAAACAGTTCCATCACCATTTCCAAACGTTTCCATGTTAAAGGTTGACAGTTTGCTCTTCAGAGGCATAATTCATAAAGGCTTTATCTAATTATGGAGCCGGTAAGGACATAGGATGCCTGCAGACGTTGGGGATCGAACCCACAACCACCAGACACCCCCCACCCCCCCTTGTCTACAGTATATCTCCCCGTATCCTGTCTCCTCAAGGTCTGTATCCTCGTCTCCTCGCCTCCTCGTCCCCCTCGCCTCCTCATTGCCTATATACAGACAAATGGATATAAAGATAGATATTATTATGGGATGCTCCAGCTGTAACCAAGCGGAGATTGAGAGGCTGATTAAATCGGAGCCCCCGTCTCGTTTCTCTCGCTCTCTCTCTCTCTCTCTGCGGTAGGATTGGTAATGTTCTGGAGACGCCGGCCCCCCGGGTGTGCGCACTGCTCACCGATTGGTTCTCGGGGATGCCAATCAAAAGGGCGCCCTGAGCGTCTGGGCTGAGAGGCCGCCTCCCCCTCTGCACAGCGGACAGCTCCCGCGGCTGAGACACACGCAGCTGGAGGAGGAGAGGGTTGGTATGGCGGAGCGGCGACACAGGCCCCTAGGATCCAGATAACAAGGTGGCTTTTATTACCGGGGACACCGGGGAGGAAAACAAACCGAGCCAGAGTGGTATCAGAGGGACTAAACGAGGGGCAATTAACCAATTACAAGATAAAGGAGGACGGAGGTGACGGTGAAGGTGCTGCAGTCGGAGCGACCCATCCCGGAGCATCGGAGAGAACGAGAGGATATTCCGTGTGAGCCGATGGACTGAGCGGACTGATGAATGAAGACTGCCTACACTAACGCCTACCGATGCCTGGCCAAGGACCTGGACGCGTACGCTATGAACGCGGAGATGACTATGGACAACCTCGCGGGTTTGCACGGCGGGGTGAGCGTGGGGGTGGCGGCCCATGAGTCGGAGCTGATGAGCGGACACAGCCCCCACCAGGGCCGGGGGGTCTCGGCGGCCGGGGCACCGGGGGGGGCTGTGTCCGCTCATGCGTCCAGCCTGCGGTTACACCAAGACCTGGCGTCGCGCTCCGCCATGGTGTCCAGCATGGCCACCATCCTGGACGGCGCCGGGGAGTACCGGCCGGAGCTCTCGCTGCAGCCGCTGCATCACGCCATGAGCATGCCGTGCGACACGTCTCCTCCGGGGATAGGGATGAGCGGGACCTACACCACCCTCACCCCGCTGCAGCCCCTTCCCCCGATCTCCACCGTCTCGGATAAATTCCACCATCACCACCACGCACACCACCACCACGCACACCACCAGCACCAGCGGCTGTCCGGTAACGTCAGCGGGAGCTTCACTCTGATGCGGGACGACCGCGGGCTCCCGACCATGAACAACATCTACAGCCCTTACAAGGACCCCATGTCCGGGATGGGTCAGAGTCTGTCCCCGGTGCTGGGCTCCATCCACAACACCCAGCAGACTCTCCACAACTACAGCACCGCGACGCACGCAGCGGGGCACGACAAGATGCTGGCTGCCGCGGCCAATTTCGACGCCCACCACACCGCCACCATGCTGGCCCGGGGAGACCCCCACCAGCACCGCGGCCTGGGCGGCCCCACGGCCGGCATGATGCCGCACTTGAACGGGATGCACCACTCCGGCTCGGTGGGCCACCACCCCCAGTTGCAGTCCCCCTCCCATGGCCCCGTGCTGTCCTCCAGTCGGGAGAGACCCCCCTCTTCCTCGGGGTCTCAGGGGGGAACAGCTCGGGCCAGCTGGAGGAGATCAACACCAAGGAGGTGGCACAAAGGATCACGGCGGAGCTGAAGCGCTACAGCATCCCGCAGGCCATCTTCGCCCAGCGGGTCTTGTGTCGCTCGCAGGGAACCCTCTCCGACCTCTTGCGGAACCCCAAGCCGTGGAGTAAGCTCAAGTCTGGCCGGGAAACCTTCCGGAGGATGTGGAAGTGGCTCCAGGAGCCGGAGTTCCAGAGGATGTCTGCCCTTCGGCTAGCAGGTAAGACAAGGTATCCACAAAAAACCACCTGTCTCTCTCTCTCTCTCTCTCTCTGTGTGTGTGTGTCTCACAGTATTATGATTACCATTATTGATCATAACCCGCGATAGATATGAAATGACAAGGTCACAGGATTTCCCTCCAACAGCCCCGCTCACCACTCCTCTAAACACCACCATCACAACAACAACAACAACAACAACAACAACAACAACAACAACAACAACAACAACACACTCCGTTACTTCTAAACTAAACACCAAGCAGATGCCAACTTCTTTTCGCTGTACTGTACTTGATGTCATGACAATACATTTGAATCTAATCTAATCTAAGCAGCCCCAGAACACCTGCTCACATGACATCAATATTCTCACGAGAAATCAAACACATTTCAACATGACGGATCTGTTTTGAACCTCCGGAGTCCCACACGGCTCGGTGTAGTGTGTCATTCTGAACAAATAAACAACAACAACAACAACAACAACAACAACAACAACAACAACCGCGGCTGTTGACGTTTGGCTTAATGATGGGGATCAGGGGAGCCATTATTTGGCCAAAATAGGCGTCTGGGTGGAGACGTCAGGACGCAGGGAGCATTGTGTGTGTGTGTGTGTGTGTGTGTGTGTGTGTGTGAGGGAAGGGGGGGGGGAAGGGGGGAGAATCGGAGGGGAGGGCAGGGGAGGGGAGAGGGTCCCGTTGATCTGGGTGAGCTGGATGCGCCGGAGGGAGGTGGAAGACAAGGGGGTCGACAGAGCCGTGCAGGTTGGTGCCCCCTCTAGCGAAGAGGAGCGCATCTGTCCCCAGCACACCTCCCCTGCATTGTTCCCATCAAGAGAGAACACAAATAGCGAGTCCATACCATTATATGGTATAATACACCCGTGGGTAATACCATATACTCCATGGATAATATCTTATAATACACCCATGGGTACCTTATACACCCATGGAGAATACCTTATCGTACACCCACGGATAATACTTTATACTACACCCATGGCTAATACCTTATAATACACCCACGGATAATACTTTATACTACACCTATGGCTAATACCTTATAATACACCCATGGATAATACCATATACTCATGGATAATAGTTATAATACACCCATGGAGAATACCTTATATACACCCATGATAATACTATAATACACCCATAATACTTTATAATACACCATGGATAAAACCTTAAAATACACCCGAAACTCTGATAATGGCTTTATACTTCAAATGTGTAGCCTCGTTTATTAGATTAGTGGTCTGCATGGTGTCCCGAATAATTGGAAATTCAAGCCCATTATTTTTTATGTTTGCGTCACGATTACAACTATAAAAATGATCCATAGTGAAATAAAGTGTTTATCAGTATCCATCGGGTTTTTAGCAATGGCATTTGATGATAAATGTTCATTGCAAGTTATATTTTCTAACAGTGTGTAGACGGCTGGGATCTCTACATATGTTAATAATTATGATCATCACAATAGCCTAATAATACTAAATAAAAATAATAAACATTTGAATGTTTCATGTGAGGACACATGTTAGGACACCGAATGCATACACAATTGACACAAATATTCTAATATTATAACCATATATGTACTTTAATACACCCATGGATAATACTATAATACACCCATAATACTTTATAATACACCATGGATAAAACCTTAAAATACACCCGAAACTCTGATAATGGCTTTATACTTCAAATGTGTAGCCTCGTTTATTAGATTAGTGGTCTGCATGGTGTCCCGAATAATTGGAAATTCAAGCCCATTATTTTTTATGTTTGCGTCACGATTACAACTATAAAAATGACCCATAGTGAAATAAAGTGTTTATCAGTATCCATCGGGTTTTTAGCAATGGCATTTGATGATAAATGTTCACTGCAAGTTATATTTTCTAACAGTGTGTAGACGGCTGGGATCTCTACATATGTTAATAATTATGATCATCACAATAGCCTAATAATACTAAATAAAAATAAGAAACATTTGAATGTTTCATGTGAGGACACATGTTAGGACACCGAATTGCATACACGATTGACACAAATATTCTAATATTATAACATAATACTTAGATTATAACAGAAATACTTAATTAATAATAATACCTGGAGTCTGTCTTAGGGACAAGCCGTAAACCTGCGTGCTTTGAGTAACAGTATAAATAACTTGTTACATTATAATACGATAAGCATTCACATGTACTCTGAACACGTTTTGAAACATCCGTGTATGTTTTCCTAATCACTACAACTGGCTTGTAGTGATACGTTCAACTAAAATTGTACAAACTGCAGATTAGATTCCTATATTCCGATGTGTGGGATAATTAGCGATTGAGTCATTACGAGTTTAATTCTTCTTATATCTTCTCAGAGTCTGTGGGGTTTAAATGATGGGCATATGAATGTCCAACATGGACGCTTATATTCACACACAGGCCTACTAAGCGAATCATTGGTGTGTGTGTGTGTGTGTGTGTGTGTGTGTGTGTGTGTGGTGGTGTGTGTGGTGTCGGGAGAATCCACCTGATCAGATTGGACCAATATGTTGGAGTCTATCCCCTGAGCTCTACCCGTAATGCACTTTCTTTATACTCTTTCTGTCTCTCTTTCTCTCTCTCTCTCCCACTGTCTCTCTCATCCCCTCTCTCTCTCTCTCTCTCTCTCTCTCTCTCTCTCTCTCTCTCTCTCTCTCTCTCCGGGTATTGGGGGTGTGTCATGTGATCCTGTGAGTCTGGGGAGTTGAGTGGAGAGGGGCAGCAGCGGCAGAATGAATCATTGATTAATTATTGATAGGAATCTCAGCATGACCTGTCTCGCACTCCTCCCTCACCTTGCAACGGGTTAACCAGGCAACCCAGATAGAGAGAGAGAGAGACACACACACACACACACACACACACGCGCACACGCACACGCAACGCACACGCACACGCGCACGCGCACGCACACACACGCACACGCACACACACACAGAGCGAGAGAGAGAGACGCAGAAGGAGGAGAGAAAGAGACACAGAGAAAGAGAGAGACACGCCCCCCATACACACGCACACTCAGGGAGAGAGAGAGAGAGAGAGAGATAGAGAGAAAGAGAGAGACACCGAGAGAGAGAGCGACAGAGAAAGTGAAGGAGAGAGAGAGACACACAGAGAGAGAGAGCGACAGAGAAAGTGAAGGAGAGGAGAGAGAGAGAGAGAGAGAGAGAGAGAGAGAGAGAGAGAGGGAGGAGGGGGCAGACAGACAGAGAGACAGAGAGAGAGGGAGAGAACGACAGACGGAGAGATTGAGGGGGGCAGACAGACAGGCAGCAGAGAGAGGGGGAGAGTGAGACAGCCGCCTGCTGTGCAGCAGCAGTGACATCCAGACCAGAATAACATAAAGAAGCAGAGAATCAAGCGAGAGTTTGTATATATTTGTATATGCAAAAATAATTCAATGTTTTATTTTGTGTTGAGATATGCATTTTATTAAATATTTACATTTACTTTGGATGAATATTCAGGTTGGATCCAATTGACGTGCTCTGAAGTCACTCTCTAACATCAGTCTGTATGATTTGGAGTTTAACACACAGTTGTCGCTTATTATTTCTTATATAGGCTATATATCGATATTATGTTTAGCCTACTCGTTTGATTAATTCAGATAGCAGGGTGTTTTAATAACAATAACAGCGACATTATTATTAATAATAATAATAATAATAATAATAATAATAATCACAATAATAATAATAATAATAACAATAATAACAATAATAACAATAATAATAATAAAAAACATATTCTACTTCGTGGTTTGTCCGCAGAGTAGTTACACACAGCAACGCAAAGATTCAATTATATGCAAATAATGCCTATCAATATATAATATGGTTTCTGTCTATTTTAAAATATTAATTAACATTTGTAAATTCTAATTAATTTAGGCTCTTTAGGCCTACATTGTCAAAGCACAAAGATACAAAGTAAGCTAAGAATAAAATACATAAATGAATAAATACAAAATAAAGAATAGGCCTACATAATACATCAAATAAATACAATTACATTAAATAAATGTTAATTACAATAACACATCTAATAGTAGACCTTTATACAGTGCAAAAAGTTATTGAATAAGACGGGGTTGTCAAATAACAATATAAAAGATAAGATTAAGTGTAAATAAGATTAATTGTCGTCGTATAGGCCGACAATGTGGACTAAAATTGGACTAAAACAGCATGTGATAGCAGAGTCAAACAACACAAACACGAACGTCATTCAGGATGAGTTAATAATCAAATAATAATTATAAATAAGAATAATAATGTAGTATTGTTGATTTTTAATTTCCTCAAAAATTAAATGCATATAATAGCTATTAATGTGTGTGTGTGTGTGTGTGTGTGTGTGTGTGTGGGTGGGTGTGGTGTGTGTGTGTGGGGTGTTTTAAATATAATGACGTCACTCCCCAGCGGTGAGAAGGCTCTGCTGAGTCTATCCGAGTCTCTCTATAGTATAGATCGGCACGCCGTCTATCTATAGTAGATCAATACAAACAAACACACGGGGCTGTCTGTTGCTTGTGTTTCTTCTTGTCAGTTTCCTCAGTGAAACAGCGGTTGTTGGGGTACAGATGAACGCGGGTCGATGCCCATAATCCCGGGCAGATTAAAAGAGCTTTAACGCTGCCAATGAGAAGGTAAACGGTGTGAACCTGCAGGACCGGCATTGATCCCCGGAACCCGATCCTCTGTTCCTGGAAGAGATAGCTGACGGGGGGAGGGGGGGTCACGATGCTGCTGGCCGTGTGTGTGTGTGTATGTGTGTGCGTGTGTGTGTGTGTCTCTATGTACATGTGTGTATGTGTGTGTGTGTGTGTGTGTGTGTGTGTGTGTGTGTGTGTGTGTGTGCCTGTGTGTGTGTGTGTGTGTGTGCCTGTGTGTGTGTGTATGTGTGCGTGTCTGTTTCAGGCAAACGAGGATATAAAATATATAAAACGTGTGTTTGTGTGTGGTTGGAAGGTATAACATGTACATACATTTTTTGTTATGCTAGAGGTTTGGTTTTGGAATAGAGAGAGAGAGAGAGAGAGAGAGAGAGGGGGGGGGGAGAGAGAGCGAGAGCGAGAGAGGGTGGTATCAGAGCTCTTAGCGGCCATTATATCATAGTCATCTTAGTCATCATCTTCATCTTCACCATCTTCATATTCAACTTCACCATCTATCTATCTATCTCTCTCTATCTATCTATCTATCCTATATCTATCTACTGTATCTCCATATACAGGCCTATAAAACCAATGCAACTTTATTTAAACCAGGAAATCCAAACACACATTATGAACCACACGAAAGTGTTAACCTTAAATGTAATCATCTCGTGTTTAAACACACACACACACACACACACACACAAATACGCGTGCATGCACATCGGTAAAGTTGGTCTTGATTAACCAGGGACTACAATAGCGTATTGATTGAGTTTATCTGCTGTGTCTTCTTGTGAAACAGTCCATCTCTTCAGTCTGTCCCTAAAACAAGCAGAACACTCTCCATCTGTTAACACATCACCTATTACTGTGTGTGTGTGTGTGTGTGTGTGTGTGTGTGTGTGTGTGTGTGTGTGTGTGTGTGTGTGTGTGTGTGTGTGTGTGTGTGTGTGTGTGTGTGTGTGTGAGCATGTGTGTGTAGCAGGGTAAAGGCCAGAGCCTCTCTCTGATTTCAATCTCTCCAGCATAACACAATTTTACATTTAAACAGCTTTTATTTTTCTCTCGTACGATGGCGCTGTACTTAAAAATAATAGCAACACATTTTTCTTCATACTTTAAACATCAAATTATTCCAATGAGAGAAGAACCTGACTACATGAGAACCAGATACGATGAAATGTAAATAAGTGAAATGTGAATAACTTGTAAATAACTTGTTTTTGCTTACATTGTCTCTGTTATATTGTGTCTGTTATATATTCAACAAAGCAAAATCCATACATTTTCTGTAAAGTAAAGATGTGAAATGAAAAACCTGCAGTCAAACCAACAAGGTTGTTGTGACTGCGTCCAAACGTTGTTCCATATCCCAACTGAAAAACAACCTATTTTATGTCTTATGTCAATATTACCCAGTGTGTACAAAGTGCTGTACATATAATACTACTATATATATATATACTATATACTAAACATGCAATAAAATCCCTTTCTTAAACGCTGTCAGTCTCATCTCAACTGAGTAGTTATTATGGCTAGTTTATTTTTAAGATGACTTCCTAAATCTGTCAGTACGTCCATTTAGTTCCTCTCCTCCTCCTCACCTCTTCTCTCCTCTGCTTTCCTTCTCTCTCCTTCTCTCTCCTTTCTTCCTCTCATCCCTTCCTCTCATAGTATGTAACGATCAAGTCAAATACTGACTTGAATATACTAGACTTGAATACTGCAAAAAAACGTTTTGGGACGACATCTCATCTCGCCTGCCTGTAGACGACCTCTGACCTCTGCTTAGTGTAGCTCTGCGTCAAACAGCCACTGTGGGTTTTGGCTACATTATCGGCAGAGCCAAAAGTGAACACCGACCGCCGTAGATTACATGCACCTCTCCAAAAACATAACTACAGATCACAACCATTCATGTCAGTCCGGCAAGACTTCTAGAAGCGCTCTTGTGTGGAGGCTCTGCTCTGCGGCCTGGTGTGCATTAAACACTGATCTGCGTGTGTCTTTCTTAGAGTCGTACATGTTAGCATGTTGTCGGTCTGGTACCTGCTCTAATGTTGATCGATATTCTAAACACTGAACTCACTGTTTTGGATTTAATTGAAACAAGAACGCGATGTATTCTGACTGGTTGACTCACAGACTGGTTTCTTTCTGCTCTGGTTAAGTAAACATGACTCATCTGTTTTCTATGAGCCAATACACATATCTGTTCTGATCTCACTAAAATGTGTGTGTGTGTGTGTGTGTGTGTGTGTGTGTGCGTGTGTGTGTGGGTGAACGTGTGACAATATGTGTGTTCCTGTTCGTGCTTTTTGAGTGTTTGCATGTGTGTGTGTGTTTGATGAGAGAGGAATTTGCGTAGACCTTTGTACAGTGATGTCACAAGGGACTGCTGACACACAGATATACAGTACACACACACAAACACACAAACACAAACACACACAAACACACACACACACACACACACACACATGTGCACGCAACAAAGCAAAAGATGACATGTTGTGTTGAGTCTGCCTGTCTGTCCATCAGACAGACAGATCGTATCTACAGATTATTGATTTGTTGCTGTGTGTGTATGTGTTTGTCTGTCTACCTGACTGTCTGTCTGCCTGTCTGTCCGCCTGTGTGCTGGCATCAAAGGGTAGATATGTAGTCTGATGTCTGTGTGTCTGTCTGTGTGTTGATGGCAGTCCTGGTGTCGCTCCATCACATTACACGGCATCACAGTGTGGCGCCATGGAAACAGAGATGCACATGCAAGGTCAACATCCCTACTTACCCTCAGTGTAATGGATACTACTGGGCCTTAAGTGGTAATGGCTTATACAAGAGAGACACACACACACAGACCGATAGAGAGACAGAGAGAGACAGAGAGAGATTTTTTAGATTTTTTAAAAACACTTTTATATTGTATGCAGAAAACCAATATTTATAAATAAATCAAAAATAAATCAATAAACAAATACAACACAAAATCAATATTTCATGACATAAACAAATATGAAAACATAATATGATATTACAACACATTAAGTATAATCTAGATTTATATATAAACATATGTAATTGTATATGTATATGTATATGTATTTAATATGTAAAATTAAATAAAAACTCAAATTTCCCTTCACAGAGGGCTGGTTGAAAAAAAACACCAGTTGTTGCTCCTTTACAGAGCACACAATGTCCTCATACGCCCACTTCTCCACTACTCTTGGCTTTGTAGAAGCCCAAAGTCCAGCCCAAATCTCAGCCCTGATGTTGCACCCCAATACTAGACCTGGTTCCTGATCTGACTGGCCTTCTACCCTGTGCTTCCTGCTGAGATAAATGGCCAGCTTCGCTTCCACCACTACAAAATTAAGCAGCCGCCATTTTGCTTGGTTTGACTTTCTGTAGCCTGCCCCGAAAATAAATGTAAACTCTGAAAATCTCTCTCTAAAACAGGCAAATACTTGGGCTAAAACGTAAATAAAGATTCTAGGCTGGCACACTCAGTAAAACAATGAAACAGTGTCTCAATCTCCCCACAAAAACACATAGATTGGATGACCCAGGATTCATCACGCGAACAAAAGCATTCACAGCTATAGCACCATGTACTATCCTCCATTGGAGGTCAGCAGTTTGTTTCTTTTGAGGGGGCCTGTACAGCACTGCCCATTCAGGCCTTACTGCACCTGCCACCCTCAGCCGCTCCCTCCACACAGTGTCAACCCTGCTACCTAGCTTGTTACAGTGAAATGTCTGCGCACACCCACATACAAGGCCTTCCACACTAACTCTGGAGGCCATGCAAGGTACCTCTGTACAAACTGCAACCAGAAGGTGGCTGCTCTGCTGGCTAGGTGGGCCAGGCCCTGCCCCTCCTCCTCTCTGGGCAGGAACAGCACACTGTGTGGGACCCAGTGGTCACGGTCCCAGAAGAAGTCAAACATTCTAGCATGTATTCTAGCCCAGAAGGGGGCTCTACACACGGCAGCCTATGCCAAAGGCCAGAGGCCACCAAGTTATTTATGATTAATAATCTGCCCCTATAGGACAGCTGAGGTAGTAGCCGTTTCCACTTTCCACCAAACGTCCCTCCTACTTTTCTTCTGCGTTCTCCCAGTTCTTTCTTGCAAAGTGGTCTGACCCCCAGGTACTTGAGGCCATTCCTCTACCACCTAAGTTGTTGAGGTGCTAAAATCAGCCAAAATGGTCTTCGGGGAATTTATGTAATCTTGTCATGACAATTACATCGTCTGCATATGCAGCCAAGACAACAGGTGTGTTAAGCCCAGACAGAAGAAAGCCCCGAATGTATTACTTACTCTCTGTAAAAAAGGCTCTAGGGAGATTGCATAGAGCATCCCCGAGCAGCCGCAGCCCTGCCTCGCATCCCGGTGTACTTTAAAAGGAGCACACAGCCCGCCATTAAACTTCAGCACACTCAATGTTTTGGTACAACACTTTGATCATAGCTATGAGTTCAGCGTTGAACCGTTAGACCGATTTGTGACTTTAATGCACAGTTCCTACTAAGAGTGTATTTGAAGCCCACACACCTCTGACGCTACACTGTCACCTTGATTTCAACACCTGTATTAGCCCAATTGAATTTGTTTAAAGAGAGAAAACATTTGGACTAAAAGTAATGACTACAAGTAGTCAAAAATGTAATGACGTTTCGTCGACTAAAACTGGACTAAAGCGTTTTGAGTTGTCGTCGACTAAAACTAGACTAAAACTATAAAGGGTACAAATGACAAAATTATGACTAAATCTAATGATGGATTTTCGTCTAAAGACTAAGACTAAATCTAAAACAGCTGCCAAAATGAACACTGTCTCCTACTCTTCCTGTCAGTTTTCCTCCTCCACCTGTCCATCTGTCTCTTTGACCTGTCCACTTGTCTCATGCGACTGCCCGCCTACCTCTTCCACCTTCTGTATATGTAGGGTATATACTTTAGTGTATATGTAGTGTAGTGTAGATGAAGTGTATGTACTGTAATGTATATGTAGTGTAGATAGAGGGTATGTTGTCCAGGAGGTATAGGAAAGAGAGAGAGAGAGAGAGAGAGAGAGAGAGAGAGAGAGAGAGAGAGATAGGGAGAAAGACAGAAAGCAAGAGAGGGAGTGAGAGAGATAGAGAGAGAGAGACAGGGGGTGTGTAAGAGAGAGAGACAGAGGGAAAAAGACAGAACGAGAGAGAGACAGAGGGAGGCAGACACCAGACAACAAAGACTTTCCAGTCTCGATGAGCAGGAGTCTGTCTGTCTGTCTGTCTATCTATCTGTCTGATGGTGTGTCTCTGTCTGTCTCTCTATCTGTCTGATGGTGTGTCTCTGTCTGTCTCTCTGTCTGATGGTGTGTCTCTCCGTCTGTCTGATGGTCTATCTCTGTCGCTCTGTCTGGCTGTCTGTCTGTCTCTCTGTCTGATGGGATGTGTGTGTGTTTTAAGGTAATGGTCTGCCTGATGGTTTTAATGTAATATTTTAAGGGACATATATACTGTATATCGCATACACATCTGTTCTCTTCCTCTTCCTCCCTCTCTCTTCCTTCTCCCACCATCTCTCTTCTCCTTCCCCTCTCTTCCCGTCTCCCTCTCTCTCCCCACCCCCCCGTCCTCCTCCCCCCTCTCGTATTCAAGCAGGCTTTATTAGGTCCACTTACCCAGAGAGGCGTCTCTCTCTCCCCTCTCTGTCTCTCTGACTAAGGAGATACCAGCCACTATCTTCCTGTCAGCAGTTAAACACACATCACAATGTACAGTCGCCACCTGACTCCAGTCGTAGTACTGCTAGCACTGTAGTAGTACTATTCATACTATTAATACTACTATAGCAGTACTATGTTATTACTATTATCAGTAATAACTATAATAATAATGTGGTATTTGGCAATGACAAATTAAAAAATAAATAATATTTATAATAATTATAATTTTTTTTTAAAAATAATGTATATGTGTAGTACTACAAGACGGGTTCGTTAATGTATATGTGTAGTACTACAAAACGGTTAGTTAATGTATATGTGTCGTAGTACAACACGGGTTAGTTAATGTATTAGTTAATGTATTAGTAGTACACCTACAACATGGGTTAGTTAAGATAGAGTGAGTTAGCCAGTACCTCATGCATTAGTACTACAATACAGCACAGTGTTAGTATCAGTACTATTTGAAGACAGGTGATGAGGAGGGTGATGTGATGTGAAGGTGTGTGTTGTCACGTTGCTTGATGACAACTTCTTGTCTACCTTCTCATTGGTTTCCCATGAGCATCTCCAAGATTAAATGTTTGTTTTAGAGAGAATGAGAGAGAGAAGGAGAGAGGAGGAGAGAGAAAAAGAGTGAGAGGGAGACACAGAGAGAGAGAGAGAGAGAGAGAGCAAGAGGCAGAGGGAGAGAGAGAAAGAGAGTCAGAGAGAGAGAGAAAGAGAGAGAGGGAGGAGGGAAGAGAGGAAGAGAGAGACAGGATAGGGAAGACAGAGAGAGAGAGAGCGAGTGAGAGAGAAAAAATAACCATCGATTCATTGAGCAGAGAACCAGTGAATGAATGTAACCCTAACTAATATGAAGACATATGCTTTAATTTATTGTAGCTCAGGAGGTAAGAGCAACTGTCTGTAAAAACTGTAACTAGTGTGGATATTTGATTATCTGGTTATTTGTACTTATTCTGATGCACATTGTGGCATCGGCACTTCTTTCCTTAAACATACACAAATATTCTAATATTGATTTCATATCTATTTCTCATTCCTGCTGGTCTTTTCTTTACTGTAAATATTGTAAATATTCTGAGCATTGAGTTATCTATAGTATTCTTTTGCACATTCCGCTGAGCATCGCCACTTTTCATTTAACTGCATATCCTGTATGTGTACAGTATGTGACAAATACATTTCTTGAATCTTGAATCTTGACCTGGCTTGTTGACTGGATGCAGTATAGTGGAAATTGTATGTTGACTACTTTGATTGATTCTACCTGAACCTATTTTGCATCCTTCAACTGGGTCTCACAAAACAATTTACAGTCTATGGTCTGACTGAGAGCGAGAGGGAGACAGAGAGAGAGAGAGAGAGAGAGAGATAGATAGAGAGAGAGAGAGAGAGAGAGAGAGAGTGAGTTGGTCAGAGTGGAGACGGGGAAGCCGTGATGAAAGAGACTCCACTGTTTGGGGCTGATGAAAGCCCACAGAGCCTAATCGATCCCATTGATTTGACCAAAGAACAGTCCTCTCCAATGTAACCCCCTCCCCAACACACACACTCATATATCACCACCCCAGTCCCAAACCGGTAAAGCCCCTTTTGAATTATATAATTGCGTTTTTGATCCTAACTGTAACCTCTACCGAGGAAGAAACCTGATTGAATCAGTCAAGCGTAGTCTTTCATTGAAGGCTGTGTGTGTGTGTGTGTGACTGTGTTCTGTTCTGAAGTGCACTTTTTCTCGTTTTTCAGCAAATTGCAAAGCTAGCTGGTGAAAGCAGCAAATAAAGTGTGATTTTAGTTTTATTTAGATCATCCTTCCAACATACTGGTTCTGCCATTTTTCAAAATGTACATGTACATTTACATTTAGGGCATTTGGCAGATGCCTTTATCCAAAGCAACTTACAAAGAGTATATTTGTTAAAAAAGACAACAATATATCGCTGTGGTACATCAAGATAATAATTGAGCCGGTTTAAAGCATTCATAATTGCAAGGCTGATAGAATGAGTTTCATAATTGCTAGGTTGCCTGCATAAAAGCTGGGGTAAGAGCAGAGTGCATTACCAACATGTACATCTAAGATACATCGAGAAATATCTAAGAACATACAATATGCTCAACAATGCTAAGTACTATTAATAATGGCAAGACATACAAACATGCAAGGTAGTGCTAGGGTTATGAAACGGAAGGCAGGGGGGGTTATACAGAGTCCAGGTGAAGTCTGAACAGGTGGGTCTTGAGTCTCTTGAGGAAGCTGGTGAGCGACTCGTCCAGCCTGACATCAGTCAGAAGCTCATTCCACCACTCTGGTGCCAGAATAGAGAAGAGTTGGGACTTGGCAGAGCGATGTTTGCCTGTTCTTAGTGAAGGTGGTACCAGTTGTCTAGCCGAACTTGTTGAGGAGAGCACACTAGCTGGGGCGTAGTGTCTGACTAGACTAATGTTTGGAGGTAGGTAGGGGCAGTTCCGCTGGCAGCATTGTAGGCCAGCAGCAGTGTCTTGAGCTAGTAGAGATCGCGGAAGAGGGGGGTTACATGGAAGAATTTTGGTATGTTGAACACCAGGCGTGCTGTGGCGTTCTGGGTGCGTTATGAGTGTTTGATTGTGGAGTCTGGGAGTTGCAGTAGTCAAATCCTGCGGATGTTGTAGAGAGCAATTCTACAAGATCGGGCCACAGAGGTGATGTTGTTGTTGGTGTTGCAGCACACCTGATCGTCCAGTACCATGGCAATGTTCCTTGCAGTCGGTGAAGGGGGGACTTTGATGTCCTCAATGGTGACAAGTAGGTCCATCTGAGGGCAGTCTTTTCCCGGCATGAAGAGCTCAGTCTTGTCTAGGTTAAGCTTCAGGTGATTGCCAGTCTCAGGAAAAATATAGGTAAAATATTCAGTAAACAAAACAAGTTGGCAATGGGATCAGGAAGTAGTAGTAAAAAGTAGTATTGCACATGAGGAATTTTGCACATGATGATGAAAGGTAATATTGCTCGGTAATATTGAAGGGTAATAATAATAATAATGGTGAGAAGTAGTATTACATATGATATTAAGAATATTAAGAATATTGCACATGATGATGAAAGGTAATGTAGCATGGTAATATAGCAAGGATAATATTGAGAAGAAATATTGCACATGACATTAATAATATTGCACATGATGAGAGATAATATTGCACATGATATTGAGAGTATTGCACATGATGTTGGATAGTAATATTGCACATGATACTGAGAATACTGCACATTATGTTGAAAGGTAATATTGCACATGATATTGTTCTCAGTGTTCGCAGTGTCCTAGTTTTCAACTGTCCTTCCCACAGAAGGGGGAGGAGTTATATAGTTTGATGGCCACTGGCAGAAAGGACCGGCGGTGGCATTCTGTCCACCTCGGTAGTCGGTAGTCTATGACTAAAGGTGCTCTGGTTGGACTCCAGTGTGGCGTGCAGGGGATGAGAGGCATTGTCCATAATACTGAGTAGTTTACTCAGCATCCTCCTCCCCGAGACCTCCAACAAAGACTCCAGTTCCTCTCCCAGGACAGAACCCGCTTTCTTGATGAGCTTATTGAGTCTATTAGCATGGGCTGCCTTCACCCTGCTGCCCCAGCACACAACAGCAGAGAAGATGACACTGGCGAGTGACAGAACATCAGCAGCATGGTTTTGCAGCCTACAATGGCAAAGTCGTCCGAAAACTTCTGCAGGTGACAGGACTGTGAGCAATATCTGAAATCTGAGGTGTAGAGCGTGAACAAGAAGGGAAACAGGACTGTCCCCTGAGGTGCTCCTGCGTTGCTCACTATTGTGTCCGACATGTTGCTCTGCAGCCTCACATATTGTGGCTGACCGGTGACGAGGTAGTTGGTGATTCAGGCCACTAGTGGAGCATCCACCTGCATTTCCAGTAGCTAATCCCGAGCAGGGCAGGTCTTGGTGTTGAAAGCACTTGAGAAGTCAAAGAACATGACTCACAACGCTGCCTGCCTCCTCCATGTTCGTATAAGCCCTGTGCAGCAGAAAGATGATGCCGGTCTAGTGATGGTTCAATTAGTGCACGGATGTGCTTCAAGACTAGCCTCTCCAGCGACTTCATAACATGTGAAGTCAAAGCCATTGGTCTGTCGTCACTGAGGGTGTTTGCATGTTTTTTCTTGGGGACAGGAACCAGGCATGATGTTTTCCACAGGACACTGCAGCCTTGCCTGGGCGTAGTCTGCTGAATTCACTTTCTCACATCCTCTGCAGTGATGGTGATCGACCCTGGGGAGCTGTTAGAGAGCCCTGATGTGAGAGGGGGGCAGGAGGGCTGAGGTGAATTGATAGGAACCGTTGAAGAACCATTAGAGGGAGGGGGAGCCGAGGGGGGGTGGAGCCACAGGAAGAAGCTGGGGGGAACATGTTAAAGATTTAACTCATTGGCCTCATCCAGATCTCCCTCCCTCCCCTGGATTGTCTTTGTTCAATGGCCAGTGATGGTTCTCATGCCACACCTCCCTGTTGTTCTTCTCTGCACCTTCTTCATCTCCTCATTGTCTCCACTCCTGAAGACCGCCATCTTCCTATTCAGTGATGCCTTGATGTCCTTAGGCACCCAGATCTAGTATAAGGAGAACAGTAGGGGTCCTAGTACTGTGCCTTGGAGGACTCCGGTGTCAAGGGTGCAGGGTCTGGACAGGGAGCCATTCCATGTGACCTGATAGGTGCTATCTGTAAGGTAGGAAGTGAATCTGGATAAAGCAGATCCAGCAATGCCAAGTTCTGCCAGAGTGAAGAGGAGGTTCTGGTGGTTCACTGTGTTGGATGCGGCAGACAAGTCAAGAAGGATGAGCACAGATGAGAGGGACAAGCCTCCGACGACACAGAGGAACTCAGTTACCGTGAGCAGGTCCGTCTCCGTGGAGTGTGCGGCCTTGAAGCCTGACTGATAAGGGTCTAGCAGGTTGTTTTGAGAGAGATAGGAGGATAGTTGGGTAGAAACAGCATGTTCTAGGGTTTTGGAGAGGAATATAAGGAGGGATACAGGTCTGTAGTTCAGGACTTCGGTGGTGTCAAGGGTGGGTTTCTTGAGGAATGTCTTGAAGGCGGTTGGAAACAAGCCTGAATTGAGGGAGGTGTTGATTAGGTTAGTGAGGAAGGGCGGGATGTCCTCCAAAATCTTTTGTAGAAGGGAGGATGGGATTGGGGTCAAGGGGGCATGTGGTGGCGTGGTTGGATGCAACAAGCCTGTTTACTTCTTCAGAGGAGAGAGGGGTGAAGCAGGTAAGCCTGACAGGGGTGGGTGTAGGGAGAGGGAGGATAGCAGCAGGGATGAAAGAGGAACTCCTTCACCTTCTTTGTAAAGTAGGTGACAAAGTCATCAGCTGTGAGGGAGGAGTCAGGGGAGGGTAGGGATGGGAGGCAGGGTTGAGGAGGGAAGAGAACGTGGAGAAAGGTTTCCTAGGGTTGGAGGCGGAAGAGTTACTCTTTGCAAGGTAGAAGGCAGATTTGGCTGCTGACACAGCAGAGGTGAAATCTGAGACAAGGTGGAGGTAGTGAGAGAGATCATCAGCAGAGTCTGATCTCCTCCATTTTCTCTTAGCTGCCTGTAGCTCTGCTCTACAAGCCTGCAGAGCTTTGGACATCCACAGAGGGGAAGGAGAGGATCATGCTGGTTTGGAGGTGAATGTACAGAGAGAGTCCAAGGAGGAGGAGAGAGAGGATATCAGAGTGGAGGAGGCTTCCTCTACAGACAGGAGGGAGAAACGTTCGGGGTGGTCGTGAGGAGAGGACAGTTGCAGAGAGAGTAGAAGGAGGTTGGGAGGTGACATTGTGATGAGTAGGGGTGATAGATGTGACAGATTTTAGGAGGAGGGAGAAAGTGAGGAAAATAGTGTTCAGTAACAGAGAGTGCTGAAGTGACGCAGGACCTTGTGAAGACAAGGTCAAGTTGGTTTCTGGTTCTGTAGGGAGAAGGGGTAAGCGTCAAGTCGAATGTGGCAAAAAGGTTTATGTATTCAGGTGATTGTAACTTCTCTGGCTGGATGTTGAAGTCACCCAGAACAACAAGTGGGGTGCAATCTCCAGGAAAACAGCCGAGGGCGTCCATTTCATCAAATTAGTTGCAGAGAGGGCCTGGTGGTCGACGAAAGTGGAGAAACTGGGGGGCGGCATAGGCCAGAATGGTCTCAGTTTTCTTGACCGCCGATTGCCAATTCCGGCAGACAATTGGTAGGCAAACCCTTTGGTCAACACTGCCACCCTCTGGCAGCAATATGTAAATGCTAGCTCTACATGGCTTTTACATATTTTCAACCACATATAGTAAATGTGTTGTAGCCTTGTATGTTTAGTCTTTGACACATTCAAGTTATTTCGGTTGTAATGTAATCCATTATTAGAACCCTGACAGTTTTACAGATTAATGTGTGGATGTCTAGGTTCAGGACCACGGCCAGTGAACATCCTGATCTACGTCTAGTAATAATACTCTTCAGTAGGGTACTCCACGTGGTACTGATCCACTTCTATCAGGCATTAATAGAACTGTTCAATGGGCTATGACACGTGATACCGATCCACTTCTAACAGGCCGTAATAACACTGTTCAGTAGGCGACTGCAAATGGTACCAATCCACTTCCATCAGGCCTTACAGTACAGATGGAGAAAAACAGCCAAAGGGAAGCAAAGTACCGCTGCCTCACAACTCTTTTGGTTGTGTTGGGATGCTTTTAAGCACACTTGTGACACGTAAGCGGTGTCACGTGTTTTATTGATTTGACTCTGCAACAACATTTAACCAGTTTAAATTTCCTCAGAGAGCGCAGATGTGTTTTCATGTATTAGCATTTAGTCGTTTGTTAGCATAGGATGTCAGCGGTTGGAATATATTCTAAGCTTGAGTAGACCAACTGTTGCAGCACTATAACAACAATACATGTATAACAACAATACATGTATAATAACAATACATAAATAATAACGTATTTATGCAGCATCACATATCAGTAGAGCTTACTGACAAGATAGAGACGCTGCCACGCTGTCGTGATGTTGCTCTGTCCTCTCTTCGTCGTGTAAATGTGTGTGTTTGTCTCACATTCAATGTGTGTGTGTGTGTGTGTGTGTGTGTGTGTGTACGCTGCCTCCCTTACATAATAGTTCAGGACTCAATATTGAGTCCTTAACACGGTTGGTATCGACCGGACGGGTCTCGCGCATCCCCTTTGACTCAGGGCGGAGTCAGAGGAAGCGCGAGCAGACGGCGCCCCCTGCAGAGCCGCTGCGGAACTACAGGCGGATTCTGTCTGCGTTGCTTTAACACGTTTATCAGAATCAGAATCATTGTTATTGCCGTCGTTTTTACAAGCATGCAATGTGCTTTTGTGAAATTGGTGCATAACATTTAACATTAAAACAGAAATAAAAAATAAATATACCAAAAATAATATTAAAAATAAGATATTAAAAGGTGCAATTTAAGGAAAGGTGTGCGTTAATGTAACGCAACGGTGTCCATGGGAGGTAGAAGGCTGAACTTCTTCCTCTGCTTGGCCTTTTTGGTGATGGAGCTGATGTTCAACTCCCACTTGAGGTCCTGGGTGATGGGGGCGGGTGGGGCTGGGTTCTTCCAAAAGTCTACTTCCATCTCCACTGTTTTGAGAGCGTTGAGCTCCATGTTGTTCTGACCGCACCAGGTCACCAGGTGGTCAATCTCCCACCTGCAGGCGAACTCATCCCCCCCAGAGTTGAGCCCCATGAGCGTTGTGTCGTCCACGAACTTCAGGAGCTTGACAGACTGATGACTGTAGGTGCAGGCGTCCGTGTACAGGGAGAAGAGTAGAGGGGAAAAGACGCAGCCTTGAGGGGAACCGGTGCTGATGGTCCGGGAGTCAGAGACATGTCTCCCCCATATTTGCTGTTAACTACTACCACTATGCACCTGTTCAACGAGTTGTATTGTAACCTGTTGTATTGTGTTTTATATTAGTCATTGATATTACTAGTTGGACTACTAATGATAGTCTAGTTACAAACAATATAGTTCAAAGTGTTCAAAATGTAGAAGGTATCAGACAAATATGTTGACAGATACAGAATGAAGATTTTATCTCTGAAAACAAATGAAACACAAATACTCAATATTATACTCTCTCCCTCCTCCTCCCCCTCTCTGTTCTTCCTCCTCTCCTTCTCTCTTCTCCTCCCCCTCCTCTGCCCCCCATGCTCCTCCTCTTCCTCCTCCTCCTCAGCATGCAAAAGAAAGGAGCTGGATCCCAGCAAAGACCGCCACAGCACGCCCAAGAAGTCCCGGCTGGTGTTCACGGACCTGCAGCGGCGCACCCTGCTGGCCATCTTCAAGGAGAACAAGCGTCCGTCTAAGGAGATGCAGCTGACCATCTCCCAGCAGCTGGGCCTGGAGCTCACCACCGTCAGCAATTTCTTCATGAACGCGCGCCGGCGCAGCCTGGACAAGTGGATGGACGAGGGCTGCAGTCCCGGGGGCATGTCCTCCGCCTCCAGCACCTGTACCAAAGCATGAGGGGGGGAGGGGGGGGGGGGGGAAAGGTGGGGTGGGGTAAGGGTGGGGTCGAGTGGGGGCGTCCGCACCGCCTCGGCGAAGAAGAACAAATAACTTTTTAACAGTTTTCGTTTTTTTTGTTTTTTGTGCTTTTTTCAAATGTGGCATTGGAGACGGGCTGCCTGATGCACGCAACCAAAAACACCACCTCTAAACCATTCCAGTCCATCCCCAAACCCATTCCATTTGCACACCCCATCACAGAACCACGTCTGGGTGCAAGGGGGTATGGGGTATCCCATGCAGAACTCCGCCCTCATGCCCCTCCCATCACACTGATACCCTCTCACGCTCACTCCAGTACCAGCAACTGACTTGCCCACCTACCAAAGACAAGGAGAGGATGTATATTTTATATTATGCAAGATAAGCGCCAAGCCAGATGTCCAATAGATCATTTATGAATGTACGAATATGCTAGAACCTTCTAGAACATTCTAGAATCCCCCCCCCCCCCCACCCCCATGTGGAACCACAACATAATTTTCAAGAATTAATAATAATTATTATTATTATTATTATTAATTAATCGGTATGAAACAAAACAACTCCTTAGTTGAGTGTAACCTTCAACAGAGGCACCTTGGAGCCTTTTTTCAAGTTAGACGTTCTCAAATATGCAAGCACAAACACACGCACAAACACACACACACACACATACATATACTGTACATACACACACACACACACACACACACACACACACACACACACACAGGAGAAGACCAGCCAAAAATCTGTTTGTGGCGAGTAGTTATATCAAAAGGTTTTTCAGCGTATGAAGCATTGAAGCATTGAACCACCGTAAAAACAGAAATATATACTGTATATACATATACAATGTATGTGAGCACAATCTCTAAGCACATTTTCTTTGCAATAGAACTGGGTGAGAGGTCTTCACACACCGAGAAACTCAGGAGGTTGTTTTTCTAAACGCCTGTGAACATCCACGCCAAACAGCAAGTCAGACCTAGCACACCTGTGTGCTGGCATAGACACACATGGACTCCTACACAAAAACACACACATCAGTGTAGCACACTAGCACACAGGGTCTCCCCCGAACATGACACGCTGGACACATGTCAGACACACGTAGCATCCTCTCACCACCATTACATCCTGACACGACCAAGCGTTAGCCTTCACCTCAACAACTATATTCTAGCCAGCCCGCAGTGGCCAGCACTCCCACAACAACCCAGTAATCATTTGTGGTGAATTTATGCTAGCATTCTGTGGGAAATGCATAGCCCGCGTCCTGTTAGAATCAGCTCTAAAGCGAAAGGTGACACATTCCACCCTGAGGCCAGCAGGGGGTAACCCTCCTGAGCCCAGGGGAGTGGCAGTGACCTGACACGGTGAATCAGGGCCTTCAAAATAATTAAAGAGGACAATCCAAAGATGATGTCAGACAGATTCGCCCTCCTCCCAAGGAGACACGCACACACACACACACACACACACACACACACACACACACACACACACACACACACACACACACACACACACACACACACACACACACACACACACACCGGAGACAGCCAGGGGCCACCAGTGCTTCCCGCCCTTTCAGACAGCAACGGCAGACACACAGGAAGTGGGACAGCGAGACAGACAACAACAAATCCATCTGTCCGTCTGTCGAAACCTCCTGTTCATCTGTGCTTTTTTACTTTGTGTCTGGCTTTACACTCAAAGAACGCACACACTGGACCGGCACGCACGCACACACACACACACACACACACACACACACACACACACACACACACACACACACACACACACACACACACACACACACACACACACACACACACACACACACACACACACACACAGTTGTGAGCCCTCCCCCTTAGAAACCCATCATTATCATCATCATCTTCATCATCATCATCATCCTCTCACACACAGCTACCAAACCAAAAAACAAACCAAACCAAAGGAAAGGCATCAGTTTGCAGCCCCGTCTCCAAAGCAACGCCGGGTGACGCCAACCAATGGCTCCAAAGAACGACTGAGAGCGGGAAACATAGACACTTGTGACTTTTTTCTATTTATTGACAAATCGAAACCAAAGAAACCCTTTTTCTGCACCTAACTGTTCTAACAAACGGAAAAAAAACTACTCTAAAGACAGAAACTAATTATTAACTAAAAAACAAAAAAGACAACAAAAAAAAAGTGGCGCAACCGATGTGGAGCAAGTGGAGAAGAAGAGGAGGAGGACGTAACGGAGGTGGAGAAGGAACGTTGTATTTAAGGGAAGCCGTGGACAGAGGTGTGAACGCCACACCTCCACCACGCAGAACAGAAACGTGTTTCTCACTGTTGAAGAGTGTCTTTAATGTGTGCCTATGCAGTTTTTCAAAGTTAAAAAATGGTAAAAGAACAACGAGAACCTCATCAGCTAACAAACCAAAGATTCACCTGTACTCTGGTAGCAGTTCCACTCCCTCCCCCAACGGCTGGCGCTAGCCACTTAGCCTGTCGATGCGCAAACGGTCTCCATCTTGGATGTCATTTTTCAGAGTGGCGACGGCTTTACACTTCAAAATGTCGGCAAATCGTACCAAACAACTGTGTTCAACTTAAAAGGTCTTCAGCAGCTTTTAGCCTTTTTACGAACGATGTTAACAGCAATCTCCAGTAGTCCTTTATGGTGCTAGATTAACAGTAGTCTAGCTACCTGTGCAGAAACACTGTGCGAGTGTAAGTCAATGGAATGTTAGCATCCCACGTATCTTGGCATAGCTACCCTCCTCTCCAGCATGGCATTAGCAGGTGTAGCTAATGTAGAATGAATCTCTACTAGCCGATGCTAGTGTAGTGTAGATGATATTCATCCCTACAGTAGGGATTTGGGAAACATCAGTAATTGTAACTACCTTGTGAGTGGGACAACGCTACCTTAGCTACACCTGCACATGGATCAGTCATTCATCTTCCATGGGCACAAGCTACCTCTACTACCCTCCTAGTAAGGCACACTGTTGGATGACCGTACCATCAAACATTAAAATTATGTTTTAGAAGGCTTTGCTAGTGGTTAGCTGACAGACGTTAGCAGTTTTGCTCATCGCTCAGTCAAACTAATGTTCAAAGTGCCAGAGCAGGCATTTTAACTAGCAAATGCCCTGACAAAACTACAGTTTTCTGACAGTCTTCAGTACTGCGGAGAGTGTACTACTACGACTACAGTAATACAATGTGAGAATTACAGTGTATACCAAAGATTTAACCACTGATGTTGTTATTTTGTACATCGTCCCAGTTCCTGACTGAATTCAGTCAATCTGGACTCCATAGCATCCATTCTGTCTGAGTAATCAAGCTTTTTATTGATGTATTTGTTACGTCTTTGCCACAATATCATGCCATGCTTGAGAAGGTAAGAGCCTTCAAAGATGATCGGGACGTCCAAACTGTCCCTTAAAGTGTGGTAGCCAACCGACAAAGAGCCGTTCCTTCAAAGGGGAGGGACTACACTGCTACTGTAAATGTACAACAACAATAAGCAAAGCCAAACCAAAAAAATAATAACAGATAACTGCTGAGAGAAACTGCTAAAAAAATCGGTCAAATAGCTTTATTCTTTTGTTTTCTCTTTCCGTCGATTACACTTGTACTCCAAAGACTCCCCACCCCCGACCCCCAGGTGAAAGGGTAGAGGAGGCGGGGCATAATGCAGGTGTGTCTGCAGGTTAAAACTGGGCCGAACCAATAGCCAAAAAAGAGGGAAGGGGGATTAAAATCCAAAGAGCTTTTCATTGCTTGTCTTTATAGTACTTAAAAATGTAACTACTACTATTACTACTACTAATATGTTGCTTCTTTTGCAATATTTGATTTAATTTAATGTAATTTATATTTTTTTATGTAATTCAATTTCTGCTTTTAATTATGAATTAATTTAAACTGTTTTGTATTTTGTTGCAAAATCTCCCACTTAACCTTTGACCCTTAATGATGATTAGCGTTTGCCAAAGTTAACAATGTTTGTTCGGTTTATCTTTCTATTTTGGGCACTGTATTTATTTGAGCCGTTCTAGAACATATTAGTTTTGTACTTAATTAATTTAATGTCATTTAATTAGATGTAATCGCTTTTTTGTAATGAATATTTATAGGTATTTAAGAATGTTAGTTGCATCAAAGATGCAGTGCTTCTACACCAGGAGTTAATTTATTCCTAGCTAGCTTTATGTTGAAGGGCAAACGAAGGGCGTGTTTGTGGCTTTGAGGGCAGAATACTGTAGGAATGTGTGATTAGACATAGAGAACGTTCTCTCCTGTAGCTCCTCCTTAACTACTCCTGTATGATCAAATCAATCTTTATATGACCAGTAGTACCAAATGACGAGCACCACATCGCTTTGAGCCATGCACATCTTTTCCACGGATGGTTCCAGTGTTAGCTTGTCTTTCGGTTTTCCTTTTGTTGCGAGATATTTCGAAGTCGGCCATCACTGAACAAGCAATGAACTTTAGATGGATGTTAGTGACAGCACGTGAGGAGGTCAGAGGTCACGTTGGGCAGACCGCTCGCTGTGTTGCATGTGTTCACACCTCACCACCCCTCCCCCTCCTGCTGGTTAGCGCCGGCAACATCGCTAACATTCTAGCAAGCTAAAAAAAACTTCTAATTGGACTCGGTTGAATATGATTGATTTATTTCCATATTTCCAACCATTGAAAATATCTGCAAACACATAAAAATAACTTAGACTTGGATTTTGTACTTGTGGATCACTGGGTGTATGAGGCAGGAGGGGTGTGTGTATGTGTGTGCGCAACCAGTTGGATCCAAGGACACACTGAACGCTCGCTGCTTCCAACACAGTCTTTGTGTGTAAAAAAAGAAAAAAGAAAAAAAAAAGTTTGTATAGAAGTGTGAGTGGGGGGGGGGGGGACGACCAGTTGTCTTTTAAACCGTGTCCATAAAAGAACGCAAAGAAACCAAAGATTTCTCTTCTCTACAATCGTCCCACGCAACCACTCCCCTTCTCTCCTCTTCCCTATCTTCTCTCCTCCTGTTGTGGATGAGAGGAGGCAGGTCATGGAGTTACCTCCTCTCGTTTCTCCTGGGGTGAGGGGGCTACCGTCAGAACGCAAACCACCAACAATGAATGGCTCATCCATTGTTGTGGTCAGGTAGCGATCCCAGCGATTGTCCAGACCGAGCAGATGGATATGGAAGAGGGTTTGACACGGTTGCCGTGGCACAGCTAGCCGCCTGTTTCCTAGTGTTGTCATGCATCTCCCCATCAAACCACGAGATGTGGGATGAGAGACAATACACAGCTCCATATTGTGTTCGTACGGCGACATCATCTGTATTCCAGAAAGATGACGTCACTGTCTCACCTGTCACTCAAAGCCCTGACAGAAGCGAGATTCTGTCCCATCGTTGGTGATGTCACACAGACAGTCGCTTCCCCCCTCATGAGAGAGAGAGAGAGAGAGAGAGGGAAAGAGAGAGAGAGAGATATACTGACCATGGGTTGTTCGGGTTGCTTAGTTCTTGTGTTTTTCCTGTGACAGCCACACTCCCAGAGGGGTCAAGGAAAGCCGTTGGTTTGAAGTCTGAGATATCCCTGGACCAGTGCCTTGCTTCTGACCAAACGACTGTCTAGACCCCTCCGTGGAGTGGTCTGCAGGGTGTCTGTTCCAAAAAAAGTATTAAACCAAAGTATTTAACTTTAGCTGGTCTTCACTGCCTCTCTTTGCCGTGCCAGCCCTGGAACACAGACAACATGTGTGTCCAGGTCCGTGTTTTACCCCCCCGGTGTTAAACCCAGACCTCGGTAGTGTGTGAGCTGAACACTTCAACCTGCCTCGTGGGCCCGGGTGGGCGGTGTTTAGAGCACACAATCACGCAAAGAAAATCAAGTTGGAAGTGATTGTGACTGATGCCTGCCCAGCAGCACCGTGGTTTAGCACTAACCAACCAATCCAATGAAGCGATGGTTCTGTGTGTTCTGTCCGTCTCTTTAACCCCTCTCCCGCTCCCGCTCTAAATGGTTGCAAGGCTAGAAAGATAGAAGAGGAAGAGATTGAGGCGGCGGTTGCAGATATACCTCATAGCGTGTAGCGTTAACACCATGTTTCCTATTTAGTGTACACTAATACACTATAGTGTGTGTGTCAACTTGTACTTATTGACTCCTCGTCCTTGCTGGGGTAACTGTGACCTTTAAACCAAATGAAACGTCAAACGTTGGAGGATTCTGTTTTTCAGGTGGAATAACATTACTTTTGTAGACATCGGAGAGGAGCGCCCAAACCAAAAATGAAAGATTGTGTCCTTTCCCCCCCCCCGACACCCTCTCCCCGTTTATTGCTATTTTTTTTATATCACTCGTGCTTCTCTCTATCATCTCTCTGCTGAATTTGAGTTGGACTGGACAGGTTTTGGGGTTGGGTGACAGGGGGGGGGGGGGTAATGCCTGATTTGACCTGTCTTTAATAATCACATCATTACTTCTCATTTTGATTTGGTCCAGCCACTGAACAGCTGAACTCCATGCATCATTGATTTTGGTTATTGATTATGTCTGATGAGTGTTCTGTGCTCCAACACCACCGCAGACAGACTTTATGCATGAGTATATTTACAAATTAGCTAGCCATAATGCATTGTGATTAATATACTTGTTATTGTTATCTAATTACTTTTCATTTAATAATGGGTATGCTGTACTAATAGAGAACTCCACCGGTCGACCTCTTGTTGCCGTCCAAACGAAAGATCCTGCCACAACACTAACATTCCAACGGTTAGCCACGGACGAGGTAGGACCGCGTGGGGAGAGTGGCTTTAAGATTGTGTCAGATGACAAAAATGAATTCCAGCCGTTTGAATGAGTTCCCTGCAACACATCTTAACATGCTCTGTAGTGCCTGACAATCTGTACGCCCTCAGTAGCCACGTCAGTCCATCTGAAGGGATTCCAATGTGATCAAGATTGTGTTCAATGTAACAAAACAACACAAATTCAATTAATTATTTCACAAAGCTCGCCAAACCTAAAAATTATTTCTAAAGAACCAGGAGTATTTTAAATAAATCCAGTGTTTTATTTTAATCAGTATTACACTTGAAAGAAAATGCCAAATATGTACTCCAAAGACAAGAGGATGTTGCAGCGGTTTTAGCGACATGTTGTCAAAATATCACTTGCTTCTTTTGATCAAAATCACTCCACACAATAATTACAGATGTCTGACGACACAAGAGTCTTTCTCCTAATCAGGTACTAAATATTGTGAAAATATAAAAACCAAATGAATGAAGATAAAAAACCAAAGTAAACTCCATGCCTGTCCATATTGTTAGCACATGCCAAAGCGTTCTTTTCATTTTCTGATCCCGCCGCTTTTTCATTTCCAAAGACTTTTGTTCATATTTTTTATAGTGTTTTTGTTCCCAAATTGTTGTCATACTTAAATTATGCATTTTATTTGACAGAAAAATAAATGATTGAAACCTTGTGGTGTGGAATTAAAAGATCACAATTGAAGGAGGAATTTGGGGTAAATGTTGTTTCATTCTATGTACAAATTAAACAATAAAGACGTCAAAATGGTCTTATCCATGTATACCCCTCTGCCACCTGTCTGCTTCTTAAAACCCCTTTCTGGGCATTATATTAGCTCTACAACACACTTTAGGAAAAGAGGAGGAGATGGCTGTGGGCCTGTGTGTTGAAATATGTCATGGAGCAATAAAATGGATACTGTACATAAACATGTGAGAGAGCAAGGAAGGGAGATGAACCCTCTGATCACAACAGACAACGCCTCACTGAAGCCAGTAGCTGCTTTTATTTTGAAGGAAGACATGACCATATGTTTCATTTCGCATCCCATGTCATCAGTATCTCTTGAATATAAAATGATGCCTGTCTGGATAGCAAAATTGTGGGAATTATGAAAGCATTAATAAATAACCTAAAGCAACACAAACACCTGTGTGAATTAGCAAGCTCTTAGCTAGTAGATGCTTCAGCTAAAGGTGCCCTCAACAAAGATAAACAGAAAACATTAGCATCCTTTACAGAAAGGACAGAAAAATAAATGTATTACGCCCAGCAACTAAACAAAACATCTTAAACTATGTAGAATCATATTCCTGGCAACTTTAAGGTTTGCGGTATTAAAAAAAACAAACTTGCTCATATACAACAAGAAGGATAAAGTAAATTAGGTAAACGGGGTTAGTGTTGTGTTTACCTTGTGTGGAAGAACCCTGGATATTAAAGATAACGATGTTCGAAGATATATATCACCGTGTATCACATTAATACAACCTGTGCTTCCCCAGTGACATTTTAAACCCAAGATAAACCCGAGGTGTTTTTATCACATTGGCCGTGGGAGTGCTGCTTGCATACAAGAAGTGAATCCGATATCACAGGAACAGGATTTTGATTCACTTCGAAGACGCGTCACGATCCTTTGGTTATGCACACGTATGCGTAAAAGCACAGATCCAGCTGTTGAACTTGTGGAAAAAGGCACATTATCCAGGCTTTAGAATCAGCAGAGACTGTTCAACTCGTTCTCAGTAAAGAATGTGATTTCATTGTATATTTAGATACATCTGAGAACAGGAACCAGACATACATGTATAGCCCAGTGGTGGATCCTGGGAAAATTCCATCAACATAACATTAAGCAGATCATTTAAAGGGCCTCATATTACCACCAGGTGTGACCGTGATTAGCCATTACAAGATGGTTAAAAATGGTCATGTGACTAAAGGTCATTTTGAGTGTGACAGTGATCACGAGTGGGAGTATCCACCCTGCCGAGTGGACTGTACCAACGGATCTAGTCGGCATACATCTAGGTGGAGACTCCCACTTGTGATGTCACTATCATGCTTACACCTGGTGAGAAAATGCGGCCCACAGAACCCCAAGTATTTCATGTGATGCGATACACTGGTACTCCACAATCACAAGGCTGGGGTGTGTTGGTCCATTGTTTTCATATTTCACTTCAGATACGTAGCTTGGCTTCTAACTAGCCAAGTTTGAAGCCTTTTAAATGGTTTTAAAATGTTTTCAATTCATCCAGAAGAACCAGGACAAAAATGCAAACATCCACAGTGATCTGAATCACTTCGACCATTGGAAGCTCTACCAACACCGCCCCCTGGTGTCTGGTTGGTGAACTGCACCAGACAAAGCCTCCATCTCTCCATAGTACTGCTAACAATTCCTGATCTAGTAACACACCTTGAAGTCAGCTTAATGAGGTGAACCTGGTTACCACCCAATGTCAAACAGCAGACACTCAATTAATTCCCGACAACGACAAAACATGTGGTTTCTACTCCGTGCTCCATCTCCTGAAAATTATGAATTATAATTGGAATAATTGTTTTCCATCAGATGTGCTAGTTTGAAAGGGATTCGATGGTCAACTTGTTGCAGAGTTCCTGTCACGTGACTACACTGTCTGTTATATTAAAACCTGAGCTAGATATATCTGCACCTTTCTGGCCACAACAATCAAAGTGCAATCAGTTGTTGAGGCGTGGGTGGGGTTGTACAGACCTCTCGGGTAGGTTGATTTAATTCACGCTTAGTAAGTTGGTTTCAGTGGAGGGTTAACCCCGTCATGATAATGAATAACTAATTCAGTGAGAACATACATACTCAATGTTAGAAATTAGAGCAGGTGGGACATTAAGAAGCACCAGGAGCGGGTAGGGTTTCCTACACACATGTTCAGGGGTGTATGCGATAAATAAATAAACACATAAATAACACATTTCCTACATTTCCTGTGCTCGGTTGTGAATCTTGTAAACACGGTTAGTCTGATTGTTTTTACTATCCTGGAGGAAGCAGACGGGGATTCATCTGAAGTTCTCCAACTGATTCTGCCTTGTAGTGTGTGTCGGCGTGGGTGTGTACCATGTACATTGTTTGTACATTTTACTATATTGTGTAGCACGTGTATGCACTATGTGTATGCATGATGTACATCATCAGTCAGAGTTTCTGTGTGGAGAAGAAGGTCTTGGTCTCTCCGCAAGTGGGGTTGGTGCAGAGGGGGCACCTGAGGGTCAGCTGCCGGGAGCACGGCTCCTTGGAGAGCAGGTGAGCCTGGACCAGCTCGGCCAGCGCCTGCAAGGAGGGAGAGTGAGCCGTCATTCACCCCGTACTGCTCGCTCGCCCTGCCACACACACATACACCCAACATTTCCTCAAGAAGGCCCAAGATGGCCGACTAAAACTTCCGTTATGGAACTTCAGGTCACATGACTAAAACCCTCCTATAGGGGTTCCAAATCATGGCCCGTTTTAGACCTCTACTCCATAGAACTATGTTAAAAAAAAAACAATGTTAAAAATATTAAAATAAATCTCATTGTAAATACCTCATAAATAAATACCTCATTTTACCAGAGGCAATGTGGCACAACAGAGCAACCTTGTGGTTTTTTTCTACATTGCATATTAAACTAAATCAAATCAATGTTTATCACTGATCCTGTAGTTAAAATGGCACTCAACACTTCCAGACCCTGCATAACCATCTGCATTATGACTTGGCTAAACTCAATATGCACACAGTGAAGCCAATCCTCTATATCTCTGGTTATTTGTTACTTGTTCTGTTGCACATTGTGGCATCGCCTGTGGCATTGCCACTTTTTTCCTTCAACATACACAAATGATCTATTTCACAAACGCTCCGCCCTGCTGACGTGACGCGCCACATCTGTGTGTCCCATGAACTTCCATTGTTCTACAGAATTATTTCGAAAATAATAGTATATCGGTAAAAATCTAGATAAATATGAAGTGTATCAAATAGAGAGAAATCTATTGAACTATATAGAAAATATATGCTATGTGAGCATGAAAAGTATTTATGTGAGCAAACCTTCATGAAGAGAGGATTTCCATTCAGAGATTCTGCTCGTCGAATATTCTCCGCTCCACACTGGTGGAGGAAAGGAACAAGTAAAGAATGAATGAAAAATGACAAGCACTACACATGCCTGTAGTGTTTAGGGTTTAATAGTTCATACATTAAAAACACTACACTATACATACCTGTAGTGTTTCGGGTTTAATAGTTTATACATAAAAACACTGCACTATACATACCTGTAGTGTTTCGGGTTTAATAGTTTATACCTTAAAACACTACACATACCTATAGCGTTATGGTTTAAGAGGATGACCCATAAAAAAGAATAAGCCTAAATTTCAAGGCATTCACATACAGAATAGCACTCTTAGCACTCTGTAAACGTGTATTTGCATTTACAACTTTATTACTCATGACATATTTATGAACAAAACTCAATAATGCGTTAGTAATTCAACTTTAAATGACATGATAAAAAAGCAACACACAAAAAGGGAGAAGTTACCACCTCCCCTCGTCGTTTGTACATGCATGCGTGGGTGGGTGTGTGTTACCTCCTCCCCCAGCACCTGGCTGTACTCTATGTCCAGCTCATGCAGCGTCTCGATGTGGTCGGAGGTGAAGGCGATGGGCACCAGCAGGAGGTTCCTCTTCCCTCGCTCACACAGACCCTTGATCACCACGTCTGTCTGGGGCCCCAACCACGGCAGGGGCCCCACCTGGGCGGGGACACACACACACACACACACACACACACACACACACACACACACACAACACACACACACACACACACACACACACACACACACACACACACACACACACACACACACACACACACACACACACACACACACACACACACACACAGTTAGTAGACCATAGATAAACACATACACCAGGGCCCCATTTCAAGAAACTGGATTTCTGGGTCAACCAGATATGTTAAGTCAGAATTCAGGGAAAGTAATACATTTTACTAATAATAACTACTTAATAATGACTAATAAAAATGACCTTTGTCTCAACCCACTAGTGTGCCATGCGTGCAACATGCCATGTGGAGACTGCGGGTCCAGTTCCCACTGCTTTTGTGTGTGCGTGTACCTTGGACTGCCACACCAGCCTGTAGGGGTTACAGTGGTCCAGTTTTTCCATGACTCTCTGAACGGTAGCGCCCACCTCCTGTGGGTACGGGTCTCCTCGGTTCACCACCTACACATAACGCAGGAATACCGACGTGAATTTAGAAACAGGCATGGCATTTTGCGTGCCGAAGTGTGGTGATTGGTCTATCGCGGGATAGGCGGTATGGCCAAAATCTCCAATCCCGATATAGGGCAGAGTGTGTTACTACAGTACGCAGTACTCACCACTGAGGGAAGAGAGTGTGTTACTACACAATACTCACCGCCATGGGAAGAGAGTGGGCGGAGAACAGGATGACAACATCATCTCTCTTATCTTCTGGAAACTTCAGCAGCTCGTTACGGATGTGTTCAGCAAAGCACTGCCAAGAAAATAACACTTAAATACCCGCAAAACTATACACTTGTATACCCACAACTTAACAGACAAAGTAAATACCTACTCACAAAATGTAGATTCTTAAAGGTCCTGTATGTAAGAATAATTAATCCGTTCAGGGACTACATGTTAGGATTTTACTACAGTAGCACAAATCGCTTCGTGAGCAGGTTGTGGTTGAAGTTAAAACATGAGAGCTTCTCCGACTCTCTCTGTTGTGTAGAACAGCTTCTGGGCTCATTTCTTATATTCGAGTCGGGTCGGATTTCACGGGAAAAATTAACGAAGTGACATGTAAGCGTGAATAATTAAAAACTATACTGTATATATTTCATAGCTTTTTTAAATGTGTACAAGGTTTCATTATGATTAGAACTAACATTTGTCTTTGATTGTTGTCTCAACCCATGGAGCTCAGAATGCACGGATTCTTACATATAGTACATTTAATACAAATAACATGAAGAGGAAGTTTGAAATACAAAACAGGCTTTAGAAATAGTGTTGAAATCATTAAACTTCAGAACCAGTTACAGACGAGCGTAGAACTTTGTGAAAGATGGTGGATGTGTGCCTGTGTGTTCACCTCCACCAGCAGAGGATGGGTCGGCCACCGGTCGATGACGCTCCACCGCATCTTTGGCTTGTCTGCCCTGTTGCTATAGTAACGGTAGATGGCGTTCAGGCTACTTCCTGTGTTCAACAACAGGAAAAGGAACAATGTATATGGCATACCATGTATAATATGCTTACAGGTTTACATGTCTAGTACTTGTAGATGTTATTATATATTCTCTTTTTAATATATATAAGTTTTAATTTACATTTAAATGCAGGTGTGCCAGGGGTGCTGGTGGAATTACCTATAGTAGAGCAGCTGTACTGTAGTATTACCTGTAGTAGAGCAGCTCTACTGGGGGTACTGTAGTATTACCTGTAGTTTTACCCGTAGTAGAGCAGCTGTACTGTAGTATTACCTGTAGTAGAGCAGCTGTACTGTAGTAGAGCAGCTTTACTGGGGGTACTGTAGTATTACCTGTAGTAGAGCAGCTGTACTGGGGGTACTGTAGTATTACCTGTAGTAGAGCAGCTGTACTGGGGGTACTGGGTGAAGGCGACCGCCCGCTCTATCCCATCCTTCTCCATCTCCTCGATGGACTCCTCAGTCAGTGGATGGACGTAGCGGAAACCGATGTAGAACTTGTGAGGAGCTGTGAACATGGCAGCCAGGTTGAGTGCATGCTCAAGGATACTCATGTTATGGTTATTTTACCATACTCTAAAAAGTTGCTCCAAACAGAGCAGTAGGGAGGAGGGATCGTCTCGGGGACAGAGCGGGAGCTGGGGAGAGGAGGGGGTGGACAGTGGGTGGGTGGCGGTCGACTCTAGGACCAGACAATGTGGTTATCAGGGGTGTTGTGTGAGGAGGACACACCCCTGCTCAACCCTCCTTATCTCAAACCCACAACTGCCCTTCGACTTGCTACAGTACATGCTGCTTCAACCAGTAGTCGTAGTAGTAGTAGTAGTACATCCAATATTATAGTACTATATACCGGCCGTAGTATGTCCACAGGTATCATGACTCAGTGTGCATTTATAATACACAAGGTATTATATTTATTTATTAACTCTTGACAATAGTCAAGTGGAGTAACTGGAGTTGGAGTTAATATTGGAGTTAATATTGACAAATTCTTCTGAATATGTGATTCAGAAGAACGTTCCTTCAATAGAGCGCTGAATACCAACGAGTCCCGACTGTATTTATTTGATGTGTTGAGCAGTGGTGTATATAATCTGCTCTGTGCCAATAGGAAAGTAGCCCAGGTGATCCCTTACTATGGACACATGGGGGTTTAATAAAGTTAAGAGGACCGGTATATTTAGGGTGCCGACATAGAACACGGCTCACATGTTGACTAAAACACATAGGTAGGTAGCAGATGGAGAAGTTACCAAATGCTGCTATTCATTTACTTTCTGTAAAATGAGTTCCTTTAATGACATTACAACATGTCCGACGTGTGGGGAACTCCACCTACACGGTTCAGCGACTAAACATTGGCAAACAAACCTATTTTATACAGCGTCTCAACAACAAGTGCAAAACGGCGAGGGCTTTTGACTTTGATTTAATAGAAAAACAAAAATTACAATTCATATGCCGGTAAATGTTGGTTTTGTGGCGGGATGCCACCAATAACTTTGGGGAAACACTGAATATGGGGAAACAACGGCGGTAATGTGCTTGCACTTACCCGTGTCAGGAGACATCTCATCCAGGAGTCGCACCATTCCCTCTCCCTGCATGGAGGTCCAGTGTTTGATGGGCGATCCTCCTCCGATCCGACTGTACTGCTCCTGGATCTTTGGCGTTCGCCGCTTAGCTATGAACGGACCCAGCTTACTGTGGAGTGGGAAGAACACGATTTATAAACCTCCATCAACATTAAACATCAAAACACCTTGACAGTTCATTCTATAGACATGGTTTAGTTTTAATATTCCAACGATCACGATGGATCAATGATGTGGAAGTGTGTGTTTGTGCGTACTCCTGTACAGGAAGTTTCATGAGGTCAGTGTCCATAAAGAGGCGTAACAGGAAGTCGTGGACGTCTTCTAGTTTCTCCGGCCCGCCCATGTTCAGCATCAGAATCCCCGTCTTGGGCTTCCTGAAAGAGAACCTGGCATTAGCTACCTGCTGTGCATGTTGAATGTTAGCCACATGCGATGCTACTTGCACGTTATCTTTCTGCTATATGCCATCTACAAGTCGTGATAGCTTCATGTTATTGCAATGGTAATGGTTACTACACGATGGTTAGCTGCATGCTACACTAGTTTCATGTTATCTATATGCTTTATGTTAAAAAGTAGGGATGAGTAGTGATATTAGCCAGACATACTGGTACTTGCTTTTTCTTCACAGACACTAATTAGACCTTCAATCCATATTGACTTCTCCAGTATTAGTGGAATATACTGTGTAGGAGTTGTATGTCGTGTGTAGTATGTATGTAGTGTGTGTCTGCACCTGTTCTCCAGGACATCTATGGGAGGTCTGGCGAGGCAGCAGCAAGCCGAGTGTCTCCTCAGGGAAGCAGACACACTGAATGATACTACACACACACACACACACACACACACACACAGTGTAGATTCAGTAGGTAGAGCAAGGCACTAACACTTGCAGGGTTCAGGGTTCTATTCCCCGTGTGGATCAGTAGGTAGAGCAAGGCACTAACACTGCAGGGTTCAGGGTTCTATTCCCCGTGTGGATCAGTAGGTAGAGCAAGGCACTAAACACTGCAGGGTTAGGGGTTCTATTCCTGTGTGGATCAGTAGGTAGAGCAAGGCACACACAGGGCCTCCCTGTGTACATCAATACAAAATACCCCAATCATTAAATCGAATCATGTACAAATGATGCAATATTATCACAAAAAAAAATCAATCAGCATGTCAACTCCATTCATCAATTAAATCCCATTTCATAATGTCGCCTGCAGTACCGCTCAAGACCACCGGCGGCGCAGCAGATTATTGCAAATGAGGGTAAATTGTGAATTGTTGTAACTAGGAGATGACTCCACCGTCAACAGACGCCCACTCTACAGTGAACAACCTCTAGCGCTGACACTGAGGGATGCGCTTTATGTTAGCAAACAGTGTACAGTGTTTCACAATAACAACAACAACACAATAACACAATAATAATTATGGTAAACCATAGCAATGTGGGCGCACATGTGCTACAGTCAGAGCAGCGGCGACAACTGAACGGGGAGTATATAGCGCGTTATAAACGTGACAAAAAGGCTTAAAGCTTAACTTACGTCGAATAAGCCTCCGAGAGCCTCCTAGCACTGCCATCATGATGCTGGCTCCTCGGCGTGTTCAATACGAATGATTTCCAAGAGTCCTTCACCTTCACCCTCACCGCCCCCTCCTCCTCCTCCCCTCCTGTTTTGCCGACGTTTCCTCGTCGTAGGATGACCCCGCCCACACGCCGCATCTAACCACGCCTACTGTACGGCTCTAACCACGCGTGGTTAGAGCCGTACTGGTAGGTGTGGTTAGATAAATGGTGCGTTCCATTTGTACTCGGAAGTCGGAATTGCCGAGTTCATTGCCGATTTCCCCACTCGGAAAGTCGGACGAATCTCACACGCCCGACTTAGAAATCCAAGACCCGCGTCAGTGAAAGCTGTATATATATTACTGTGTTTTCAGCACTTCTGTCTGTTTGTGTCTCATAAAATCAGTCGTACAGTACTGCCCAACTTCTACCCGTGGACATGTTACGACGGTGTTTGTATGCGCAAAACGCCGCATAATACGTGCTTATTCGATTCAATTGCATTTTTATCAATCATGTATTGTAATCACAACACAGTCTCAAAGGGCATGACATGCCAGATTATGATGGGCCAAGTGATTTATCCACTGGTAAAACAAAAGGCGTCCATCTGGGTTTTTCTGACTTGTTAACTGGGATGCTGACGCCATTCCCCGTTCCAACTTCCGACGTAAATGGAAACGCGCCTTAACCACGCCCCCTACACAGAATCGGACCACAAGCCGCTCCCGACGCTTCCTGCTCGCGCCACAGATAATACATAAGGACCAGGCCGTTGGTACGTGTGTTATTATATCACAGATTAACGGGGCTGAACCGTTTTAATTAAAAAGGGTTACAAGGCATGGCCCAATATTGGAAAAGTAGCCTATTTAGACACAGTAACATTGGACCATTTAGTTTTTCCATTTAATGTTCCCAAGCATTCTTCAAAGAACTCAGTCCTCCTGGCGGCCTGCACACACCGATTTTATGCAACCATACCAGCCAGTGCACACACACACACATTACCAATTCAAACAGTTTTGTTATGAACATTATTGTGGCCTTTTCTATTAATTTGTTATTTTGCCTTATCTTCTTTCCATATTTGTTTATAGTTTTTTCTCACTGTTACATTGGTTGTATTATTTCTACTATGCCAATCCTCTGCCACAAGAATTTTCCTTCGGGATTAATAAAGTTTTATCTTAATCTTATTACATCATGGCTATGAACCCATCAGATTGCTTGATTTCAGGTACCCGTTTTATAACTGATAATATATCTGAAATAACCATTTGATGCTTCAGCTCAGTTTGAACACCAGACTAACCTGTACAGCAGCTATTCTTAGCAACATGAAAAGATGCAAACAATTGAATTCACTTTCCACCTTTCTTCCCCTTACAAAAAGGTGGAACCGGTTCGAACACTTTCTCACAAGCGCTCAGTATTTCCTTGTTACATGACCTGAACTGAAGGAGGAACTACATTATAGATAACCGTCATCCACAAACACACTCACCCTTTTGCAAGACCTCACAAGGAAGTTCCTGTTCATTTTAAATGCCTTCTCCCTTTGTCACTTACAGGATTTAAAGCATACATTGCTTTCATGGTCAGTCTTATAGAATAACTATTGTTAAAAAGTTGCTTTAAGAAATGAGAAATTAAAACATGCATGGAATAGACTCATGATTACATTAAGAGCATTTGGTAGACGCTTATGATTCTAACTTAATCAATATACTTTCATACGATTGTTCGTACGAATTTTGGTTGAGACATCAGAAAAACATTCCAGAAGAAATAATTTATTTTTGTACCCAAGAGGAAAGTCTTTATTGACATGTTAGTTGCAATAGAGCAGGCAGAATAATCGTTCCCGAACATGTTGATGTAAAAATGCTGTAATTTATCTACGCTATGATCAACGACAAGAGTGGATCGTTGCACCCATTTGAGATTGTAATCGGTAAGGCCAATCAAAATAAGTATCCATTTACAGTTAAGAGCCAAGGGATTCTGAACCCTTTCTAAGCAGTGAGAGTACAAGCTTGGGCACACACCTGCAGCCAAGACTTGGGGAAGTAAGACTACTGACAGGCCTTATCATCTAGGAACTAGCGACAGACTTCATGGGAAGGACTAAGGATTTTCAACCCCCTTGTCAACATCCAAATGATTGAACTTCCTCCGATATGTGATTGAGAAGGAACAGTTAAACACCAAGAGCATAGTTTTTGTTGATCTGTGTGCCGGTGTGTGCGTGTGCATGTGCGTGTTCAGGGCCTGCAGCGCTGAATAAAGCGGGGGTACAGGCAGACGTCTCTGATGTGGTGGCGGTTAAGCAGCCAGGTGAGGAAGCGCTCCAGACCCAGACCATACCCCCCATGGGGACACGAGCCATACTTCCTCTGGAAACACACACATTAATATAGACATGTATTAATATGCACACACACACACACACACACACACACACACACACACACACACACACACACACACACACACACACACACACACACACACACACACACACACACACACACACACACACACACACACACACACACACACACGTGTGTGTACCAGTTGTAGGGGGTGGGGTCTCACCAGTCAGTGTACCAGTAGTAGGGAATGGGGGCTTACTTTGTCAGCATACCAGTAGTAGGGGGTGGGGTCTTACCTGGTCAGTGTACCAGTAGTAGGGGGTAGGGTCGATGCCCTCTCTCTTGTAGCCCTCCAGAAGCTCCTCAGCATCCCAGATACGCATGGAGCCCCCAACAATCTCCCCCACGTTGGGCATGAGCACGTCAACCTGGAAACACACCACGGTCAGACAGCTAGCCACACACCCAGCGACACAAACCCTGAGCCCCACAGATGGCTGGCCACACAGCTTGGTAAACACAGAGCCACACAGTCAGCTATCCAAAAACTATCATACAGCTAGTGGTTCAAACACTAAGTACTGACCGACTCAGTGAGGCGGCGGTCCTCAGGGCAGCGCTGCATGTAGAAGGACTTGATCTCAGTGGGGAAGCGGCACAGCAGGATGGTCTCGTTGATCGCGTCGGTCATCAAACGCTCGGGCGCTTCTGGGATGTCCTGGGAGGGAGGGACAGGTTTAGAAAAGGGGTGCTTTGTCAGAGGTGGTCGCTAAAATCAGCCCCATCTCCTCACTGTCCCCAGTGTATCCAATAAGTGAACCAGACAGGCACTAACAGCTCTCTACATATGCCGGCCAACACGTCAAACACAGTCCATCACTGAGAACATTGGGTTTAATCTAAATCATGTATTAGACAGGAAGGGTCCCCACAAGGTAAGCACTCTGTCCTCAGTAGTACCTCTCCAAACTCGTAGTAGGTGCCGTCGTCCTTCTTGACGTCGTGTTCCCTGAGCCAGTCGATGGCCTCCGTGTAGTTCATCCTCTTGAAGGGCCGCTTGGGAGGCTTGAAGTCCTGGGATCGCAACAACACACACATCAGCACACACACAAGTGGGCCTCACAGTACTTTGGCCAGCACCATGGCTACCTGCCTCACATTGCTGGTCCTTCAGGGAGCCAAGCAGGGCTGACTCTGGTCCATATATCTCCATGATGGGAGACCAGGTGGTGACGAACTTACACACTTAGTTTTCCGGATGAGACATTAAACCAAGGTTCTGACCACCTGTGGTCACTATAGATACATGGCCGCATCACCATCTCCTGGGCTGCATTCGAATAGTCAAAAAGTCCGTCCTTTCCGAACTACTTTTCCTTGACCCCGTCATGAGGTCAAGGAAAGAGGAGAAGGAGGCTTCATAAGGACTTAGGAAAAGCGCTGCTGAGAGAATCAGACGAAAAGTGAAACGAAATGTTTGTCACATTGAGAAAGGTTGCTCACACTCATCTTGTCCGCTTATACATGAATCCCGATTAGTGTGATGATCGGTTGTTTTTCGTGAATGGCCAAAAGGGCTGTGGGACGGCACCACCTCCATTCCCTTTGTAAAGAACGGCCCAGTGTACCCTATGATAAAGGAGGTACTTGGATACTTTGGGGTCATTCACTCAGTTAGGAACCTTCCTTAGCAAAAAATTTAATTTGAATGCAGCCCTCATCTCTGGTCTCATTCCTCAGCTCTCCACTGTGTGAGCAAGTGTGTGGTGAGCATTCTTGTGCAAACTGGCTATCGCTACACACTGGTCGTGGATGGGGCGTGACATTCCCCACACTCAAATAGATAAAGCACATATTACTACCCATTCCTAGTAAAGGGGTGTGTGTGTGTGTGTGGGTGTGCGTGCATACAGGGTTGATGTCATAGAGCAGCTGGGCAGCAGGGGACTTGAGGACGCGGTCGACCACGTCACACACCAGGTCCTCCAGCCGATCCAGCAGGTCTTCAAAAGTCATGAAGGGACACTCTGCTTCCACGTGAGTATATCTGGAGGCACACACACATATACACACAGAGACTATTGCACACCACTTCAAACTGGGCATCCAGCCCACACAACACTGTATATTTTTTACAACCTAAGTATTTTTTTGATCTTACGAATCTCGGGTACGTACTCTGAGAGATGTCTGCGGGTGCGGGACTGCTCTGCGCGGTAGGACTGGGAGATGCAGAAGGTGTCTCCCAGCGCAGGGATGCAGGTCTCCAGGTAGAGCTGGGAGGACTGGGTCAGGTAGGCCTGCTCCCCAAAGTAGTTGAGGTTGAAGAGGGTGGAGCCGCCCTCCACCTGGGTCTGCACCAGCGTGGGGGCGTGATCTGGTGGTGGGGGGGCGGGGAGTTAATATGAATTCAGAGTTCTGCGTACCCCACGTTCACCAAGACCCACGGCGCAACTCAAGGGAGGACGACTATGATCACATTCAAATTCAGTGTGTGTGTGTGTGTGTGTGTGTGTGTGGTGTGTGTGGTGTGTGGGTGTGTGTGTGTGTGTGTGTGTGTGTGTGTGTGTGTGTGTGGTGGTGTGTGTTGTGTGTTGTGTGTGTGTGTTGCACGAGCCCCGACGCTCGCAGTATCCCTTGCTGAAAAGTGGTCCCTGAAGCACTGCATGACAGTGGAGCGCCACGCGGAGGATCTTGGACACACTCTCCCCCCGCAGCATCATGTGGCGGTTGTTCAGCTGCACGTCCACGTCGGACTCCTCGTTCAGCAGGTTGTCGGCCCCGCCCGCCGGGGACAGGCCAATCAGCTCCCAGAAGTCACAAAGCAGCTCGTGGCCGCCGGGGGCCTGGAGGGACACACGGGGAGTACTTCATGTACTTGTATTGTAGCGCTGTGTAGTAAATGTATAGTACTGTATACAGGTGTGGTCGTAGTACTGCATACAGGCGAGGTCATAGTACTTTTTCCAGGGGTAGTTATTGTCAAAGTTTTATATACTTTCACAGCATTAGCACTCTATACAGCGGTGTATGTGTAAAGCAAAGCATTAGGACTGTATACAGTGGTGTGTATATAGTGTTAGTTCTGTATACAGTAAAAGTCATTAAGTCTGAATATAGTGACGTATTAGGGCAGTATATAGCAATATATAGCAGTCAAGTACTAAACATAGTGGTCATGTTAGTACTAAATACAGTGGTAGTCATTGTAGGAGTCTTCCTTCATGCATTAACACTGTACACAGCGGTAGTCATGGCGACCAGATGCTGGTTGCCCGGAGACGCTCACCTGTTTTCCCTCGGGGACAGGTGTGACGGTTCCGTACAGCGCCACCGTGCTCTCAGTAGAGAGGACCAAGGCGTTGTAGCACTGACACTGATACACACACACATAATATTATTATAGTACATTGTACAATATATAATATATATAGCATATATAAATACTATAGCATATTATAGTATAGCAGCACCAATACACAACTATAACTATAACATGAACACAAACAGAGAGCTGTAGTATTATAGTACAACACTGGCACCAATACACAGAAAACCATAGACAGTAGAACTAAAGTGTAGTATTATGGTAGGTACAGTTAGGTTTGGGTATCGTTTGGGTTTTTCTGATGCTGGTGCTAAAAAGACACTTTTAAAACAGCACCAGTGCCCAAACCAATACTTATTGGTTATTTTAACCACATTTTGCCTGGCAAAACATGATCTCCTGATATCCATCAGCTATAATAACGGTGGTATTCTAATGTGTGGTATTCTAATGTGTAGTAGTATTGATTGATATTATGCTATGATCATGTATTATACCTTATTCATGGGTTTTGCCTGGTTAAGCTGATTGGCATTCATGTCGATTGATTGAGAAGTTTGGTTGAGCTTCAGGGTGGAGCTAAATACCATACCAGTCTTAAACTATGTCACTTAAACATATTTTTACACTACAGCACTCACTGCATTTTTCTGCAGGCATGTTCTAGTTGTTAAGTGTTTTTTATGAACTAAACCCATGTGTCCTTAATTACTTGTTGCGTATTATTTGGTGCCACTGATCGTCCTCTTTGATCCCTGTGTTGCCTGTCTGTAAATAAATACTTTTCTATTTTACATATTTGGTATCTGGTTTTGTGTGACTGCACCCTCACTTGCTCAACCTGTTGCCTTATGTTGCGTCCTCCTACTCTGAGCCACCAGGGGACGTAACATACTTGACGTTCATACGTCTGTAGTAAAAACCTTTCAGACGTGCCACTTTTATCTGATTGGCTAAGCGACCATAATGTGATATTGACAAGCGCTGCTGAGGTTTGGTGCCACATCAGTACCAGTTTGTCAGTGAAGACGCACTGCAGGAAGCCACTCCCATCCCTCAGCACAATGAACAGCAGGTTCTTCCCTGAAGGATAAAACACAAACAACCGCTCATACAAACAACTTCACACAACTTAAAATAGTACTTGTGTAGCATTGTGTAGCATCCTACATCCTTACTTTTCTTATCCCAGCTATTTTGCTCTCAACCTAGCAATTATGAATGCTTGAAACCTTTCTAATCTTACTGTCGTGATATATTGCTGTCTGACAAATGTACTTATTGTAAGTCGTTTTGGATAGAAGTGTGTTAAATGCCCTATATGTAAAATATATAAAGCTAACCACAGTTAGGATGGAGGTTGACTTGAAGCTAACCACAGTCAGCATGGAGGTCTACAGGAAGCTAACCACAGTCAGCATGGAGGTCTACAGGAAGCTAACCACAAATTGCATGGAGGTCTACAGGTAACTAACCACAGTTTGCATGGAGGTCTACAGGAAGCTAACCAAATTTTGCATGGAGGTCTATATGAAGCTAACCAGAGTTCGAGTTGAAGCTAATTAGCATGGAGGTCTATAGGAAGCGAAGCATACATACCCTGCCTCCTGAGCCGATGAACCCAGCCAAACACCTTCACTCTCTGGCCTCTCAGCGGCTCCAGGTGGCGGATCTTGGCCTGCATACAATAACAATAAATAACAAACAACAAAAACCAAGGTTGGCAAACCACATTTACCAATGAGCTTAGAGTAGGGCAAGGCGATAAAACAATCTCGACCAGGATCGTAATAAAATGTATGTCGATTACGATCGATAAGCCTTGACATTTTTTACACGATAATCGATGGATTATTAGCCTTGCGATTGTGGCTGCTACATACGCACATTATTCTAAGTCATATGTAGGCGAACGCTGAATAATTGTGATCAATATAACGAAAGGTTTAGGAACATAGTGAATATTACATCAATATTATGTGTGTTACATATTAAGGCAAAGGAAAAGACATCTGAACTAATTGTATGTGTTTTAGATGAAAATGAATCGTTTAGATTAAATCGATAAAATATGTATATTTTTATAAAGGTATGTTATAAAGGTGACATGGTATATCATTCTAACAGTATATTATGATAAAGGAATATGATAAAGTTATAGTATAGTATAGACCAAGAAATATGATGTTGGTATATTATGATAAAGGCATATGGTATGATATTTATGATAAACGGTTTATGATAAATGTACAACATTATGACATTATGACTTACGGTAGTCGGCGCTGGCAGACTGGGATCTTGCTCCATAATGATCTTCTTGGCTTCCTCCAGGTTCTTCTCTCTCCTCTCATTGTCCTCCGCCTGGAAACACATGTTATTTCATGTTAAAAGACTTGTGTTACTTCACGTTAAAAGTCTCATGTTACTTGCATTAAAAGAAATGCGTTACTTCACATTAAAAGTAGAGCCCGACCGATACTGGATTTTTGGGGGCGATGCAGATACCGATCTTGGGGAGTACAACATTTCCCATTGATATATTGGACGATATGCTTATATAAACAAATTTTTTGCAATGATCCCTCAAATGTGGTTACCAAACACCTGTGACAAATATATTGTTTAAAGGTTTTTCACCCAATTCCTTACACCAAATGAATAAAGCCTTATATCTGACTGCTGCAAAAATAAAAGGAGATAAAAGGAAAAATCTGTTTGGTGGGGCTGGGAGCAACTCTTATCTAGGTAGCTCTACAGTACTCGGCTGACGCGGTGCGCGTCTTCGCATTTTGTTTACTATGATAGCCACATTAGCTCCTAGCTTAACATCGTAGCGATAACGTGTTATTATACATCCATGAGTGGGGAAATAGACCTCATCCACACACATATCGGTTCTTATTAAAATGTAAAATGTACCTTCCCTCGACACGACAGAAATCTGTGGTGATGACATCATCACATTTATGAAAAATTACGATGTTTTTAACTTGGAGCGACCGCATACGCCCTCTTCTCATTGGGTTGCGTGCACATAAAAAGACAATATGTGGACACATACGCTGATAGATATATCTGTGATAGGCCAATATCAGCCGATAAAATCAGCAAACTGATAAATCAGTTGGGCTCTAGTTAAAAGTTTTTAAAGAGTGAATTGCAGTGAGATCACGGTCGAGGCAGGGTAGACATCTACTGACCTCTTTCTTCTCTTTGCTGTCTGCCTTGGACTGATCTCTGTTCCACGCCTTCTTAGCGTTCTTCATCTGGGTCTTAGAGATCACTGCCCAGCGCTGAGGACAACCACAGACACATGGAGAGATTCTACAAATGGCTATGAGCTTGTATTATACACTGGTAGGATAGCAGACTGTGGAAAGAGAACCACCATGCTTTCATTATATATAAATTGTATGAAAAGGTGACTTTGCTCGGGGACATGGTAGAACTGACAGTTTATCCAAAGCGACTTACAAAGAGTACATTTGTTGAAGGAGACAGCAATATATCACTGTGGTACATAAAGATAAGAATAGAGCTGGTTTAAAGCATTCATAGTTGCAAAGTTTCATAATTGCTAGGTTGCCTGCATAATAGCTGGGATAAGAGCAGAAGTGCCATTCTGAGTACATTACCAACATGTGAGAACATACAATAATAGAAAGGGGGGGGGGGGCTACATTCACTTTATCAATGGGGGTATTGGATAGAGGCTGACCACTGTTTGATTTCATAGACGTAGATGTATTCCATATTAATTACAGGTCCTGCTGCATGAAAAAAAACCAGAGCTAATCCTAATGTGTTGGACATACCTCTCCCTCATTCTGAGAGTCCACATAGATGGTGGGGAACGGGTTCTTCCCAACCGAGGATAATGCCTGGAATAGAGATGACAGTCTGTACATAATACAAAGTTCAAGCTGATTGAATTTTATTGTATTTAAATAATAGGAAATATTCAGTACACATTACCCAACATGACTTATACCCAACTGATTAACACAATTAAAATTGTATGGCGAACAATGGAAATCAATGTCCTCCTTCACCATCACTATGTACCGCTGTTGGGACAACTTAACACTGAACTGATAATATCACAAAAAATAATCACAAAAACATCTGAAGTGCAAGTGGCAACAAATTGTTTTTACATTTTTGAAAATTGAACCGAATTGTAACAAAATATTGGGTCCTCCCTTGACAGGGACCGGCTAAATACACAAAATCTCCCCTTGGCCCACCGCCTAGTGTGTCTAGTTATAAAATTGAGTCGTACGGTCTCTAAAAATGGTCGCAAATGTGACTAACTGGTTGCAGTCTGGAGCCCTGAGACACACTCATTCATTCTGCCCCAGATAAAATGTAATACCTCCCCTGCTAAAATTACGGACATTTTAAGACCTTGAATATCAAAAAAATAAATTTAAGACTTTTAAGACTTTTTAAGGATCTGCAGGATATTCAGAGATCAAAAGAAGAAATAGTAGTATATAGTCTGATATATCTTTCCTTAGGTAAATCGTTTCTGAAGACACACGCCGTCCACAGTATAAGTAGGCCTACTTCCGATTATCACAAAGCAAATAGGTGGTTTGAACACTGTGCAAAGTTTTGATGAGATTGCACAGCAGCACTAGCGCGGTTTACCCGACGAGAAAGCACACAGGAACCTCCACTTGAGGAGGAGGTGCATAGCTCTAACCACAACCTGCAGATGACAGGAGGTGCATAGCTCTAACCACAACCTGCAGACGAGGAGGAGGAGGTGCATAGCTCTAACCACAACCTGCAGACGAGGAGGAGGAGGTGCATAGCTCTAACCACAACCTGCAGACGAGGAGGAGGAGGTGCATAGCTCTAACCACAACCTGCAGACGAGGAGGTGCATAGCTCTAACCACAACCTGCAGACGAGGAGGAGGAGGTGCATAGCTCTAACCACAACCTGCAGACGAGGAGGAGGAGGTGCATAGCTCTAACCACAACCTGCAGACGAGGAGGAGGAGGTGCATAGCTCTAACCAAAGAGACAACAGGGAGAGAGAGGGGCTCCCAGTCGCACCCAGCAGATGTCAAATTGTTTGTCTTTCCCTTTATCTCTCTCTACCTCCTCTCTCCTCTCGCTCCTCTTCTCCTTCCCTCTCCCTCTCTCTCTCTCTCTCACTCCATTTTTGTACACCAGTGCCTATTATTCTGTCAGAGAAAAAAAAAAAAGGGCAGCGCTCACCGGCTTTTGTATGGCGAGCACATCATCGCCGCTCTGCAGCTATAGCTGAGTATCATGAGTGACGGCTTTAAAAATGCATGATCTGTGTGTTTGTGTGTGTGTGTGTGTGTGTGTGCATTATGGATAATGCGGGATCTCCACTGGTTCCCCCCCCCCCAGCCAAATGCATGCCCGTGCCCAAATGTTAGACCTGTTCTACCTGGGAGTGATTGATTATGTGTTTTATTTTATTTTTATTTAATAAAAAACACATTGATCATTACATGATTGTGTTACGTGGAGTGAGAGAGAGGGAGAACGACGAGAGAGAGAGAGAGGAGAGAGAGAGAGAGAAGAGAGAGCGAGGGGGAGGAGATAAAAGGATAGAGAGATAGCTGAAGAGAGCGAGAGAGAGAGAGAGAGCTCTGTGAACCGTGAAGTGAGCTTTAATATGTCTGTTGAGATGCACACAGTGTCGTACATGCATTACACACATACACACACGCGCGACACACGCAGATCTGACGCACGCACACACATTGAATTACCCGCGTGTCTTTGTTTACATACGTGCAATATTGACAGAATTCACGTCGTAACAATGTGTGAATATTGAGGATCATAACCACACATCAGAAAAAACACATCCATCATTGATGTCTGCTGCTAGCCTAAGCGTACACTCAAAAAATGATGTAATATTGTGTGCATATGTGTGTGTGTGTGTGTGCACTTGCATGCATGCGTGTGTGTGTGTGTGTGTGTTTGTGCACATGTGTGTGTTTGTGCACATGTGTGTGTTTGTGCTCAGCAGAGGCCCGGAACAGCGTGGGGCCAGGTCAGCACCGCGTGTCCTTCATAAGACCAGATCAAACCCGGTCTTCACAAGCCTCTAAGGGGTCTCCCGGAGGCCGGATCAAAGGCAGCCCCCCCCCCCCCCCCCCCCCCGTTCCATTAACCTGACCTGGACGTGTAGAATAAATCTGTAGGTTTCCGCGGGGTCATGCCGGCCCTTTCCTCTGACAGCCAACTAGTTGGGGGGATGTCATCGTTGACAGCTCCCGTACGCCATGACAGAATGATGAGCCGAGAAGGGTTGGAGGAGTAAAGATGTTCTCCCCTGTGACCCGGGGAATCACTTGATCACAGAGAGAGAGAGAGAGAGAGCGAGAGAGAGAGAACCTACACCAGGTACAGCTGCTTGAAGTTGTGGGGTTGTTTTCTGTATACCTTCTAGTTATGGAGGCGGAGTGGATGAGTGGTCGACAGACACGCGGGGAATCATTATTTATTGCTAAGACGCACCGCCGCGGAATTGCTTCCGGAAGACACCCACCGTACGCGCACACACATATACTCGGCCAGTGTTCTTCCGCCTTGTGCATGTTACAGTAAATGCTGAACTATGAAATATATTGATTGAGCGGTAAACAAGTACATTTCCCAGCGGAGTTGTAAATGTATACGTTTTTCCCGGTGTATCTATAGATTTCCCGCGGGGACAGTAAAATATATTAGATTTTTTCCAGGGTAAATATGTAAATACAATTCGCCCCGGACTTTTTTGCACACATAGACAAAGTCGGTTAATTTCACATAGTTTTGCTGTAACACAGCACAGAAAACTGACATTATGTGCTTTCCGCTATTTTCCACTTTTCAGTGAATGATGGTGTGTAATACAAATGCAGGTGATGAACATTAAAATAGCGAATGATACCATGATAGCATGATAGCATGATAGCATGATACTAGGGATACCGATACCATGATAGCATGATACCATGATAGCATGATAGCATGATAGCATGATACCATGATACCATGATACCATGATACAATGATACCATGATACCATTGGATCTTTGAGCGGCATCGTCTCAAAGGGAACATTTCTTTTCATTTCAGCGTCGCCGCGCACAGGGACCACTTCCTCATTTCACGAGGGGCCGCGACCTTTCGAATACAGACCGCAAAGTAGTCCTCCAAACTTCACTTCCAAAATATACATATTAATAGAGATTCTAAGGTCAACAGCTGATAACCGTGTGGTGAAAGCTGCTCTTGAACTTTAAGAACAACTCTCGGGCTATTTATTACTCCTTGATGTGATTTCAGACTTGAAATGGCAATGGCTAAGGATACTTAATCGGAATCTCAGCTGCAATAGTCCACGGCAATATATGTAATGTAAATATACAGTATATATATATATATATAGTATATAAACGGTATATATATGTTTATATGTATGTATAACACCAATACAATACACCAATACACTGTATATTTGGCCGCTGTATATACGTTTTTATATTATATCATTAGTATGGGGGTGTGGTGGCCTTGGACTCAGAATGCAAATGATATATTCACTGATATATTCACTGATATATTCACTGATATATTCACTGATATATTCACTGATATATTCACTGTAGTAATTAACATGTCACCCCAGTTATCAAAGAAAGAGAACGGTGAACACAAAAAATCTGCAGACCAAACAGAGGAAGACTCTTGAGCCCCAGCATTTTCTGGCCTTAAAACTGTAAAGACAAAAATATCTGAATTTGTGCTGTAGGTTTGGATCGAGACACTCCAAACAACAAGGTACACCGTTTAAAAAATTCAGAATTTGCTCGATTCGGCTCGATGATTACAGGTTACATCAGCGTGAAGACTCACACACACACATCGCATTTCTGCTCTTAAGTATGCCATTGCGTACGCGTGGCTTTGTTTGCCGTGAATGAAACAAAGACAGGAGCTGTTTGCCACTTATGTACACTTATGAGTGATTATCTTTCTATCTGCTCACTCCCATCTGCTGTGGCACTTCATTCACACTGTCTGTGAAAGCCACCACATTTGTGGCATTTAATAAAGCAAAGGAATATCAAATTAAACAAAAAGAGAGGGCTTTTTTGATCTGATACATTTTGGTGCAATTAAATAGATAAGATACAACGAATAACATCAATTGTTGAGTGGAATCTGATGATTTGACTGTATTGATATTAAACATTGATCACAGACCACGAGCAATCAAAGGGCTGTCGTGCCGTATGTCTATCTGGTGTCCCGGTTCCCATCCAATTACGAAATCAGCTTGAATTCCATTTAAAAAACGGAAGAACTACAAAATCAACCCGCATCGCATGTTTGTGAACTGCCTTTAATTTCATTTCAATATCAACTAAAAGCAATCCCAGAGACATCTGCTCCCCGCAAAAATAAAAGCGTACGCTGGGGATGTTTGACATTTGGTGGAGAGGGTCAAATCCAGCTCTTGTTTTGAAAATGGAAGGAACCCAGCTCCTTCTCCCTGATGGTGTGGCATCACTTTGTGGCAGCGCCAAGCCGTTTGCTCCAGTGAATACCAATGGGCAACGGTCAGATCTCAGAAGGAGCGCAGCCTCCTTACTGGACGGACAAACGCATCCGCCAATTAGCAGTCCCCGCTTGTGTTCAACGGCGGCGCATTCATGTCTGATTAACGGGAACCTATACAGTAAATTGCAATCGGGGGTCCAGTCAAACACACACACACACACACACACACACACACACACACACACACACACACCTCGAGTGATTTGGGCTCCCCTTCCTTATTGCAGGAGAAATGCGGCATTATGATGCAAACTGTGAGACCGTCCGTGAGGTGAATTGTGTAAGATAAATGGACAGACTGGTTACTGTATTGCGTCTTTGTCTCCTTCGCATCGTTCTCAGAGGTCCCACAAAGGAGATCCCTGCTGTGGGCCTTAACTAAATTCACGTGCCCCGGTTTGGGTCTCCTTGAACACATTCTGAAGAGGGTAAAAGGCACAAAGAATCGACCTGTTTTTTTCTTTAGTTTTGTTTTTTTTATCCTAAATGGCTGCATACTTTTTTGGGGAAGGGTTTGAAGAGGAGGAGGAGGAGGAGGAGGAGGAGGAGGAGAGCATGGCTGAGGGGGGGTTGTCTTGAGTGGCTTATCTGGAGTGCAGAGATGGATAAAAGTCTCTTGTGCGGCCCCAGAAGGCCCTCGCATTGTGCGACCGGTCGGTACAGCTGCTGCCTCTCCCCGCCTTGCAGATCACCTGGCGGGCAGGTGGGGACGCCTGGGAACAAACATGGAGTCGTGTGAACCAAAAAAATAAAGCGACGTTTATTTCATTGACCTTATCTATCTCACGGCCCCTGTACTGTAAAACGGTCAAAGTGATTTGTAAAGTCAGAGGTTAGCTTTTTGTGGAAATATCCTAAATTTGAGGAGATTGACGTTATCGTTCGCAGTGTGTCTTACATCTCTCTTCTTTGTGTGTTCAATAAAACCCAGAGGACTTTATGTAGACATCGTACACGTGCAGGATTCAATGTAGTTATTGTAAGATCTCAAAGATCTAGTTGCCGATGTCGAAACGACACACATTCGGTTATCAGATTTCAGAGACCAACCTTCTCAAATCGTACCCTGAGAACAGAACCGATACGTATCAAAGAAAAAATACATTGTTACATACATTTGGTAATTTTTACATCATGTATTGATTATTAATAAACTATAACTTACTTACCACTGTACTATCGTAATCTTCACGTATTCCTTATAGTAGTCTCAGTCTATGCTAGTTTTAAGGCAGATTGACTATTTGCACCCCCACCATAGAACTTATATGCACGTGTGGTTATTATATGAGCCTTGCATGTATGATCTATAGATTGTGTGTGTGTGCGTGTGTGTGTGTGTGTGTGTGTGTGTGTTTCACGGTAGAGGGCATAGCTCTAACCACAACCTGCAGACGAGGAGGAGGAGGTGCATAGCTCTAACCACAACCTGCAGACGAGGAGGAGGAGGTGCATAGCTCTAACCACAACCTGCAGACGAGGAGGAGGAGGTGCATAGCTCTAACCACAACCTGCAGACGAGGAGGAGGAGGTGCATAGCTCTAACCACAACCTGCAGACGAGGAGGAGGAGGTGCATAGCTCTAACCACAACCTGCAGACGAGGAGGAGGAGGTGCATAGCTCTAACCACAACCTGCAGACGAGGAGGAGGAGGTGCATAGCTCTAACCACAACCTGCAGACGAGGAGGAGGAGGTGCATAGCTCTAACCACAACCTGCAGACGAGGAGGAGGAGGTGCATAGCTCTAACCACAACCTGCAGACGAGGAGGAGGAGGTGCATAGCTCTAACCACAACCTGCAGACAGGAAGGTAGGGTGCATAGCTCTAACCACAACCTGCAGACCGAGGAGGAGGACGTCTAGCTCCTAACCACAACCGCAGACGAGGAGGAGGAGGTGCATAGCTCTAACCACAACCTGCAGACGAGGAGGAGGAGGTGCATAGCTCTAACCACAACCTGCAGACGAGGAGGAAGGAGGTGCATAGCTCTAACCACAACCTTCAGACGAGGAGGAGGAGGTGCATAGCTCTAACCACAACCTGCAGACGAGGAGGAGGAGGTGCATAGCTCTAACCACAACCTGCAGACGAGGAGCAGAGGTGCATAGCTCTAACCACAACCTGCAGACGAGAGGAGGTGCATAGCTCTAACCACAACCTGCAGACGAGGGAGGAGGTGCATAGCTCTAACCACAACCTGCAGACGAGGAGGAGGAGGTGCATAGCTCTAACCACAACCTGCAGACGAGGAGAGGAGGTGCATAGCTCTAACCACAACCTGCAGACGAGGAGGAGGAGGTGCATAGCTCTAACCACAACCTGCAGACGAGGAGGAGGAGGTGCATAGCTCTAACCACAACGGGGCAGACGAGTGAGGAGGAAGGTGCGATAGCTCTAACCACACCTGCAGACGAGGAGGAGGAGGTGCATAGCTCTAACCAACAACCTCCAGACGAGGAGGATGAGGTGCATAGCTCTAACCACAACCTGCAGACGAGGAGGATGAGGTGCATAGCTCTAACCACAACCTTGCAGACGAGGAGGAGGGGTGCATAGCTCTAACCACAACCTCCAGACGAGGAGGAGGAGGTGCATAGCTCTAACCACAACCTCCAGACGAGGAGGAGGAGGTGCATAGCTCTAACCACAACCTCCAGACGAGGAGGAGGAGGTGCATAGCTCTAACCACAACCTGCAGAGGAGGAGGAGGAGGAGGAGGAGGTGCAAGCTCCTACCTTCAGGGGGGTTTTGAAGGGCTTCTGTTCTGATCCATCTCCGTCCTGGTCGCTGCCACATTTGTCGGAGACATACAGCTCACCTGGGGGCAAAAATACATAAATCACTGCAGTGACTTTCACCCAGCCTTCTTGGTCATATTGTAAAAACAAGGCAGTATACAGCACCATGTTTATATGTTTAGTAAATTGCACAATTGCCATTTTGTCGACTATGTAAACTAATATGACGAAACAAGGTACTTTCGTTTTAGGTAGCATCACTAAACACCCCACAGAACCTTTGCGTTTGGTTAACTGATGACTTGGTGTAGCCTCATGGAGCTTGGCCTCAAAATGACCTCAGAAACCTACATGGCTTACTTGATTAAATTCACCAGGACATAGTATTGGTGACTGAATGAATAAACGCATAACATGCATGGGACTCTGTGGTGTCGGCCCAGTGGCCCAGGCAGGGTGTGTTGAGCCTCAGATGACTGATGCAATAGCGCCGTGTTGCCCGAGAGAGAGAGAGTCTCGGGGCTTCACTCCAGGCTCGCTGATCCTTACCCACGGAAAGATCGTCCGCGCCTTTAGACAGCTCGTCTGCCATGTCTTCTGTTCTGAGGTCCTCTCGGAGGGTTTGGGTTTGTCGGGTTTGTCAAATGAATGAATCGGCACCAAGACGACGACCCGGATCGGTGTAGCGAAGCGTGCAACTTTGCGTCAGCTTCCTGTTGTGCGCAGAAGGAGGGGAGAACGGTGGCGGGAGAACGGTGGCAGGACACGTCCTCCCCCCCTCCCCCCCCGCTAGTGGCCTCACGTCTCATTACTGCTCTCTGTGGCCGCTGGGTGCACCTGCAGCCTGGGGGAGCTGGTGCATGCAGAACACTGGGTTAAGATAAGATAAGGTAAGATAGAACTTTATTAATCCCGAAGGAAATTATTGTGCCAGGTTGCACAGCAATAGAATAAAACAATAGAGAAATAGACAGTAGAATAATACAAAATAAAAGAACAGATTTACACGTTTACAGTAAGTCTAAGTCCTAGGAGAAGTATACAAATATAGGTGAAGATAAGATATTAAGTCCGCAAAAACAAAGTGTCATGAAAGGCTAATAATAATAATTGGTAAGAGGAAGTATTGCACATGATATAAAGAATATTAAGAATATTGCACATAATGATGAAAGGTAATGTAGCATGGCATTGCAAGGATAATATTGAGAAGAAGTATTGCACATGACATTAAGAATATTGCACATGATGATGAGAGGAGATGAGAGGTAATATTGCAAGGTAATATTTAGAGATAATATCTAAGGTAATATTTAAACAATCATATAGGCTACTAATGTTCAGTGGCGGCTGGTGGTGAAAAAATGGGGGGTCATTTTCATGGTCATTTTCCAATACCCCAGATTTACAAAAAATAACTGCTGAAGTCTGAAGAGTTAACACTGTTGATGAAAGATACTGTCAGATCAAAACACACTGTATTTAAATATTAATGGATTACAATGACACTTTCTGACTTTCTCCACCATAATATTTAACACGTAGTCACTTCTGAAAAATAAAGCCAAAACCTTTGCGCCCAAACCTGCAATTCCTTGAATGGCCACTTGAGGCTGGTAGCAGAAGTGAGTCAATCACCACAGACTCCCATGTTAAAATGTCTAACTTTACAGCAGAAAATAACCGGTTTACAGCCTGGTGCCAAAAACTGTTGTATTCTCTGTATTTAGGTACTTCATCCATGACAACTGAATGGGTGGTGAATTTTTATGTAACTTATCAGTTGCAATGATAGTAAGCAATACGTTTATGCATAATTAGAGCGTGGGTGACAGCTTGGGTTGTGCAGTTAATTGTACTAACATCCAAGGATTATATGCTTAATTTTTTTTTATTATTTGTTTGCATTATTTCATGTATATGTTAGGGTTAGCATCATTAGCAGACATCAATTTTAAGAATGACTTGGCTTAGCCGACCCCGGATAAGCGGACGAAAATGGATGGATGGATGGACTTGGCTTAAATTACCCAGACACCTGTAGCTTGGTAATTTAAGGTTACTATAATCCAGTTTTTTGCGTGTACACCATTGACTATTACTGTTCTCTATCCGATCCAGTCAACGCATACGCAACCTTATGTTATCACAATCAATTCCCAAATCTTGCGAATTTTAGCAACATTAATTTATCACTTTACTCAATGGCAAATCTGAATCTGACGTCAAGATATCAGTGAGTAAATTATTATTCCTTTTTACATCTTTTTACAGATGTATCGACTTTCTTATCCTAAAGATAAGAAAGTCAGCAACATATACAATTGTACGGAGCCCCCCTCGGGTCACATGATAAAAAAACAACGATGTGTAAATCCGTGTGAACGGGACGGTTTAGTAAACCGTTCACACGGATTCGTAAATCGTGCGCACGGTTTACTAACTCGTTCCCTCGGATTCGTAAAACTTGCGCACGAGTTAGTTAGATGCATTCACTTCATAAATGATGACGCATTGCTCTCCCCTACATGAAAGTAGATAGGCTGCTTTTCTAAGTAAAAAGTATCGGTATCGGCAATACTGGCCCTGTATTTACTTGGTATCGGATCGATACCAAATTTTGCAGTATCGCCCACGCCTACCCGGAAGTGTTCTCGCTCCGCCCATCGAGGACGCATCAGATGGTGACGTCACATATCCCATCAGAAGGCGACTTGTTGATCCAAACAGTTTCGGTCTTTATGGTCGATAAAGAGTTGTACATAAAGTGGTCATATGCAGGCAAGATGTTATTTAGACTTAAGGTGACACACTAAAGCTTATAATGGTGGTCAGAGCAATGCCTTCTTAATATTACATTGCTGCATAGTTGGATCACTCTTGTGACTTTACTTGGAGACAGCCATCACATTTGGCACATTTCTTTCTGATCAGAATAGTTGGTGATAAATAGATGCGTCTTTCCACTTTACGAGGTGTTTTTAAAAAGACAAAACGGTTAATGTACACAATATTTTGTAATTAATCAGAAAAACAATATTGATTATGCAGTTATATTATACCGTTGGCTCGTGATGTACACAAAATGATTGGCTCAAGACACGTATTGTGAAATACCCAGAAGAACACGCATCGTATGAAAGTGAACGTTCTCCCCAAATACACAAGTCAGTCTTTTTCATTCTTGGTCTTGAGAAACACCCTGTATCTTCACTTTCACATGCAAGACCTGGTGTGTCTTCAGATGATCAGAGCGATTAAAGGTTTCCCCACACTGTTGACAATGGTACGGTCTCTCTCCTGTGTGAATGCGCTGGTGTCTCTTCAGAGCACCAGGAGCCTTAAAGGTTTTCCCACACTGCTGACAACGGTACGGTCTCTCTCCTGTGTGAACGCGCTGGTGTGTCTTCAGAGCACCAGGAGTCTTAAAGGTTTTCCCACACTGCTGACAACGGTACGGTCTCTCTCCTGTGTGAACGCGCTGGTGTGTCAACTATGCAGCAATGTAATATTAAGAAGGCATTGATCTGACCACCATTATAAGCTTTAGTGTGTCACCTTAAGTCTAAATAACATCTTACCTGCATATGACCACTATGTACAACTCTTTATTTATCGACCATAAAGACTGAAACGTGGTCAGATCAATGCCTTCTTAATTACATTACTGCATAGTTGGATCACTCTGTGACTTTACTTGGAGACAGCCATCACATTTGGGCACATTTCTTTCTGATCAGAACTTTACGTGTTTTAAAAAACTAAACGGTTAATGTACACAATATTTTTTAATTAATCAGAAAAACAATATTCATTGTGCAGTTATATTATACCGTTGGCTCGTGATGTACACAAAATGATTGGCTCAAGACACGTATTGTGAAATACCCAGAAGAACACGCATCGTATGAAAGTGAACGAAGTCAGTCTTTTTCATTCTTGGTCTTGAGAAACACCCTGTATCTTCACTTTCACATGCAAGACTTCCCAGATTGAGGACCTGTTACCGACCCTGGCTGTCCCGGACCATCCTCTGTCTGCTCCTACAACATTTATTTATATAAAAACCACAATAACACACGTACAGAACTATTTCTATCATATACGCTGGGTCTCTCTCTCAGTCAGACACACTTCACTGATGATTTTTATGCTGGTGTGTCTTCAGATGACAAGAGTGTTTAAAGGTTTCCCCACACTGTTGACAATGGTACGGTCTCTCTCCTGTGTGAACGCGCTGGTGTTTCTTCAGTTCACCAGGAGTCTTAAAGGGTTTCCCACACTGCTGACAACAGTACGGTCTGTCTCCTGTGTGAATGAGCTGGTGTGTCTTCAGAGCACCAGATTGATTAAAGGTTTTCCCACACTGCTGACAACAGTACGGTCTCTCTCCTGTGTGAATGAGCTGGTGTGTCTTCAGAGCACAAAGAGTCTTAAAGGTTTTCCCACACTGCTGACAACAGTACGGTCTCTCTCCTGTGTGAACGTGCTGGTGTTTCTTCAGTTCACCAGGAGTCTGAAAGGTTTTCCCCACACTGCTGACAACAGTACGGTCTCTCTCCTGTGTGAATGAGCTGGTGTATCTTCAGAGCACCACGGGTCTTAAAGGTTTTCCCACACTGCTGACAATGGTACGGTCTCTCTCCTGTGTGAACACGCTGGTGTGTCTTCAGATTGGCAGAGCGATTAAAGGTTTTCCCACACTGCTGACAACGGTATGATGTCTTTCCTGTGTGAATGCGCTGGTGTGTCTTCAGATTGGCAGCATCCAATGGGAGGACACTAGTCTCAGGACAGGGGAATACCTGCGCTGTTGTCAACTGGGATTTCACCTCTAGGAGAGAGATTCATTTATACATTAGTATATACTGTACTATTTTAATTGATTAGATTTAAACATTGAACAGAAACTACACACCATAACTATCTGTATATTTTGAGAAAGGGAGGAAAAGGACACACGTGTGGTGGGATCAAAGCATACCTGATGGGTCCTCCTCCTCCACCTCCTCTCTCTTCTTTTTCCTCCACCTCCTCCTCCTCCTCCTTCACTGCAGAGCTCCTCTCTGCTCCTCCTCTGGTTGGACGGGTCTCTCCAGAGACAGACAGCTCCTCGTTACTCCAGCCTGGCCCTGAGGGAGTCTGATAGACAGACCACCCCACGGAGAGGGAGATAAGAAGTTAGCTAGGAGTCCCACTTGCTTTATAAGTGTGGCTAGGACACTCCTCACACAGGGAGGAGGTCCTCCTGGGTGGATGTGAGCTGGAAGGTGTGGATGTGTGTCAGTGTGTCTGAGGAGCCTCCTCCATGTGGGGACACTCTGTAGAAGGACAGAGTGCCAGCAGGCCGGTCCACATACACTCCTACTCTGTTGGAGCCGGATGTCTGTTGGACTACCGTTGTACCAGACAATGTAACAAGCATCACCACAATAAAGACTCCAGGACTTGTTCCATCCAAGCCTGCTTTCAACACCCGCTCCTCTCCTTGTGATTCCTCTGTATGTCACTCCTACATCAACCCTTCCATCCCACTCTACCTCCCAGTAACAGCGGCCAGTCAGACTCTCTCTAGACCAGGGGTGCCCACACTTTTTCAACTTGCGAGCTACTTTTAAAATGACCAAGCCAAAATGATCTACCTACACTAAAAATGCTAAATATATTCAGAGTATACTGTATATATATATATATATATATATACACACACACACACACAATATAATTTGGCGTACCTTGCATAACTGCATGAGCCCTTGTGGCACACTACAATTCAGTACATTTTTGGTCATTACCTTACTCCAGTATTTCTCAAACTGTGGGGCGCGCCCCTCTAGTGGGGCGCAGTGGTATTCAGGGATTAAAGCAAGAAAAAATAATTTGACTGAACATTTATTTCAGGCCAAATCATATTCCCCAGCCATCTACACACCACACTTCCCATAGGTTTTCATGTAAACAGGAGTATATTGTGTACATGCCCTTAGCCCAACAGCTCTTCTGTTTCTGCTCCCAATACAGCATTCAAGTTGTAAGAAGGCTTTAACCTACGCAATCTAAATTCTCAAGACCAATTGCATTTAGAAGGAAGGTCATTTTGAACAGCTTTTCTATTGTCAGTTTGCTTTTATGTCATTTCAATGTTGTTTTCAATCTATTAAGACTTACAAATAATCAACCATCTGCATAACCTTTCAGTGCATGTTTTTATTTATCTTAATAAACACTCAACAAAACAAGGCTTTTGTTTTATGTGAGCCTGTTATCACTTACAAAAAATAAACAGCACCAGCAAAATGAAATGAACAATAAGTGCAATTGTACCAGCATTAAAGAACAATATGTGCAATTGTTGTGCAAATGTCTCTAAAGTGCTTTTCACTTTGAAACCATATGCCTCAAGCATGGCTACACCTGATACCCGTTTCCGGGGTTTTGCTGTGGAACGATCTACTGGTGCAGTGTCTCTAACTCCAAGAGTGGAGGAGGCTGGGGAGGAGGCTGTAGCAGGTTTAGTGGCTCTAACTCCAGAGGCTGAGGAGGAGGCTTTGGGAGCTGAAGGGCTCCAACTCCAGAGGCTGAGGAGGAGGCTTTGGGAGCTGCAAGGGCTCCAACTCCAGAGGCTGAGGAGGAGGCTTTGGGAGATGCAAGGGCTCCAACTCCAGAGGCTGAGGAGGAGGCTTTGGGAGATGCAAGGGCTCTAACTCCAGAGGCTGAGGAGGAGGCTTTGGGAGCTGCAGGGGCTCCAACTCCAGAGGCTGAGGAGGAGGCTTTGGGAGCTGCAGGGGCTCCAACTCCAGCAGTGAAGGAGGAGGCTTTTGTTACCTTTTTAATCCTAACTGAGGACAGAACCTTTACTGCTTCCCTCAGTTTCCTTTCCTTCTGTTTGCTGATTTTCTCCTTTAAATTATTTTTATACCTCTCAAAAGAAGTCACTTTCTCCTCATTGCAGGACGTTTTTGCCATTACTGCCATATTGAATATGTTTGTGGCATACCACGCACATACACACGCCCTGGAAGTTTGATTTTTTTGCACCACGAACTAAAGGGCTTGCCGTTTCCCCCCCGTTTCATTGAGCCAAGCCCATTTCCATGTATTTTTGACCGATTTCTCTATCTGCGATACGTCGGAGCCTTCCTCGAGCAATAGCGCGTCCATACTGGCATGCTAATTTAACGTTAACGTTAGTGTTCAGGCTACCTGAAGAACCACACAGCCACCCTAGTAAAGTGTACAAATTAACATTATCTTTTCCAAGTTGCTCTTCTTCATGTTTTAAACAAGATAAATGACCAATATCACAATTACAAGAGATCTTCTTCTACACAGGAATTAACGTTATCCATCATCAGCTAGTAACGTAACGTTACGTTACCAGTACAAGCATCTCAATTGTGTTACCGAAACCGAGGGAATAAACATAGATGACAATAACAGCTGTTCAAATTACAGAGATTACAAATGACGTTAATCCTAACCCTAAACCGCAACAGGACGCGGTGACATTAACAGCAAATAGAGACACTTGACTTACCGAAGAAGCTGCTCTCAGATAACGTTATCCATCATCAGCTATCCATTTTAAGTAAGTAATATATATATTCACAGATAGACCGTCATATCATAATATCCACTCGTGCATTCCCCTGTTTCTGATGTTCTTCCAAACTTCAATAAGTTTCACACAGCAACGTTACGTTACTCGCAGGATCCACCATACAAGGGATTCCTTCTTAATTTGCTAGTGCGCTAGAGCGACCCGCCCTGCTATGCTTCTGATTGGCTAATACCAAGGCTCTGGCTAGCACTTATTGGTTAAGAGCTGTTTCAGTTTAATGCCACGGACATGATTAGATGGGATAGCCCAAACCGTACCACAACACAAACGCATGTTGTTGTTTTTTTTTTCTCCTCTCATTTTTTCATTAAATGAGAGGAGTTCTCAGTCTGGAGAATGAGAACTTTAATCCATGGGTATTACAGGTGGGGAGCAGGGGGAAATTCTGAATTGTCTTATGTCAAGAATTGTATTGAGAACTTCACATATTACAAAAGTATAAAGCACACGGACATAAAACCAACATTTTCTGATCCAACTCCCCCCCCCTCCCGTCAACAATCTAATATGAACAAACTTTGTCATACCACCCCCCCCCCCCTCGCCACCAACAACACAGTTGACTGCACATGCGCGGTGATCCGTGTGTTAGAAAAGATGAGATCTCAGCATGGCTGCCCTGTACGTCAATCAAGTGGCAAATGTCACAGTGAGGATGAATGATCTATTTTTATTATTATTATTATTTTTTTTTAATTGCATGCGATCTACCTGGACTTCCTTTGCGATCGACCGGTCGATCGCGATCGACGTATTGGGCACCCCTGCTCTAGACAATACCTGGTGCTGGTCGTCAAATCTCTCTGGGTGATCAGGATACGACTGCTCCTCTTTAACCACCACCACCTTTCTGTTGTCCTCAGACAGAGAGAGTTCTCTGTGGGCTGTGTTTGGGTCCAGTGTGAGTTCACAGCCATCTGAGGGGAGAACAAGACACGATTAGGCTGCTAAATACACAGATTACATTGTTCATTTAGATAATGTAAAGATGTATGAGTATGTAGTGTAGAGTATGTTTGCTTTAGTAGGGCTGTCTTAATACAGTGTAAACCACTTATAGTGATCACGGATATAGTGATCAACCGCTTATATGGATCAAAAAGCCTGGGACAGAATCGTTCCTATACAAACGCTGTTTAAATAATTTGCTTATAGCAATCAAGCAGTCCGCTTATAGTGATCCTTTTATACATAACAGAAAGAAATTATGGTTTATAGCGGCTTGCGCGTGCACGTCTTCAACGGCTGGCTCGCGCTGGTGCTGCAGCACACTGCGCACCATGTCGGGTAAAAGAAAGTCACTTTCTCTGAACGAAAAACAGAGATTGTTTTCTGGATGGTAATCTGCATAAAACATTTTAAGAAAATGTGAAAATTTCGGTTATAGTAATCAACCGCTTATAGTGATCAATTGGACCGCACATACGTGATCACTATAAGCGGATTACACTGTAGTAATAATTTAAAATAGAGCTATAATTACTATCATTATCATATAATTTTGGTTGGTTAGTCTCTTGGGGACTTTCCATCTAAAGAGTTAGTGTGTGTTTTGATGACTAAAACACAATACTTACACTTCTTTAGACCTGGTTTCAGCCTCCACATTCCACCGTGCTCCACACTGGGAGGATCACGTTGCCTCATCATCTCCATGTTCAGCGTCTCCTTCAGCTGATCCAGGGATCTCCTCACGGCCTCTACGTATGACAGAGCTTGGACCTCCACCCCCATCCAGTCCCTGGTGGGCGGAGGGTTCTTCATGGATCTGAAGGTCTGGAGGAAGTGGAGGTGGTCTTCAGTGTGTGAAAGCTGCTTCACCTCTGAGCTTCTAGTGGTCAGATCTTCTATTTCCTGCTCCAGCTCTTTGAGGAGGCCTTCAGCTTGTTTCTGTGTGGATTCCAGTTCCTCTTTAATCGTTTGGTTGCGATCATCCCGGCACTTTTCAATGTGGCGCGTCAGAGCAGTGAGGACCAGCTCACCATCGGCTATGTCTCTGTCTGCGACTGCTTGGCTGAGGTCTACTGCGTCGTTGATCTCCTGGATCTTTCGCCGTCTCTCCTGGATCTCGTGCTGAACTTTAGACTCTAACTTCCCGAGCTGGGGCATCTTCACATCATATTCCTCCTTTAGAGGTACGACAGGATGGGACTTGTGGTCCCCTTCTGTGCAGAACTGACACACACCCACCTGTTCAGTCCGGCAGTAGAGCTCCAGAAGTCGGCCGTGTTTCTGACACATCCTGTCTTCCAGAGGCTCGACCAGCCGATGTCTCTTCAGAACTGCGACTCTCAGATGTGGCTCCAGGTGGGTGTGGCAGTAAGAGGTAAGACACACTAGGCAAGACTTCACGGCCTTCAGCTGGGTCCCGGTACAGACGTTACAGGGAACATCTCCTGGTGCAACACAAGGCTGCTCTTTTCCGCGTACAGACCTTCTAAGCTGACGAACCATCTCTGATAAGAGGGTATTGACCTGTAAATCAGATTGGTTGACTTATTAAGAAAATCTTGTCACAATACATTTCATGGATTCAAGAGATTACATTTCAAAATTGTCAAGTGACTAAAATTGTCATAGTGACATCACAAGTGGGAGTGTCCACCCAGATGTATGATGACTAGATCACTTGGTACAGTATGTCTAATCACGCTCACACCAGGGCCCTGTTTCAAGGAGCTGGAATCTCCAGGTTAACCCTATAAGTTAAGTCAGAATTCGGGTAATGCCGGAATTCTGGGTTTCAGAAACCAAGCTTAGACTGACCTTGGTTCAGTTACCGTGGCGACTCATGCTGTGAGCCTAGCCTGGAGCAAACCTGCTATATAGCAAGTGTAGGTCCTATGGTTGGTTATCATCTTATAATGAACTATTATGACATTATTATTAATCTGAATGAATAATATCGGGTAACGGGAGATCGTGGACCAATAGCCGGACAGTGGACTAGGTCTCATAAAATATACTAAACTGAATTGTGACTGATTACTCATAAGTTAATAATTATAATCAAAATGACCATGAACAGTTAGTAAGGCTTGAATAATTCAGAGTTCTTTCTGCAACAGAGGCTGGCTTCAACACAATATAGAAGCAACGGCCACTAGGAGGACTTGTACTTCCAACACAAGATGTTCAAGGTCCCACAAGGCGGTGGTTGAGGTCCATGTGGGAGGGAGTGATAGCAAAGAGATGTACGGAATGAGAGGAATCACTTGGAACACTAATATCAACACACTAACACGGGATGAAGCACTTGGTGAGTAAAAGAGGACACAATACAAGGGAGAGAAGCACACATGTGACGACAATGGATGGGAATCCACTCGGACTTGAGACAATCATTGTAGCGGACTGATGGTCTAATGGTCTTTATTTGTTTTCTTCATAGACCAAGAAGAGCTCAACACAAACTAAACTAACAGACGACAAAGTCACGCATTAGACTCTTAACAGCACAACGTTAGCAAATAGGCTGGAAAAATAAAGGACATTATGAGACACAAATAAATGCAATGAACGAACCTTGTTGCGTCTCTGGACTGGAGCTAAACTCTTGATCTGAATCGTTCTTCTCTCTCCGGACTTTTCCGGTTGTTGCGTCGAATCCCTCCTTTTGTCTGCGCTCCGTTTCCGCACACGGTCTTTTCAAAATAAAAGTACCTGTTATGCGCAGCTTCGAGTGGTCATCTACTGTGGCTGGAGTTCAGGTTCAGGTTCTGGATTGTCTGTAGCAAAGCAGCGAGCTCGGGAATCAATGTGACACAAGGCAGTATCACCAGGAATGATTCAAAGTTTATTCAGATACATAGAGCATATATACATTTTGCATGGGAAGAACAGGAGCATTTACATGTAGACACAACCAATCATCTTGGGAAGCAGACGTGGAGACGCCTCTCAGACGACCATCCGGGGAGCAGGGACAACAAGGCCTTACATGGAGACCCTTCCGTCCCCACCCCCCACCCCCCAGACAGCCAATCCAGAGAGGCCAGGACACCAGGCCCCACGTGGATGTAATGGACCGACAGACAGTTAACTTGAAGCAGGGATACCACGGCCTCAAGTGACCCACATGGAGATGCACCCGTCCCTATGCCCCAGACCGCCAGCCCAGGAAGCAGGGACAGCAGGGTCTCATGTTGAGACGCTCCCGTTCCCACCTTCCAGACAGCCAGTCCAGACAAAAGAGGCAACACGTTCCCACGTTCGACGACAACAACACTCGACGACAACAACACCAGCGAGTGCATCTCAGTGGCCTCCCAGGGCCAACAGATAAGAGTGACACTAACTAGTCACGTAGGCCAAACAGCTAACTAGTCACATAGGCCAAACAGCTAACTAGTCATGCAGGCCAAACAGCTAACTAGTCACGTAGGCCAAACAGCTAACTAGTCACGTAGGCCAAACAGCAGAGTGGAAAGTTACTGGCCCACAAGATTAATACATCCACAACTCCCAACAGTAGCCTACCATATTCCGGTTTCGTCAAAATAAGAACAATACAAAAAATAAGAATTTTACATGTTTGAACCTCACTGTGCATTGTGGTCATTTACACTCCCACCAAATTATTATTGTATTGTTATTGTGGTTTTTATGTAAATGAATGTTGTCTTACTGTCATCTATTACTTTCACTGTGATAATAAATTCATCTGGAAGGCACAAAATATATTCTGTAATATTTATATTCCAGTGACGTGCCTATTCCCTTCTTAGTCCTCACATCTGTTGGTATTTTCTAACTATTTTAGCCCTATTTTCAACTGTATCACATGAAGCCAGAGGTCATTCTGAATGCCACTAGGCCATCTGCATGTATTTATTCTGAAGCTGTGTCTGTGACCATGGTTGTAACGGGTGTGTATTGGACCCAATTGCAGCACAACCACAGAAAACAGTTTTGAATGCTCTTTAATGAATCTCTTGGTGGAGATACAGGGAATAAGAAGCAATAAAGTAGAACACGGGGCGTTTCTCAAAGTCCGCATGTCGCCAAGTACAGAGCGCTGTCCCGGAAGTGGTGGTGGGCGGATCGATCTAAAATGTCGATGTATCAATACCAACGTTGGTATCGGTATTGATCAATACTTGCGTGATGAGATCGATACTTAAGTTTCAGTTTCTATTCTTTACGTTCAGTACACAACTCCTGTGACGTCATAGTGGTTGTGCATGACGTGCAGACAGCCAATCAGCGCTCCTCTGCCCCTCCCCTGCTATACTGTGAGTGTTGCTGACTTCACTCAGCTGCTGGATGATGAAGAGGAGAAGAGGAGCGCCGTTTGGTGTTGTTTTACAGCTGTACACCACAATACTGCAAGCTGCGATGTTTGCACAAAACAAATTAGGTACTCTCAACTCAAAATTTACATTAAAAAAATTTCTGTTCTCAAGTAATAATTTTGTGCAGATTTCATGTTTGCAAATTGAGTTTGTTGGTAAAATTGCAAATATTGAGTTAGTTAAAAAGTATTTTTTATTTGCCTAAAATCTTTGTCCTGTGTTTTATTATGATCATAATCATAACTAAAGGAAAAATCACAAAATCATTCAATGATCATGAAAATTAAAAATTTTCATTTTCATTTACATTTGCATATTGATGACGCATTCACTTCATAAATGATGACGCATTGCTCTCCCCTACATGAAAGTAGATAAGCTGCTTTTCTAAGTAAAAAGTATCGGTATCGGCAACACTGGCCATATATTTACTTGGTATTGGATCGATACCAAATTTTGCAGTATCGCCCACCGCTACCATCCATCTCTAATAGCGTTACACTATTGATTGAGTCGTGTTGAATGTTGCATGTATCGTGCTGTGCGATGTTGTTATGAAGGATGTCCGTCGAGCCCCCAGGTCCGACCAACACTAACACTCCAACCTCTCTGCTCTCTGACTGGATGAGTCAAGTCGAGACCAATTAGTTAACGAGCTGCAGCCGGTCCAAGGTGATAAAGGGGCGGGGAGGCGCAGGTGAGCCCCGCGCTGCGCCATGGAGTCGCTGTACGTGCTGTGGTTGGTGGGGCTGCTCGCCGGCCTGAGAGGTACCTGCTCCCGCACTGTGTTTTAGTGTTAGTGGAAGATGATTGATGGTTCACCCCCTTATTAAAAAATGTATACATACAATAATGCCGCTGAACTGATAAGGGTGGATAATTGCGGACATATCTGTTCTCACATAGCTTTTTAATTTGTACAAGGTTTATTCATGATTGGAGCTAACATTAATGTATTTGATTGTTATTATCTCAACCCACGCAGCTCACTCCAGTGCTCTGAAGCCAAGCGTTTGAGCAGACTGTAGTTCACTTGCCCACCAGTGGGGGTTGTAATGACAAGGAATCTTTGATTTTTGGCATAGATTTTTTTTTAACTAGAAGCGCCCAAAATAACGTTTTTGTATTTCAATAATATGCTATGAATATTACCTTGTGGACCTGTTTTTAAAATGTGGACCTTGTGTCAGGGTGCGGCGCCAGGTACCATAATTTAGACAATTGTATATGTGGACCCATATAATACTGTGATACTTTTACTATGTGGTTAAATGAGGTTTGCATGGAGTAGCATACTTAAGAGAAAATTATTTTCATCATGTTTGTTTAAGACTATTTATTATGTAAGAGGGTGACAGGGCCCCTCCAGTTTGTTTTGTTCTTTTGATACAAATTTTGTCTATCAACCAATTGATTTTTCCAATTTTACTGTAATTATGTCACTAATTACTTAGAAAAGAAATCCAAATAAAAACTAACTTTTAATTTCAGGCTTTTAGACTGCCCCCCTTCCACTTTGGGTTGTGTAAATGTGTGTTGTGTAGCAGGACAGAGTCCGGCCTGCCTCCCCGGCCAGTGGGAATGTGACGATGGTAACTGCATCTCTGCGGACTGGAGGGTGTGACGGAGACGGAGACTGTCTGGATGGCTCGGATGAGACTGACTGCCAAAGTAGGAGTCCTCCTCAGGCCAGCTCCAAGCCTGCTCTAAACTCTGTGCTGCTCAACTCCAAGCCTGCTGTAACTCTGTTTACAGTATAGACTACTTTGGTGTTGGTACCCTGGTGATGTATTTAGTGGCCGGGGGACTGGATGTAAAATGGTGCTAAAGTTGTTTAGTGAGCAAAAGTTTAGGATGAAACAGAATGGATATTACACATGCCCAGATTATTTTAAAGGTTTGTCCGTAGGGTTAGACCGAGTTACACAAATAAACTCGCTTGGCAATGGGGTCAAGTTGAGTGACCCACACTCGCTGTGGTCTGTCAGGCTACTTTACTTTGATGGTATGCAGCCACAAATGTCTCATTTTCCCATTCCTGGCAGCAAGCAGCACAGCAATACATTTTGTCTGTTTTGTTAGACAAGTTAGCAAAAGCATCTCTGTAGGGCTCCATTGATATTCTTCCACCAGCTACTGCTGTGATTTAGTCATGACGTAGACTCCAAAGTGGTCTATAGTCTTGCATTATAGAACTTGTACTGGTGGGTAGCTTGTGAATTCTCTTCCCCCCCCCCCCCCCGGAACCAACAAACCCTTATTGACTTATCATAATGTATTTATTGATTCAGCCTATAGTTGTATTTTGTGTTGTACTAACACCTTTTGCCTAGTAATTGGCTTATACTGGCACAGTGTTTAAGTCCTGAACGACCTCGGTTCCTCCCCCAAAGTGATCTCCTGTATACTCTCCACGTCCAGAACCCACCACTGTCCTGTGTCCAGCGGGACAGTTTGCGTGTGTGGACTCTTCGGGCTGCGTTGACGTGTCAGGGCGCTGTGATGGCGTACGCCAGTGCCCCACCGGCTCGGACGAGGAGGACTGCGTGCCGAGCGGTGGCTGCTTAGAGGCGGACTGGCAGTGTCTCAATGGCATGTGTATCGCCGCGAAGGAGCGGTGTGACAGGACCGACAACTGTCTGGACAACTCGGACGAACAGGACTGCGGTGAGCCAAACGCTCGCTATCGCTCTGCTTTTCCAAGACTTCTGTCTGAAAATCTGTTTGATTCGCCATACCAGCATACTGCGTAGTAGTCGAGTAGTATGGCGGATCCAGATGGAGTAAGATCAGTTAAGCTATTATCACAAAGGTCACATTGATATTGGAAACTAACAATTTATATTAAAATGTTAATTTGGTGGAAAGTTTGTCGTGTGTATATTTTAAAGAAGCTTTCTATGATCTTTGTTGTATTACATACAATTCATGTCTCGTCATGTTGCATATGTCATTTACTGTATTCACATTTGACAGTTTGAAAATGGGCTAGCCTTATATTCAGGTTTTAATGAAAGAAAAAAACCTTGGCATCGTCTTGGTATCTGGTTGATGAAATGGGAATATCTCCAGTGTTGACCCCTGTTGTTGTGGTGTTGCAGCGGGGAGCTGTGCGGACGGCTGGTTGGCGTGTCCGGAGGGGGGGTGTGTCTCTCAAGAGAAGCGGTGTGATGGTACCCACCATTGTTCAGATGGCAGTGATGAACCCCTGACCTGCGGTAAGACTGAGCCTTAATGGTCATCAGCATGGCCCTCAAGGGCATACCAAGGTGTTTGGTTGCTTTCACTCAGTCCCAGATTAAGACTACTCCTGGGAGGTTTCAATGAATCCACAGCCTGGAACTTTGTTCAGGAACTGTGGAATCACTGCTTCAACCACGACTAGTGGGTGCCTCAGCTTCAAATAACCTGAGTCCACACAAGAACATTGACAGGACAATGCATGTGTAATTTTACAAAATGACAAAACTGTACAAAGACACAACTTGTTTGCTGAGCTGGCAGTGACAACTGGCCTCCTCTCACTGGCCTACTAAACCAGCTGACCACATATATACCCTCAGATACCAGGGACGGACAAGCCAGACTAAATACAAATACACTATAAACTAAATGCATTAACTCTAGATATTTTAATGTTTAAACTCCTGTATTTCCCTTCTCAGGTCAGGTGAGGCAGCTTAAACCAGCAACCAACCACACACACTCCACAATGTTGTAGATAATGTAACTAACACTCCATTTGCAACTGGATCCTGAACTTCCTGACAGGTATACCCCAGGTGGTGAGGATGGGCAGTCTCTCTTCCTCTGTACTGACCCTGGGCACCAGAGCCCCTCAGGGCTGTGTTCTCAGTCCATTCCTGTACGTGCATGACTGTGTAGCCACACACAGCTCCAACAAGTTTGCGGACAACACCATCCTGTGTCATCACAAGCAATGATGAGACCGCCCACAGAGAGGTGGTCAGGGACTTGGCAACACGGTGCCAGGGCAACAACCTCTCAACGTCTGCAAGACTAAGGAGATGATCGTGAGCTTTAGGAAGCGACAGGGGGGGGTCATGCTCCCCTACACATCGACGGAGCTGAAGTAGAGAAAATCTCCTGCTTCAAGCTCCTGTGTGTTCACCAAAGATGATCTCAACTGGTCCAGGCAAGCCAACTTGGCTGTAAGCTGGTTCGGCAGCTGCTCTGCTGTTGATCGCAAGGCCATCCAGAGGGTGGTGAAGACAGCAGAGTGCATCATCGACTGTCATCTCCCAGCTGTGCAAAACATCTACCACACACAATGCCTTAGGAAACATGGAAAATCATTGAGGACTACAGCCACCCAAGTTATGGACTGTTCACGCTGCTGCTGTCTGGTAGATATTATCGGAGCTTTCAGGCACGGACTACCAGACTTAGTTTTTTCCTGCAAGCCATCAGGCTTCTCAACCAGCAACACAAATGTCATTGATCATATTGATTACTTTAAATGGACATTTATAACATTGAAAATATTTAGATGATTCAACTACCCATGTCACTGTGCAAAATGTGTGTTATGAAGAACATGTGACAATAAAAACTTGACTCGCTTGGGAAGCAATGGTGGACATCGCACTAGACATCGCACTGGTTTGTCTTACCCATGACGTGTTGTTCACCCTAGATCATGTGTGCTCTGTGGCCAACGGGGGCTGCAGCCATATCTGTGTGGATGAACCGTGGGGGGTCCTCTGTGCTTGCCCGCCTGGCTTCAAGCTGTCGGCTAACGGAGTGGTCTGTGAAGGTGAGCAACCGGTATTTGTGCTCCACCACTTTGCTCATCACTGTACATGTACAATTTTAAACCATTATCTTGTAGCGCGTGAGTCGGTCCCCGCAGTGAATATCAACACCCCAAGGTTGGCAAGCCTCAAAGCAACTGAAAAGCATTTGAATGTGGGGTCTTGTGTTTGTAATATTTCAGATTTGGACGAGTGCAGCCAGAACTTTCCCACATGCATGCAACACTGCACCAATACCCCAGGCTCCTTCTACTGTCATTGTCGAGAGGGCTTCATCCAGGTCCAGTCTGCCTGCCTGGCCTCAGGTGAGATGTATACCACATTATGGACTAGACATTAGTTACAATCCATATGCCGTTTCAATTTGTTTTCTGCATGGAAGTCTATTGTTGATCGCTGTTACAGAACAACGTGGACAATTTCTACTTTATAAGTTATACTTTTTAAACCGAATGTGAAAATTATACTGATGATTTGTGGCAGTTAAAGGGGTGCGTTGCTGAGAAAATATTTTCGGGGGGGAGGGGATACTGAAAAGAGGGAACCACTGTTGTAGATTATAGGCTGTATATTTTTTAGAATCTGATGGGGATCCCTATAGTGAGTGTACTAGTAAGCACACTCCTTGTGGTAAATCTAATCCAGAGAAATGACTCATTAGTCCTGAGGATTTCAATCTATCCTTCTTTAAAACATGTCCGATGTACTAGCCAAAACTAAAGCAACTTCCAGTGAATTCAGATGTCATTAAGGAGCAGGTTAAGGGTTGGGACAACTTTGCTGCTAGGATGCCTACAGGGAGACTGCGGACATTGGGGAGATCGAACCCAGTACCTTACGGCTGGCACTCTAACATCCTAGCCACCAGACTGCTGTCTGTCCAGAAGAGATCCCTGGTCCTTGTGGGTCTGGAAAGCAGCCAGCCGCTTGAAATGCTGTGGACCGCCGACTTTGTCCCTGTAGCCGTGACCTTTGACCTGGGGAGGGGGTGGTACTACTGGGCTGACGAACAGGGCTCCATCTACAAGACGGACGGGAAGAAGAGCAACGTGGTGTACGCCGGTGAGTTGGTATATGGCTTACTAGGAACCTCACTTATTGTTGTATTCATTGTGAATAACTTGTTTGTGCTACTGCTTGTAGTAGAAGAGCTCTGTGTTGACCCACTTGACCTGAAAATGCCATTGGTCAATAATGAAAGATCAAGAGACCTGATCATTGTGACTCTAATCAAGATGATGCTGTCGTTGGGCTTCTATTAACAGGGCAGCCAGGGATCACGTCTTTGGCTTGTGATTGGTTGGGTGGGGATTTGTACTGGACCAATCGGAAGACTGAATCAATCTACATGGGTTCTGCGAATGGGAGGGGCTTCACAACACTGCTGAGCAAAAGCATCAGTCCATCTGAGATGGTGGTTTTACCCGTGGAAAGGTAACGAAAGCTCACTGCTGCTACCACATTGTCATTGGCTGCAGCCAACTTGTTCGGTAGGCAAAGGAAGCGATGCTTGTGATCCACACATTCACTTTTATAAAGCAAGTTTATTTAACACGTTGCGTGACCACAATAATGGGGAAGTCAATACTCGTTCCTGATGACACCTATGTTTTCAGCCTGATGTTCTGGATCAACGTTGGCCCTGGAGAGAGGACGACTCTGGACTGGTCCTGGATGGACGGCACAGGGAGGGCAGCCCTTGTGGTCCTGACAACCCAGTTGGCCCACAGCCTCGCGCTGGACGTGGCCTCCAGGAGACTCTACTGGATCAGTGATTTCAAAAACGTAAGACTTGGGGATTATTATTTACTTATTATTCAAGTCACTTATCGCTTATTATTAAAGTCTCTGAATGGGGTTTGTCAGATACCTTTGCCGTAGAGATGGCCATGGTGTTATGATATGTTGATGTTGCCATTTTCAGACACATCTTAACTTTAATGGAATGGTGTTATGAAACCAACTATTATAAGCGCTGTAGCCAAGTACTTGATTGCTTTACACATTGCATCAATCCATATGATACTCCAAATCTTTTTCACTTATCAATAAAAAATGTCATTGGTACAGCATAAGGTCATGTGCATTTCGACATTGTGGCTTGACAATGTGAAGGAAAACCATACATTTCTATACACTAAATCAAGATTTGGGTTTTGAGATATGGATGTTTATGATAAAGTCAGTTGTATTTGTTTCACATTTGCAGTGACTTAAGAGGGCAAAAGTTGACGTGGGGCATAGTTGAATTTTGATTTGCTGTTGTGTTTTGGTTAAACATTTTTACCACGCTCTTGCTTATCAATTCTTTATAATTCTCAACATGTATCCTATATTGTCATCTTAACTAATGTAATTAAACATATTAGACTGAATGCATTAAGGCCATCCCTCTACACAATGAGTCCAGTCCATAGAGACAGTGCGTGCAGACGGTACCGGCCGGTACTCCTTCCCTGGGTTCCTTGGCAGCCATTCCACCGCGGGGCTAGCTGTGTTTGGAAACCACTTCTATTGGACGGACAGCAAGGGTCTCTGGCAGGCGGCTCAGACACAAACTAACAAGAAGGCATTGATCCAGAAGGCTGCTCTACCTCCTATGGTGGTTGTCCATGAGCTACAGCAACCACAAGGTACTGTGGGTAACAGTGTTGGCATGAACCAAGTTCACATGTTCAGGCCCATGGTTTTACTCCTCTGCACTAAGGTCAGGGTACTTTGTTCATCAATATTAGCTGTGGTATTACCCTAGAGGTAAGATGGGGTAGGTACCCTCTTATGCTAGAAAAATCTCGATGGTAAACTGGAGAACGTAACCCTCCAACCCTAGAGATGGGTTTCGCAACCTAATCTGCCGCCTGATATGCATATGGAGTCATCATTTGTTTGTTTGTTGAATTGTAGGCTAGATATGTGATTATTTTATTTATTTTTTGAATGGTCCTTTTTATAGAATGGTCCCGTTTTTATAAACACTCCCAATGATTTGTAGCCATGTCACGGATATATCCTTGTGTAAAATAGTTCAGGCCTTTCTGTAGAACTCTTAGATAATGTAGCGGCATTTGGCAAATAACATACAGCGATATTGTCAGGAATCCTTGAGAGAGAATCATCAGCAGGGCGGCGTTGTTCAGTGGACATTACTAACATGCTGCAGAGCTGTGGAAAAGCTTGTGGGGCATAGCAACAGTAACTAGGGGGGGGCGGGACTTGCCGCTTGAGTAGGGAAAGGTCAATTAAGCCAGCCAGCCAGCAAACATGCACACTCCCACAGTGCTACACTGCCACATTGTGTGGCTTAGTTCCTCCAAGGACACAGGCAGGTTTGTGGTGAAATGTCTGGTTTATTGTAAAGTGACATGACATGGAGCTGATGGTCTTTAGCTAGCATGCTCGCGCTCTGAGTGTGGCCAATGCACCACAGGCTTGCAGCTCCAGACTCTAACTGGGCCAGTTGAGGCCAATTGAGCCAGCCAGCCATCTAACTCACATACTCCCACAGTATTTTAGTACCACTAAGAGGACTGTTGTGAAATGTAGAGATTAAGTAAGTCTGCCATAGAGCGTGATTAATGTGTTCAGTTTTAAGGCTTCTTTTTTTTTTTTATAATTGATTGAGCCACATTAACTCCTTATTTAGGACAACCCCTGTTTGCATGTCAGCTTTTGGTATCTCCTCAGCTCGCTTGTAACCTTGACAGAGCGGGTACTAAAAAAGTAGGCAGGAGTTTTTGCCTCGTGGAAAAGTGGCCAAACCTAGCAGTCGAGCTGGTACTAGGCAGTGGGAAAGCGGCATTAGTGAACTACTTACTGCTTGGTGTAGCAGGATGCACATCTGGGACATTGATTATTACAGGCAGATTTTGGTTTGGTTAAAAGATTACCCCATTTTCCCATCATTTGGGGTTTAACTAAAGCGGCTCTTTGACATTGGTCCATTGAGTGAGAACGCAACCTGCATTGTAAACATTTGTAACATTGTAAACCAATGTATGTGCTCTAAATATGACTGAGTTTTTGCCACTCTCCTTGTGAACCAGGCCCCTCTGCGTGTACAAACAGTCCCTGCCAGCTCTGCCTGCTGACAAAGAATTTGGGCTTCACCTGCACCTGCCCAGACTCCAAGATACTCATGCCAGACAGGAGATGTGAATGCAAGTACATTTGAACACGATTGGGCCGGACTTATCACATGCTAAAACACACTCCTTCTTGGATGTCATTAAATGGGAACTGGATCTATGGATACACTCTTTAGACATGCTTGGTGCAGACCAGTCTGTTCTAGTCATTTTATTATTTGGACTCAAGTTATTGATAAAAATGCGACAATACTTGGGACTCATTACCCAGCAAAGTTTTCTAAAATGTAGCAGTCAAGTCAAAATCACTGGAGTAATTGGCGACAAAGCTGCAAGCAGGAGCTTTGTTGGGTTTAGCCTTGACAAACACTTATATATTTTTGACAGATCCAAGGTTTGTGTACGCAACTGTTGCGGGCATCACCATGGTGGAATTCAAGGTGGGGGAAGTGATTCGGACGCAGCTGTTCACCATTGCTGGCATCCTCACCTACGACGTGGATTGGTACAGAGACGGGCTGTACTGGGCCAACAGAACTGGACAGATACAGCGCACCAGCCTCACCCAGCTCAAGACTCAACCCATCTCCACGCTGCTGCCAGGTACTGTTCTGCTCCACTCTACAACCACAAGGAGCACTTGTTTTCACACACTGACATAGGATGTCTCCTGAAATTGTGAAATTCACAAAAGGCAGTTGCCTACAAATGTCCAAAAAACTAGTTTGTCAGGATGTTTAACGGAATGTTAACCAGTTTTGTCACCATCTTGATTCACCTCCATAACCAATTCCAACAATTGGCTTCCTTCTATCTATATGGGCTCAACCATTGTCAATACATGGCTTCAACTACACTGCAATGCATTATGCGTGTAATGGTCTCAAAATCCTTGATTTTAATATACATAAAATAACAATGGAGAATATCTGCGTCCGACATCTGCCTGCTCAGATTTTGCATTGTGCTGGGATACACTGCTAGAATAATCCATGGAAGGTGCTCCAGTGGCCGTAGTGCTGTCCCATGGCTCCATCCAAGCCAAGAACATTGCCCCGAGGGTGGGGCAATGCAGAAGGTTACACATGTCATGAGTACGTACTGTTGGTTCCCTGAAATAATTATTTCCCTGGACACTTCCCTCAGTTTGTTTAATCAAGTTGGACCAGAGATCTGGAGTCATCTTCTGGGTGTCGTGTGACCAAGCCACCATTGGCATCACCACGAAAGCGGGTGACCCGCAGGAACTGTACCACACCAATGGGGCGGGGATCAAGGATGTATTCGTTGACTGGCTGCGTGGAATGGTGTACTGGCTAGAGGGCTTCCGCCTTCTGAGCATGGGGATGCAGGGCGGTCCTACCCAGGAGCTGCTGCACCTGTCCCCAGGCTTCAGCGGGACCATGGCCCTGGACCTCCGGGCCAATGCTCTCCTATGGACCACACATTCAGCAGGTTGGTGGAGCAGCTGCCATGGAGGCCTCAGGAAAATACATCCTGTGAATGTGGTCTGGAAAACCAGAACATGGTGATGATTTGGTTTTTGAGTTTATATGTGGTGGTCATTTTGTTCTGGATGTGGAAATAATGCAAGCAGTTTTTGTGTGGGGAACAGAGTTGAAGTTCTATTTCATATAATGAAAGATGACTGGACTTGAAATACTGTTGATCATAAAGGTGCTACCTTTATCACTCCAAATGTACAACTCATCTACTACTACTATACCCTTTGGTCCCCTTAAATGGTACATACATTTATTATAAGCTTTGCTTGTTCTCAGCCTCACTTGTAAGTCGCCAAGTCTTGAGTGTCCGCTAAAGTAATGTCAAGTTGGTGGTCATTCAGCCTCGGCCATCTTTACCTGTTGCAATGCCTTGCGGTGTTCTGTCTGCAGGCTTGTCCACACTGAGCTTGCTCCAGAAGCGTACCCGTGGTTATGGAACTCGATGGAACATCACCGGATCCGTGGTAGCGGCTTTTGAACCCTACCTGCTGTCCCTGTCCGACGACGCTATGTCACTGTGGGACCGCCGAGATGGGCGGTGTCTCAATGTCGTAACACTTACTGGAAGCGTATTCGGGGTGATGGTGGCTCTGAAGGACATGGCGCCAGGTAGGGCTGATTAAAGAATTGATTGCTGAGCAGTATGTATTGAGTACATGGCACACTTCAATGACATTTGGCATTAACAGGGTTCCCGTGGGTGCTTAGTCTTAAAAGGCATTGAAATCTGCAGTCTAAAAATGAGGCCTTAAATGGTATCAAAATAGCTTTAATCAATCTTTCAAGTCTCAATGTTAAGACATGGGACTTATTATTTTTTTTTTGTCCTGACATTGCAGTTAAACATTTGGGAGCGTCTATTTTGGAGATAATTTACCAATTGCCTCTCGCATTAACGTCACACGGACCAGGGTGGCAAAACCAACAACAGCCATACTTGGTTTGCGGTCAGGATACTCTGAGCACTTTCGCCATTCCGTTGCTAGCTAGCGATGACATGGGTAAAGAGCAAATGCCGTAGATGTGAAAAAGAGTAACCAGGGACATACTCAGCTTTTTGGAAGCATGTTGTCCTATGATGTGACTCTTCACTAAAACTGACTATTCATGGTTTTTGTTATGTTTTCCATGTGTTTCACTCTTGAAAGTTCCATTTATTCAACATTGAGCCCCAAGTAATTTTTTTTTCCAGTTTTGGAAAGTTGGTCTTAATAAAGTTGCTTATAAAAAGTTTGAATATTTTTACTCATTTGCTTTAGATGTAGGAACCCTGATTACGTTGTCCCAAATTGTTTCTACTTGTTTTCTACAGTTCCCAACAAGCCAGTTTGCTCAGAGCCACCTGGGGTCAACGAAAACCTCTGCATCAAGATCTGTCCTCTGAAAGGTAAGCCTTTTGACACTGCTTTGACAGTTCTCAGTTAACATTTCTTTGAGTCATGTTCCTGGTGGAACCCCCAACTGCAAGAAGATGCCTAATTGTATTTGAGGCAGAACTGACTGCTGATGTATATACTGGCAGGTCTGAACTGAAGGAATCACTATTCTAGGGAGTAAAGTAGTGTGGTAGATTTGGTGAACAGATATGCTGGGTGAGGGCTTTTCTTTGTTTGATTGTGATGTCCATTGTTAGTCAGCAAATGCTGACTGGTTAACAAGACAACTGGGTATTGTAGTTCGGCACAACTCCTGCCCTCACGATTTTCATTAGTTTCACTGTGTACCTGAATGTAGGAGACTTCAGGTGTAAGGATCGTCTGAGCTGTGTCTCAAAGAGCTTGGTTTGTGACGGTCGTGCTCACTGCCACGACGGCTCAGATGAGTTGGGATGTCCTGCTGTAGCACCTGTTGCTCCCCAAACCTATGGCCTCAAGTGTCTCAAGGGCTCCAAGGCCTGTAGAGATGGCCAGCAGTGTGTCCTCTACTCCCACGTGTGTGACGGGGAGCCAGACTGTGAAGATGGATCTGACGAGGAGGGCTGTGGTAGGTGGAGTTTTAGAAGTTCCTTTTTGGCAATCTAGTGTTTGAGTCGCTCCATTGGTAGAAAACTGTCGTGTCTGGGATGAACATCCTCACCCAAGGGCTGGTTGGATCACAGTAACTCTTCTTCCTCTAAATGTTTCAGAAAAGTCTTTTGTCCCTCCACTGGTGCCAGCCTTGGGCTCCCCATATGGACCCTTCACTCCTGTCTTTGTCGAGGTTACTGCACCGGCAGAGCCTGCCCATCCCACCCAGGCCCCCTGCATCAGCCCGGCGGTACAGTGTCCCCTCTCAGACCTTTGCATCTCCCAGACCCAGCTCTGCGATGACCGAGAAGACTGTCCAGATGGATCTGATGAGGGGAACTGTGTGAGAAAATGTCCAAAAAAAGGTAAGAGGTCCGTACACCTGGAGGTGTCTTCATTTAAGAATTTGTACCAAATGACATTTTAACTTTGTTTCTTCCGCGTCATAGTTAGGATGCTTCCCATTTCAGTGTACAGACATTCCTTCAAATTGTGTAATTTCTGAAATGCTTTGAAAATGCATTTATTCTAAATTTCAGATGACTTCAGGTGTAAGGACCGTCGGCGCTGCGTCTCAAAGAGCTTGGTTTGTGACGGTCGTGCTCACTGCAATGATGGCTCAGATGAGTTGGGCTGTCCTGCTGTAGCACCTCTTGCCCCCCTGACCTCCAGCCTCAAGTGTCGCATGGGCTCCAGACCGTGTGGAGATGGGAAACTGTGTGTCCTCCTCACTCACGTGTGTGACGGGGAGTCAGACTGTGAAGATGGATCTGATGAACAAGACTGCAGTGAGTTGCTGTAAAATACAACTTCATGAAACCAAAGTCTGGCACATTAACGCTTCAACAACTGTTGAACTGTTGAAAGTTAGCATTCAGAGCTTGTCTAATTGTATGTGTATTTTTGTTCTTTTTGCAGGCCACCAGAGAATCCTGACCCCAGTGTTGAATATCGGCCAATCGGCCTCTCCTGAATCCTCGTTTCCTGTTGCTGTGGCAATAGAGGCTTCCACCTCTCAGGCGTGTCCACAACCTTCTCTTCTCTGTCCCGGTTCATCCACCTGTATTGCTGTCTGGCAGATCTGCGATGGAAAGAAAGACTGCCCCAATGGATTGGACGAGATATGTATTGATACATGTGCCCTCAAAAGTAAGCAGTTTGACTTTGTTGTTTCACACACTATCCAAAGGGACACCTCGTCAATAGGCACATTGTTGGATCCCTGTAGAAGCTCATCAGTCGCCCACCAGCTTTTACGTTGATTAATTGATGATAATGGAAAATGTATCTTCAGTCACTTGAAGGAGAACAGTCAAGACTAGCCATCATGTAATATAAGAGTGCTGCTATAAACGAGTGCCAAACAAATGGGAGGTTGCAATGTTTTGGACAACTGTTACTGGTATTTTTTCCGCAGAAACTGTTGATGTTGCAGACTTGAATACTGTGCAGGAGTTTCACAATGTTTTCACAAGGCCTTGAAATGTCCCAATTCAGAAATGGCAGCCAACTTTATTTATTTGCGTTTCAAGAGGGATTTTATTTTCAAAGCGGAATCATGACGTGTCTGCATTCTTAACAGCTGACTTCAGGTGCAAGAATCATCTGGACTGTGTCTCAAAGAGCTTGGTTTGTGACGGTCGTGCTCACTGCGAGGATGGCTCAGATGAGTTGGACTGTCCTGCTGTAGTGCCTGTTGCTCCCCAGACCTATGGCCTCAAGTGTCTCAAGGGCTCCACGGCCTGTAGAGATGGCCAGCAGTGTGTCCTCTACTCCCGCATGTGTGATGGGGAGCCAGACTGTGAAGATGGATCTGACGAGGAGGGCTGTGGTAGGTGTAGTTTTACAAGTTCCTTTGTTTGGTAATCTCGTGTTTGAGTCGGCCCATTGGTAGAAAACAGTTGTCACGGCTGAACATCTTAGCCCCAGTGTAGGTTGCATCACAGTAACTCTTCTTCCTCTAAATGTTTCAGTAAAGTATTCTGTCCCTCCACTGGTCCCGCCCTTGGTCGGGACCCCCGACCAAGGACCCCCGACTCCTGCTAGCTCTGAAGTGGTTGCTGCAGCACCAGAGCCCGCCCCTCCCACCCAGGCCCCCTGCATCAGCCCAGCTGTACAGTGTCCCCTTTCAGACCTCTGCATCTCTCAGACCAAACTCTGTGATGGCCGAAAAGACTGCCCGGATGGATCCGATGAGGGGAACTGTGTGAGAAAATGTCTAAATAAATGTAAGATGTCCGTACACCTGGAGGTGTCTTCATTTTAAGAATTTACAGTCGGACCAAATGTTTTGGCATTTTAAATTTGTGGCTCTTCTGCGTCAGGTTAACATTTACAATGCTTCCTCATTTTAGTGTACAGATTTTCCCACAATGATTTGAAAAGGGGGCAATATCCCGAGGCGGACAAGGACCAATGTTCAAAGAACGAATTTGTCCCCCAGCGCAGTGTCCATCAATCTGACTTTGCAGATGAAGTAGCAGTGCATTTGTTGTCCAGTTACCATTTAAGTGCATCTCTGTGGTTTCAGTTGTAATCCCAGGCATTGTGGAATACAGTGGGGGTTTTTTTCTAATGTTTTAAGGGACTTTTGTGCCTTTGTTGATGGACAGGTCGGTGAAGAGAGAAACAGAGTTGAAGAGGTGGAATAACATGTAGCATAGGACCACAGGTGTGAATCCTACCAGGGTCACTGCAAGGCATATTGCCCACATGGTTGAGAGCCCGGTTGGCTCAAAGTTAATACAGGGTTCATGTAATTTGAAGGCCCCACACTCCAGACCTGATTGGGCCCCAATGTGTGACTCACTATATTGCCTTTGAAAATGCACTTATTCTACAGATGACTTCAGGTGTAAGGACCGTCGCCGCTGTGTCTCAAAGAGCTTGGTTTGCGATGGTCGTGCTCACTGCAGTGATGGCTCAGATGAGTTGGGCTGTCCTGCTGTACTGCCACACGCCCCCCTGACCTCCAGCCTCAAGTGTCGCATGGGCTCCAGACTGTGTGGAGATGGGAAACGGTGTGTCCTCCTCACTCACGTGTGTGACGGGGAGTCAGACTGTGAAGATGGATCTGATGAACAAGACTGCAGTGAGTTCCTGCAAAATACAACTTCATGAAACCAAAGTCTAGCACATTAATGCTTCAACAACTGCTGAACATAAAGGGGAATTTCACTTTAAAACACTTTAGATATTTGATAACCATGTGAGCAAACCCCTCCACATCCAATAGAAGCATATTCAAAATCAAACTCCTTGTTAAACTAATTGTAAACACGTGTCCCTGTTTCTCATAACTGATGGCTGTAATGAACGCATTGATATTCATTTACCGCTTAGTTATCTCATCTGTTATGTTGGGCTGTCATTACATCCAGCCATGTCTGGCACAGAGTTGCATTCAGTGGCATACAATGAACATGTGTTTCAAGGAGAGTTTAACAGGGGCAGTAAAACGACCACCTCATTATGACAGATATAGCATCAAACTAAAGTTGGCAGACGTTGGTTTGTTCGATTTCAACACAAAGTTAATGGAATACTTTGCTTCGCTGTGACAAAGAACGTAATTAGAATAATTGTTTACAATTAGTCTAAAGTAGTTTGATTTTGAATGGGCTTCTATTGGATGTGGGAGTGGGGGTGCTCACACGGTTATCAAAATATTGAAGGCAACCTAAAAACTGTCGGGTGCATACAAAAGCCTGGGTAGGTGTGAGAAATAAGTGTTTTAAAGGGAAATGTTACTTTAAGAAGTAATCATACAGTAAACGGGCGGTGCTCCCTTCAGAGCTAATCTGTTTATGGGTATTTGTTAATCTTGCAGGCCGTCAGAGATCCCTGACATCAGTGTTGAATATCGGCCAGTCACCCTCTCCTGAATCCTTGTTTCCTGTTGTGGCTACAGAGGCGGCCACCTCTCAGGCGTGTCCACAACCTTCTCTTCCCTGTCCTGGCTCATCCACCTGTATTGCGGTCACACAGTTCTGCGATGGAAAAAAAGACTGCCCCAAAGGCTTGGACGAGATATGCGTTGATAAATGTCCTCTCGAGAGTAAGTGGATTAAAAAAGATAAGGTACTGGCCTTGGCCCTCACATTAGGCCACCACCTTTTAAGATAAAATTGAATAATTGACAATACTTCCTCACAGCTGTCAACTATGTCCTGCTGTTGGGGTGCCCGAGAAAAGCCATACTAGTAGTGTGTAGCACTACTAATACATGTAGCAGCAGCTATGCTACACTGGCTACGCAGTGTAGCATAGCTGCTGCTACATGCCACTAAAGTAGCGTTTATTGCAGCGTTCGGAGTAAAGGCAGGCAGAGCCGGTGGTACATGCTAGGATGCTAGCGCTTTCGGAGTGTGTGTGGTGATGGCCGGTTTAACCTGTCCCCACTGATTAGTCATTAGTCGTGTTCCGATATAGGGTACTGTTCCCTTTTTTGGTGAGAGGCTTTTTTGTTTCTGGCTACGCCCACGCATTAGCTCCCCTTGGCGTCCCGTACCCACTGCAGGGACCTTCGAGAGGCTTACCCACGGAGTTCAAATGTGACTTAATTAGTTCCGCGACACGTTTTGTCTTACGCAATCATTTAGCGCCGGTTTTGACCGTGACGTCAGTGACGCGACGCTTAAAACTGACAGACGCGGTCTTCCTTACACTTGTATCCATCGTCTTACAACTTAGCTTTACTGTGCTTTGCTTTATCGTTCTAGATCGATCTGCTTGTCTCCGTCTGCTTGTTTAAAAAAAAATGGCGCTGTTTATATGTTGAGTTCTACCCACATCATACCCCGCCTCATACCCCGCCTCAACCGTATCCAATCAGCGTCGACTAGCTACGAGCGGCCCAGAAAAGTACTAGCCCTGCTTCAGGGACTAACTGAGCCGCTCAAAAGGCCTCTCACTGGTGAAGTTGGGCGGATCCTGGGCGGAGCCTCTCTCCAAACCACACCCATAGCAGCTCACTAGAGGAAAAAGTACCCTATATCGGAACGCACCTATTGATCACAGGTGTGCAGCCTCACCAAACCCCAGACTATAACTTGGGCCAGGTGTGGCTGCTTAAACCAACCACACACTCAAGAAGAATGTATGTTATGTTTGACTGATAAAACATTTAAAATTTGAGGTCCCGGTTTTGCATAAATTGAAGGCTCTGAATTCATTCTTAAATTGGCAATGAATTCTAGCATTCACTAGTTGTTTTTTTGCATTTTGGCATTCATAAAAATGTGAGACGTGGACATGAGTTCCAAGCAGAATCATGATATGTCTGCGTTCTTAACAGCTGACTTCAGGTGTAAGGATCGCCGCAGCTGCGTCTCCAAGAGCTTGGTTTGTGATGGTCATGCTCATTGCCACGACGGCTCAGATGAGTTGGACTGTCCTGCTGTTGCACCTGTTGCTCCCCGGACCTACGGCCTCAAGTGTCTCAAGGGCTCCAAGGCCTGTAGAGACGGCCAGCAGTGCGTCCTCTACTCCCATGTGTGTGATGGGGAGCCGGACTGTGAAGATGGATCTGACGAGGAGGGCTGCCAACGGTCTTGTAAAGAAGGTGAGGGGACATATCTGGATGTCCTGTTGACACACTGGAGATTAGTTGCCGCAGAATCTTATTTTGACAAGGAGCACAACAGGAAACTGAAAGAAATGCTGCCGGCATCATAAACTAAAATGGTACAAAAAAATAAACACGACACTGAAATGTGTGTTGTGTGGACTGGAGAAGACTACACCTTCAAGTCCTTCTTTTGTCTCAGTCAATATCTACTCATCATACCAATCACCCACAGCCTTGTCAACTTCAGTAATTTCCTGCCCCTCAAGTTACATGTTCATCGTTTCTGAAATCATTGCCTAATGGCTAGTATGCCAGGTGTCTGACAGGGCTGAAGCCGGGTGGATTTCTTTGACCTGTCCCTACCTGTTGTCATAGGTGAATTCCCATGCGTGGACGGGATGCGCTGCCTGCCCAGGACTCAGGTGTGCGATGGGAAGCCCCAGTGTGTGGACCAATCGGACGAGGGCGACTGCTGGAAACCCTCAAAGAGCTGTCAACATCGTTGTGACGACAACAAGCGCTGTTTCCCGGCAACCTTCCTGTGTGATGGAGAGCAGGACTGTCGAGATGGCTCTGATGAAAACGACTGTGGTAGGACTCTATATAATATAACTCTATATACTATATATAATGGACCCACTCTATAGAGTATGGTAGGACTCTATAGTGTGGGTAAATTATATAGTGTATGGTAGGACTGTATAATGAATGGAGACCCAGGATGGTGATCCATTCATACTTCAGCAAACTTAAGGGTGCTGTCGAAGCGGTGTGTGGCCACAGTCATGCATGTACAGGAGTAGACAGAGTACACAGCCCTGAGGGGCTCATGGTCCGTACAGAGGTGGTGAGACTGCCCATTCTCACCACCTGGGGTCTGCACGTCAGGTTCCAGTTGCAAAGGGAGGTGTTTAACCCCAGGCTCCTGAGCTTGAGAACAAGCTTAACGGGCACAATAGTGTTAAATGCTGAGCTGTAATCAATGAATAGCATCCTCACGTACGAGTTTCCATTATCCTGGTGGGAGAGGGTGTTGTGAACTGTCAGGGCGATGGCGTCTGTAGATCTGTTGGGATGGTATGCAAATTGAACAGGGTCCAAGATGTCAGGAAGGGTGCTCATAACAAAGCTAAACAGATTGGCTCCATATAAATAGCTTTTGTTTAGCTTGTTCAGCAGACTGTGCTTGTGTAAAATGGAGGTGGTGGATGAGGGACTTCGGACAAGACAAATTAACGTATTTATGCTTGTTAAGTATGTATTTCTTACTAGCAATGGTTTAATTACTTGCGTGTAATTGAACGTAAATGTAAACAAGCGTGTTTGGAGGAGCTGTCAGCTCCGACAAAGCAGAGGAGAGGCTGCAGGTGATGATAAAAAAACATTTTTCAGTACTTATGATGAGCGAGTGAACCACAATGCAAATGTTCTCGTGTTTATATTAGGGGGCGGGATCATGGCAGAGGCCCTGTTTCAGACCAAAAGAAGACGAGAATTTTTGTCTCAGGGCATTCTGGATACGTTGAATGGTCTCCCAGGCGATGTAGTCCGCAAGAGACTCGAGACTCACCTGAGTTGACCTCGACTCTGCATAGCCTAACCCAATACCTCATACCCATACCATGGTTCAGATCCCATCAGCTCTTGGATCCCTAGCACTTAGGTCAATGCACTTAATATAGTACTTAACATTGTGTAGCATCTTATCTTATCTATCTTGCTGTTTACCAGCAAGGGGTTAACATGACAATGAGTGCTTAAAACTTGTTCTATTAAATTTCTTTTATAAATTATTGCACGATGGTAAGACTGCTACATTGAACAGCTCTAGCAATATGAACCCTTTTCTCTTAAAGGCTCCTCAGCGTCTACCCTGGGCGACCCTCCAGGCCCTCCCAGGCAGTCCCTGGCTCCTGCTCCGTGCCTCTCCTCCAGGCTGCAGTGTGCCGGCTCCTCCCTCTGTCTGTCTCCGAAGCAGATATGTGACGGACAGAGAGACTGTCCGGATGGGTCGGATGAAAAGGACTGTTTGACCCGTTGTCAAGACCCAGGTAACTGAGCGGTGAAACATATGCATAAGTCTAGTTAAGGCCTTTATAAAGTATTTAAATGTATAAATCTTTCAATGTTTAACTGATGCTTCAACAAACCTACACATACATATTGTAATGAAATGCCATTTGTCAGTTGTATTCACTAGTAGCTCATAGCTAGGCAACACAAAAAGGAGAGAATGCATAAGAACTAATACACTCGCGAAGGCTGGGTAGTGCACTGGTGAAAGGCGGGGGTGGAACTAGTGCACTGGCGAAGGGCCGCGGGTGGGAACTAGTGCACTGGCGAAGGGCCGCGGGTGGGAACTAGTGCACTGGTGAAGGGCCGCGGGTGGGAACTAGTGCACTGGTGAAGGGCCGAGGGTGGGAACTAGTGCACTGGTGAGGCTGAGGGTGGGAACTAGTGCACTGGCGAGGGGGTGGGAACTAGTGCACTGGCGAGGGGGTGGGAACTAGTGCACTGGTAGAGGGCCGTGGGTGGGAACTAGTACTTATGTCTTTCCTCCTCTTTAGCAGACTTCCTGTGCAGAGATGGGCATCACTGTGTTCCCAGCCAGCTAGTCTGTGATGGTCGTGCTCACTGTCCTGATGCGTCAGATGAGGAAGGGTGTGCCTCTAAATACCGCTCAAAATCCTGTGAGTAGACCTCTTATTCTGACCGCTGCTCACCACTTATTCTGACCTCCACTAACCAGTATGTCACTTATTCTGCACCACTTGGATACGGTTAGATGTACTTGATTAATCTCAGATGGGAAATAAGGAAGTAGTCCGTCTCAGCAGTCCAGGATGGAAATGGGAATTGAATGACAAATAAAACAATAAATGACAATGACTGCATGGTATCAAGTATTTCTCTTCCTAGGTTTCCTCTAAGGAGGCAGCCTGACCTAGTTGGTGTTTGAATGTAACGGTCCCCACCCCCCATGTTTCTCTCCTAGTCTCAGACATCAGCCTTCGATCCACCCCCCTACCCCACTCCACCCCCCTCAGGTGTCGGAAGGGGTCCAGGCTGTGCCAGGATGGCAGGGACTGTGTGCTCTACAGCCATGTGTGTGATGGGGAGGTGGACTGTGCGGACGGCTCTGACGAGGAGGGCTGCAGCTCTCAGTGCAAAGGTTGGTGGTTACAAGTCCATAGGGTTCCTGGTGGATGACTAGTCCATAGGGCTGGGGGTGCTGAAAAGTCAATTAAAAGTCCATGGGGGTGGTGGTGCTTAAAAGTCTAAGGTTGGGGATCCGAAATCAATAGATTCATGGGTACGGAGCTCACCGGTAACTTCCAAAATGCTATGACCTTTGGCCAATCAGAAACACAGGGATAGTTTTACACACCGATGTTTTCTGACCTCTTCCATGAGTGAAAGTGTGATGGAAAGTGGCGATATGTTGTGTAGGACTTAATTACCCAAATAATCGATGGCTACAGCACTATTTTAAGATACAATACTAAATAGAGTACTCTACCAAATATTTAATTGATTAATTGGATAAATACTTTCGCATGTGCACAATTGCACTTTAGTAAAGCAAAAGATCAAAAGGAAAACATAAAAAAATAGCCACCAAGTTGGTGATTGTTGAAACAGTGGAAAGACCAACCACTGTTTTTAATGTCATGTTTAAATGAAGCATTTTACAATGAGACACACGCACGCACAAACACACACTTGTAATGTCAAGCCTCCACCCCCTTACCAGAGGAGTTCCAGTGTTCTCAAGGCAACAGGTGCATCCCCCTGGACCAAGTGTGCGATGGCCAGTACCAGTGTCCAGACCGTTCGGACGAGGCAAACTGTCTGGTCCTGATGAAGGGCTGCCACCATCGCTGTGACAACAACACTCGATGCATCCCCGAGACGTTTTTGTGTGACGGAGAGAGGGACTGCGCTGACGGCTCAGACGAGACAAAGTGTGGTAGGACTCCTTGGATTGTTCACAAACGGTTAGAGCTGTGTTTCTCAAATGGTGTATGTGTATCCCTAGGGATACTTTGAAGGATTGCAGGGGGAACTTGGAACATGAATAAAACTAAATCTTTTAATATTGGGTATTAAAAATTGTTAAATAATTCTACCTTAAGAAAATGAATGAATACCCCCTTAATATAATTTAGTAAATCTGAATGGTAGCATAGGAACACATTCGTTAGATCTTTCCAATAAGGCGTATCACTTTAACTTTAAAGGTGTAGAGGGGGTATATTAGTAAAAATAGTTGGAGAACCACTAGATTAGAACTCTGAGATGCAAGCCCAGAAGCCAGGATCTGTCTCGGCTACACAGCAGCAGGGTTGATGCTTAAACGCCTGCAGCAACATTGAGGAAAGATTTTTAATTTAACTGAAAAAAGAATAATAATCAGGAGTAATGAAATGTACTTGAAATATTAATCCATATTGACTGGGAGTCAACTAAACTTGTATCAATCAACTCGAACCAAATGCTTTGTGCTCGTTATTGCTAATGGTTGCATGTGTTCTCATTTCTATCAGTTATGTCGTCTTGTTTTGATCCGTTGGACTGAAAGAACGTTCCACCAGCCTTGGTTGTGTGGTTATTAAACTCTTGTCTAATGTACATGCATGAAACTCTAATACCAGCCATCTTGGTTCTAAACACTGACCGCTCCACTCTCTCCCAGGTGTACAGCAGTGTGGGGCAGCCCAGTTCCACTGCTCCAGCGGCCAGTGTGTCCCGGAGGGCCTGCGGTGCGACGGCTACGCTGACTGCCGCGACCGCTCGGACGAGGCGGACTGTGCCAAGCCTCCACGTTGCCCGCTGGGCCTCCGCTGCCCTCGCGGCCACGAGTGTCTGGAGAAGGAGTGGCTGTGTGACGGGGAGGAGGACTGCCTGGATGGCTGGGATGAGAAGGTGTGAGGGAGGGCATGGAGGAATTGGGAGGGAGGTGGAGCAATTTGTAAAGGAGTAAGGGGATGGAGTAGTATGGGGAAGGAGGAAAGGGAGGAGAAATATGCCAGACATGTGCCAGATGTTTGAAGAGCAGAAGGCATCCAGATGACCTCAAATGATAAAGTTCATGTTGGAAAGCGGAATCATTCTAATGTGAACCTAATGTGGGAATGTAGTTAATCAAGAAACTGATTTTGTGTTTGTTCCAAGTTGTCACAACCTTCCTGGGTGTAATGTTCCAGTCGTTTGAAAGTTTCCCGCAAATGGAAACCTCGTTTAAGTCAGGTGTTGGGTGGGTTGGTCCGGCTAACCCCGGGTTGTCTGGTTTGTCTGCTCCAGAACTGCACGGCTGCTGTGGTGAATTGCAGGGACTTCCAGTGGCAGTGTGGAGACAGTGGGCAGTGCATCCCTCTCACCTGGAGGTGCGATGGACAGAAGGACTGCCACAATGCTGCGGACGAAGACAAATGTGAGTGCAGAGGAAAGGTAGAATCACTGCTTGATATGTGGCTAGTATGTATGTGTGGTGTGGTGTGTATGTAGGCGCGTGTGTAGGCACATGTGTGCGTGTGTAGGCGCTGGTGGGGGTTGAAAATGACCAGCATCATTTTTGGTAAAAAAATGATGCAAGTGATGCTGTTCCCCCTCCACCAGGTGGCGCCCCCAAGTGTCCTGCTGCAATGTTCCAGTGTGGCAGCGGCGAGTGCCTGGACCCCACCCTGGCCTGCAACCGCGTTACAAACTGTGCTGACGGCTCTGACGAGGGCCCGGGGTGCCTGCAGCAGAACTGCTCCAGTCCAGCGGCACCCGCGTGTGACCACCGCTGTGTCGACACCCCCCACGGAGCGGTCAGTAGGCAAAGAGCTCTCCTGTAGCTGGGTTCTCGTGGGTCTTGTTGTGCTTGGTGGTTCCTTGGCGTCATCTGTAGTGTAGCTGTGGGGTGTTGCCAGCTATGTGGACAGCACTAGGATGCAGAACCTGCAGATTATAGCTTGCAGGCACATGAACTCTAATGGTTTGGACCTTATAACATCGAGCACAGCTTACTCTGTATACACATAAAAGGATGATGGTAACAGTTTGATATAAAATAAAGCAGGAAAAAAAACCTGCCATGCTTTCACATTGCTAGCGGCAGGCTCTGCTCTGGTTAATGAGTGTTCTACCGGACATTTTGCTGTTGGAGTTTGTTCCTCATGTTTCCAAATGGTCTGTTCCATGGGACAGAGGTGCTATTGTTCCCCAGGCTTCCAGCTTCACAACAGCGGGGTGTCCTGCGTAGACGAGGACGAATGTCACAAAGGCACTGCCAGGTGCAAGCACAGCTGCCTGAACGTCATCGGTTCGTACGTCTGCCGCTGCTACCCTGGCTTCCTGCTGGACCCTGACAAGAGGAGCTGCAAGACCAAAGGTGGGACACCTCTCCATTGTACAGGGTCTGCGTGGAGGACCCTTCTGGGTACAGGGTCTGCATAGAGGCCCCTTCTGGGTACAGGGTCTGCATAGAGGCCCCTTCTGGGTACAGGGTCTGCATGGAGACGTCTCCTGGGTACAGGGTCTGCAAGGAGGAGTCTCCTGGGTAGAGGGTCTGCATGGAGACGTCTCCTGGGTAGAGGGTCTGCCTGGTGGCCCCTCATGGGTAGAGGGTCTGTGTGGAGACGTCTCCTGGGTAGAGGGTCTGCCTGGAGGCCTTGTGGTTTCTAGTAGCAGTATTATCAGCAATGCTACATTTTATATTGTTAGAATGACCCATTATTGGCAATCCTTGTCCTAAAATTGAAGTTTATTGACACATGAAAATGTGTAGTCAACCAATGTTGCTTGCATATATTGATGAGCTTCCTGTGACCACCTGTCAGTGACATACAATTGTGCATTTCATTATTACATTTATTGTCATTTATCAGACTTTTACCCACAGCAACTTAAATCTGAGACTGAGAACAAATTGAGCATGACATCTGATGCTACAAGATATGCTAAAGATGTAATATTTTTAGTTGTCTTTTTAAAAGTACACTTTGGTGTGGTCAGATGAGGCAATGCTGCTGGCCTCGGTGCAGTCGGAGCTGCTGGTGGTGGGGCTCCACACGGGTCAGATCAAGGTGCTGTCCTCTACCAGCCGGCCAGTCTTCTCCCTGGATTACCACTGGCAGCAGCAGAGGGTCTACTGGCTGAGCCCGGACTACCAGAGCATCCGCTGGGCACACCTCAGTGACCCCAGCAAAAAGGGGACCCTTGTCAAAGGTACGCACAGCTGTTGATGTGGACAACCGGCTGTTGGCCAATAAAAATATTAAATGACAAATGAAAAGCGTGTCCAGCACTAACTTCATCAAAGACCCAGAATGAAGAATGTTAAAATTGTTGAAGGTAGGCTATTGAGTCCGCTGTAGTATAAACCTTTAAAAAAAATCTAACTTCCTGGAGTTTTTTCAAACTGGTATGTGTATAAAAGCGTATGATGCCTAGTTTATATGAATTAATGACAAACTAAAATGTTAGGTTTTTTTTCCCCCTTGGTCTTGTTGGCAGGTTTGAAATCTGACTTCCTAGCGGTGGACTGGGTGGGCAGGAACCTGTACTGGGTGGACGGCCTGTCAGCACAGATCTTGGTGGTGCCGCTGGTCGACTACTTGGTGCGACCACAGAACTACACGGTGGTTTTGGGGGAGGACCTGGAGCAGCCCAGCTCCCTGGTCCTGCTGCCTCAGAGAGGGTGAGAATCTAGCTGGACACAGGGTGGGGCTTCCCAACCAGAAATGCAAGGCACAAGAATTATTGTACCATACAAACGTGCTCTTGTGACAAATGTAGACATGTACACGTAGGTTGCTATGATGCAGGGCAGCTTCTTTGACCAGAAAACATGTTCTGGGGGCAGACCATAGACTGCATACAAGAAGTAGACCTAGTCACCGTGAAGTCACCCATTGGTTTCCAGACTGCTGTTTCGATGCCTGGAGTTTGGGATTTGGGCATCGGCATCTTGTTTTTTTGTAATCAACAGATGGATGTGATGAGGGGGGGGGGGGGCGGGGCTTCGCTGAACAACACATTTTTAGGCAACCAAAATGTATACAATCACTTATTTTCACAATCAATGGTGTCGCCCCTGCCGGCCATTTGAAAGAATGCAGGTTTAAGGCACTTCTGCGTTGGCTTCATTTTCCAGACCCTATGTTTGGCCCTTGGGGGCAAACTTAGGTTGATTAAGAGCTGTACAGATAAAACTCACCTGGTTTCAAGTCGACTCTGGTGTCCGTGTCCTTTCCCAGACTGATGGTGTGGTCTGAGATTGGCAGCACTCCTCAGATAGTGCAAGCGGGGATGGACGGGTCCAAGAGGAGGGTGCTGTTGAAAAAGGGTGTGAGTTGGCCGGTCAGCTTGACCTTCGACCTTTTGGAAGACAGGCTGTACTGGGTCGATGAGAAGCTCTGCTGCATCGCCTCTGCCTCCCTGGACGGAGAGAACCTGAAGGTAGCGTCTGAGATTCTGAGATGCCTAGAGCCAACTAATAAGCTGTCTGTGCAGAAAGTTATTTGGGCTAAAATATAAAACAAATGACTAAACAGTAGTCTCCTTATCGACTTATTTGTGTGGTATGTCTTATTATTGTGAGGGAGTGGTGTAGTTGTGGTGTAATCATGTCCCCTGGTTCCCCGCTAGATCCTCCAGCTGGCTGAAACCCCCAGTCCGTTCTCAGTCGCGGTCTTCAGCGACAGGATGTTCTGGTTGGATACAAGGAGGAGAAGCATCCGCTCAGCCGATAAACTCACCGGGAAAGACCAGAAGGTTCTGCTGAAGAGACCAGGACAGACCTTTGGACTCAAGGTCCGCGCCTTGGTATCATACTAAACGTTAAACATCTACATTCCTGAATGCTTCCCTGTCCAGTCTTCTTGGTGGCTCTGTCTTCAGTTGTGGTCAACTTAGCTGGCACTGTACAGTACACTGATATAGCTGGCACTAGCACACTGATGTCGCTAGCGTGCGTGTGTGTTTTATTCAGGACACTGAGGGGAAAAAAGTTAATTTCAAGCCTCGGGTGAGTTTATATACAGGACCCACCTAGGGCTGGGCAATATATGGATATTATACGATACCATGATATGGGACTAGACATCTTACATTTTGGATGTCATGATATGTCTTAAGTGTTGTATCCCTGGTTTTAAAGGCTGGTACGTTCAGAAATATCACTTTACTGTATTGCAAACCGTTCTAGCTGTTCTATTATTTGCCTTGACCCACTAATTCATTATAGTCAAGTCAGTGTTTTATTGTCACATGTTCTTCATAACACAGGGCCATTCTGATCAGTGAAGTTCTTTTGACATGGCAGGCGACAGTACGTAAAATAAAAATCAAGATGAAGGATTTTTTATACGTACATGTCTGTCTATATATGTGTGCATATGGCTGTCTAGTTATACATAATAGTTGACTCCAGAAGTGTTGCTCGAATATTGAGTATTTTAAATGTCCAAGTAAGGGCAGATCCACAAGTGAGGGTAGCAGAAATATGACGTCCTAGTGTGGTATTGTGTGTGGTAGATGCTTTGCACAGCGGGGAGATGGCAGCTGATGATTCACTCCGCTGTCTTCACCACCCTCTGGAGGGCCTTGTGATCAGCAGCGGAGCAGCTGCTGAACCAGGCAGTAATGCAGCCAGAGAGATGCTCTCGATGGCGTACCTGTAAAAGTTGGTGGGGGTTCCTGAAGTCCACGATCATCTGCATAGTCTTGCAGACATTGAGAGGTTTTTGCCCTGGCACCACGTTCCCAAGTTCTAAACCTCCCTAGGCGGTCTGATCATTGCTGGTGATGAGACCCAGGATGGTGGTGTCATCCGCCAACTTGAGGATGGCGTTTGAGCTGTGTGGCTGCACAGTCATGCATATACAGGAGTGGACTGCGCAGGCAGCCCTGAGGGGCTCCGATGCGCAGGGTCAGTACAGAGGCGGTGAGACTGCCCATACTCACCACCTGGGGTCTGCCCGTTAGGAAGTTCAGGATCCAGTTGCAAAGGGAGGAGAACTCCAGGCTCCTGAGCTTGAGAATGAGCTTAATGGGCACAATAGTGTTGAGCTCAGCATTCAATGAGTAGCATCCTCATGTATGCTTTTCCCTTCTCCAGGTGGGAGAGAGCTATGTGGAAATGTGGTCGATGGCATTGCCCATAGATCTGTTGGAACAGTATGCAAATTGATGGGGGTCAGTGCTACAGAGCGGTAGTCATTCAGGCAGGTGATGGAAGGTTTCTTCAGTACGGGGACAATGGTGGTCTGTTTGAAGGTGCGGATGGCAGGCTGGTACAGGGAGAGGTTGAATATAGAGGTGAATACCTCTGCTAGCTGGTCGGCGCAATCTCTGAGGACATGGCCTGGGATGTCGTCTGGCCCTGGAGACTTCCCTGGGTTTAGTGTTTTGTGGTTAGTGACAGAGTGCAGTCGTCCACATTACTAATTATTTATCAAGAATCTCTCATTGTATATACAGGACTGTACAAAACTGGGCAATGTTCTATAGACCATTATTGACTTCCAGAAAACATGGTACTTTGTGTTGTATATAGTTAAGACACTAAACCTATATCTGGATAGAGGATTTTGGCCATATCGCCCAACCTTCATGCTTGAAAATATCTCAAGATGCAGATGTCTGTGATGTAGACAAATGGTGGTCCATTTTCCAGTGACTACCACCCCCAGGTCGGCGCCGCTGATCTAACCCTGTCTCCTCTGTAGCTGATGCACCCCCTTTCCCAGCCCGCCCTCCCCAGTCCATGTGACGTGACCAGTTGCTCCCACATCTGTCTGCTGGGGCCTGGCTCCACGGCCAGACCTGGAGCCCTGGCACCCCAGGGGCCCACTGCTGTCTGCCGATGCCCACCAGGAATGCTCCTCTCCCAGGACAGACTCACCTGCTCATCCCCCATAGAGTCCGCCTTCATCCTGCTGCTGTCCCAGACATCAATCACCCAGGTAACGTTCAACACTGAAACCTCAACGGCCAACACTCACTTTGGCTTGAGCTCCAACTGTATTCATGCAGCACATTCCATGCTTTTATTTTAGGGTAGTCTAGTAGTCAGGTGAATCCCAGACACAGGTTTATGGGTTCGATCCACAATTTCCCTACACAAGCTAAATGATGACATGGCTCATGTGAAGTGAAGATCCCTGGGTAAAGTGAAGTACAGATAAGTGGTGTGTGTTCATAAGAGATAATGTTTTGGTTCTTACCCACCTCGCATCTTCTCCCACCGTAAGGTGTTCGTCAGCGCTCTCCAGGATGGGGTATCTCTGAAGCAACCCCCCAGGAGCCATCGGGTTCTGGAAATTCCTGGGGTGCGTCAGGCGTCCACGCTGGACGCAAACATCCCCTCGCTGTCCATCTACCTGGCAGACGTAGGGCGTGGCTCGCTGGAGCTCCTGAAGCTGAGCACTTCCAGGAACAAAAAAGCTCTGACTCCAGCCGGAACCATCCTCAGACTCAAGGTACAGACTCCCAACCAATCCTTACTCATGCTAAAGTCAGAACCACGCTCAAGGTACAGACTTGAAAACCCCTGCATACTCAAGGTAGTCAGACCCTCCACACACTTAAGGTACAGACTCAGCACCCTCACAACTACTAGTCTATAACTACAAATCTACTCTGCACTTTCACTCATAAATAACATTAACTTTATGTGAAGTTAATGTTGAATGTTAATTAAAAATAAATATTGCCTGCAGATTGAACAATATTGATGCTGCATTATTCACTGTCAGGTCAGTCGTGTAGTCCTCGATGCTGTAGGTCCTATGGTCGGTTATTGCTTATAATTAATAATAATCTAAGAAGATTATTAATGATTAAAATACAACTTTTATTGATCTGAATTAATAACATTTCCGGTTATTTAATTATTTCACAATTACCACTACAAAAACACGGGGACCAGGACTGAAGAAGTTTCACCCCCCACAAGGAAAATCTGCTCTTTCTCCAGGATAAAAGTGTTGATGGGGCAATAAAACCATTTGGGATACTGGGAGAGGAGGTGTAAAAGGGGTGATGGAAATGAAAGCACCCTTGCTTAATCTTTATGACCTGCAACACAGTCTCAGTTCCCATCAAAACCAGGCCAAAGAAGAATTTATACCACATAGGAGGAAAGCAAATTAGAAGGGGATAAAACAAAATAGGGATTTTTCCTCATAGTAGTAGACCAAGGATTGGGCTGCACACATGGTGTAAAAGGGTGAGCGAAGATCCTGGGGAACGTTGAATGGCTGAGGGCCTACAATAGTCACACTACCTAAACACTTTTTTTTGCATGCCCTCACACCTGTAGTGTTGGTGTTTTTGTGCTTCTTGGTCCTTTCAGAGATGAATTCCTTTTGTATGTTCACTCCCAGTATAGCAACTTATTAAAACGGTAGTTAATTTGCATATCTGACCTATAAGGAGGGCGAGGTCACCGCGCTGGCGGTTGATTGGGTGACCTCTAACCTCTACTGGAGCAGCAGTACCCTGTCCGACCTCCAGCTGACCTCCGTCGATGGAGCCTACACCACCTCTCTGCTGCGGGGCTCACTGAAGGTACCACCAATATAGAGATGGTTAAATACACCATCACTGCTATAGAGAAGGGTAAATGCACTGCTCCTATAGATGGCGAGTGTTGTCGTTTTAGGGCTGTACCTCTATTGCGGTACACCCCCCCACCGGGCGTCTCTGCTACACGGCAGTGGACGTGTCGCAGAGGTCTACGCCGCAGGTGGACTGTGCCTACATGGATGGGCGTAAACGGGTGGTGCTGTGGAAGAAGGGCAACATCCCCGCCTCCCTGGTGTTTGACAACGACGGAATGCGGATCTTCTGGGCTGATTTAGGTGAGGACCACGTAACCCTACAGGCGTACATGTCATCAGCTGTTTTAATGGCTTTCATTTGGTCGTATTATTTGACTTTCAGATTTGATAATTACATTTCTGGATAATGTGTCCATGTCTGTCCAGGCGACAGTGTGGTGGGCTCCATACGTGTGGATGGGATGGGATACAGAGCCTACAAGACTGGACCAGGACTCCTCATGTTCTTCACCTGCGTGGACAACATGCTGTTCTGGGTGACCGCTGACCAAGGTGAGCTCTAAAGAACTCTTGGATGCACTCTTAATCGTGTCAGTGTTACTAAACGGTAACACGATTAAGCAATTTGCAATATGAAGTCACAAGGAAGGTACATCCGCCTGGGCAGCGGTTGATGGTGATTGCCGCGTCAGGGAGTAAAGATTCTCGGACACCCGGGGTGTGTGGTGCATTTCATAGAGGTAGGGATCCATCTCTTTAGCGCTGATGCACGTAAAAGGTACTTGACAAAAAAAGTGTCACAAAGTTGCCGTGGGTCATAAGCCAAACCTTTGTTGTACCAATGACAGCAGAAACCTTGTGCTGTGTTGAGGGGTGGAGTGAGTCCGGTTCTTCTAGTGATTTTTGACGTCAGGCTAAGTGGGCCCAAGCTCTTTGACTTGTAGTTTCTCCATCAAGGGTCTTCTCTCTACTCTCTTTAGTTGCACACTTGGTTGCGCTCACATTCACTACACGCCCAAGAACATGCAAGCATGTTCCACGGATGTCACATTTTGGTTGCAGGAAATGTGTGAACTGTTACCGTCATATTGTTTTGAAGGCAATCATTCTCCTGTACCACATGCAGTTGGCTCTTCCAGACACTAGAGGACACTGCAGCCCAAATGTGCATGTGTGTTTGTCTACCCTGCTGTGTAAATCATGTGGTGGTAATATACATAATCAATACTCACGAGTGTATTACAAATACAGCTTTCATTCCCAAATGTTGATCCAAGTACAGTAGTAGGCAGCAATACTACTGGTTCGCAGATGTGTATGTAAAGGAGCTAGTATGTAGACCAGGGGTGTCAAACTCACTTGAGGTTGAGGGCCATAACAGACCCAATGCTAATTAGCAAAACTCCACGAAAGTACATATGAAACTCTTACCATTCGTGCAGCTTAGTGGTTATTTGTTTGAACTACAACCATTTTTTAGTGATTTGGAATAACGTGAATAAATCAAAGATTAATCCATCCATCAATCGAACCCATTTTATGAAATTGGCTCCCGAGCCGGATTGGATCAGCTGGCGGGCCGCATCGGGCCCCCGGGCCGAATGTTTGACACCCCTGATGTAGACTGTGGCTTTATCTAGTCTAATGGCTACGTGGGACTGATGGCTAGGTGGGAAGTATGTAGACTGATGGTAAGGTGGTAACTATGCAGACTGATGGCTAGGTGGGAACTATGCAGACTGATGGCTAGGTGGCAAGTATGTAGACTGTGGTTTGTAGTGGCTGTATGTAGGCTGGGTGTTAAGTATTTACACAGCTGGCTACGTTTTATTTCACGCTTGGCTGACACTCATAGAACAGGTTTTAGAAATTATCCATGCAGTTCACTTCCGCTTCAAGTCGTTAGTTGTTTTCCATAATTGCCACCCTCTGTCGTTAATAAAGATTAAAAACAGTTTTTGGAGTATTGTTAATGCCGATAGCATCAACATGTAGAATATATTCTTACAATTTCACAATAACAAAATGCCCATTGGTCATGTGTGATGCACCTAAAAGGCAATATTTGGTAGAGCAGAAGCCAAATGTCATGTTTAGACCCCAACAAGGAAAATATAGTTTCTCTACTAGCCAGGGCTGTCATGTTCTGGAAACTGTTTAATAGATACATGCAGGTTGAAATATCACCAAAGTATTCAACTTAACATAATATTGACTCTGAAATGTATTGATCCATGGTTGGTTTACGTTTTCTGCATAGGAAGCAGCAGAGTGTGGGTGAGTGATGGAGTTCAGCCCAGACAGCTGTGGTTCCAGATGATGTCCTCCCCGGTGGCCCTCAAGGCCTACAGCCGGTCCAGCCAGACAGGTACCAAGCAACATCTTACTATTGTTACCACAGTCTCCTTTTACTACTGTTACTACTGGCAAATATGTGCCTTTGTCCATGTGTGTTGCATGTAGTTGTAAAAGTGCCTGATAAATGACTAAGGGTTACCATGTTTTACTAAGTTACAATCTCCTTTTACTACTGTACATTACCATCTAGTAATTTTATGCAGAGGCAATTGGATTGGAGTCAAATACATACAACATGCATACAAGCAGGTAGGATGCACACTAAGGTTTTGGGATCGTTCTGGGCCCAATGTGAGGTGAAGGGTTGTTTGCTGTGAGTACACACCCAACCAGTCTGCTGTTTGTGTACTCACGCGCCTTTATATAGTGTAGCCCCAAGTGATTGCTGAGGAACTGGACTAGGCAGGCTCCATGATTGAGGTAAACGTATGGTTGACTGAGTCACCTTCTCAGAATGTTGTTAGGTGTTGTAAGAATGACCCTTTGAGTGTTTTGGCATCAACACGTTAACATGTTTGTCTACAAACTTCTGGTAAATGAGTCAGTGAAGACGATGGGTTTTTAATTGTGGAATGTGTAGACGTCTCTACATAATTTGCTTCCTGTACTGATGGTGTTGACGGTGAATGGTGGATTGAGTCATACATCTAGTGATGATGGTGAAGGGTGGAGTGAGTCCTGTTCTTCTCGTGATGGTGTGAGTCCTGGTCTTGTGACGGTGCCGGAGTGAGTCCTGTTTTTCTAGTGATGGCGGTGGAGTGAGTCCTGGTCTTCTTGTGATTGTAGTGAAGGGTGGAGTGAGTCCTGCTGTTCTAGTGATGGTGGTGAGGGGTGGAGTGAGTCCTGTTCTTCTAGTGATTGTGGTGAGGGCTGTGGAGTGAGTCCGGTTCTTCTAGTGATTGTGGTGAGGGCTGTGGAGTGAGTCCGGTTCTTCTAGTGATTGTGGTGAGGGCTGTGGAGTGAGTCCGGTTCTTCTAGTGATTGTGGTGAGGGCTGTGGAGTGAGTCCGGTTCTTCTAGTGATTGTGGTGAGGGCTGTGGAGTGAGTCTGGTTCTTCTAGTGATTGTGGTGAGGGCTGTGGAGTGAGTCCTGTTCTTCTAGTGATGGTGTTGAGGGGTGGAGTGAGTCCGGTTCTTCTAGTGATTGTGGTGAACAGTAAGCGCATGAGATGATCAGCAGAGTAATAAAATAACACCTTGTTGTGCTGTGCTTGCACAACCAGGCGCCTAGCATGGTATGGATCACAACGGCTTTCTATTAATCTCACAAGAGCCTCTGTCTGTCTTTTGCAGCTGCAAGATGCAGATGATGGATGGCTTAACAACTTGTATTCACCTTAACCTGTCGATGCATGGCGCTCCCATCATCAAGTTTCAGTTCCCTCTATGGAACACAGATGAACTGTCTACACAGATAATTTAACATCTAAAGCAAAAAAAATGCAGACTATCATTTTGTGATTGTAAGGCAGGTATAATGGTAGGGCAGGATAAGTTGCGCGTGACTCTCCCAGCTGTAAGGTTCTGGGTTCAAACCCAATGTCTAGTCTACCTTGCCTGCTCCTTCAGGACATCTAGAAGTCACTTTGGATAAAGGAGTCTATTACGACTACTGCTACTATTTGGTGTTACTACCCTTACTACTATTTGGTGTTTGCCGTTTTCCAGGAAGCAACAGCTGTTCCGTTAAGAATGGAGGTTGTGAGCAGCTGTGTCTCGCCCACCCTGGTGGTCGGACCTGTCGCTGTGGGCGGGACTTCCTTGTAGCCAATGTCACGGTCTGTCTCTCGAGGCCAGCCTGCAAGCCTGACAACGAGTCCTGCGGAGGTGAGAGTCGGTGAAACTCCTACATCAGGAACGTTCAGTTAGTTCCAACAATACAACATGGGGCTTGACCGCAGAGCTGCTGTAACCCTAACCCTGATGCTGCTTACCAACATGACCCTAACCCTGATGCTGCTTACCAACATGACCCTAACCCTGATGCTGCTTACCAACATGACCCTAACCCTGATGCTGCTTACCAACATGACCCTGATGCTGCTTACCAACATGACCCTAACCCTGATGCTGTTTAACAACATAACCCTAACCCTGTTGCTGCTAAACAACATAACCCTGACAGTGTTTAACATAACCAGTAGTATTGATGTGTGTGAAGCTCTAATCTGAGCACTGGCTTTTAGTTAAAGGCGTTTCTGACTAGTTTTAAATTCCCTGTGATTATTTCAGGCAGTACTAAAGGTCTGAGTGGAGAGGGTGAGGGGTTTGCTGCTGGTGCCACTGTCCAGAAAGACTTGACTTCCTGTGGCGTCACACACTGCAGTGGCCACGGAAGATGCTACGGCGTGGGTGTGACCTGTGTGTGTAACCATGGTTACAGCGGGGAGTTCTGTCAGGCGGAATCAGGAGGAAGCCACGCCCCCGCTGTCATAGTAACCCTCTGTGTCCTCGCTGGATTGGCGGCGGCGGCAGCGGCGGCGGCGGTGCTAGTAAAGAAGAGGTAACGTTAATGTGATGCAGATTTTTTACTGTACTTATTAGGGACTATATTCACTAATTGTTTAGAATTGTTTTAGGATTATGTTTAGAATAATACCGCAGGAGTGAATGGGATGCAAGTATTCCATTCGCAACACGCATCTCTAAATGCCTGGCTGACGTCAGCAAGTGGATGACTGCCAACCACCTGAAGCATAACCTCTTCATACCGGGGAAAGACTGCCCTCAGATGGACCTACTTGTCACCATTGAGGGCATCGAAGTCTCCCCTGCACCGACTGCAAGGAACCTTGGCGTGGTACTGGATGTCCTGCAATGGCAACATTACCTCTGTGGCCCGATCTTGTACAATTGCTCTCTACGACATCCGCAGGATCCGGCCCTTCCTCACAGGTGCAGCAGCACAGATCTTGGTTGAAGCGCTCGTCATCACTCTCCTCGACTACTGTAACTCTCTCCTGGCTGGACTCCCCGCCTCTGCAATCAAACCCTTACAACACATCCAGAACGCAGCAGCAGCACGCCTTGTGTTCAACTGACCAAATTTCTCCCATGTAACCCCCCTCTTCCGCGACCACTGGCTCCCGGTAATCACTTCAAGACACTGGTACTGGTCTACAACGCTGTCAGTGGAAATGCTCTTACCTACCTTCACACATTAGTCAGACCCTACGCTCCAGGCCGAGCGCTTCGCTCAACAACTTCAGCTAGACGACTGGTACCACCTTCACAAAAAACAGCCAAACATCGCTATTCCAAGTCCCAACTCTTCTCGGTTCTGGCACCACAGTGGTGTTATGAGCTCCTGGCTGATGGCAGTCGCTCGACAGCTTCCACAAGAGACTCAAGATCCACCTGTTCAGAGTTCACCTGGTCTCTGCATAACCCCCCCGCCCCCCCCCCCCCTCCCCCCACCTGCTTGTATCCCAGCTATTTCTGCAGGCAACTTGGCAATTATGAAACTCGTTCTATTGGCCTCGTAACTATGAATGCTCAAACGGCTCTATTATCTTAATGTACCACAGTGATATATTGCCTCCTTCAACAAATGTACTCTTTGTAAGTCGCTTTGGATTAAATGTAAATGGGAGTGTCCACCTAGATGTACGCTGACTAGATCACTTTACCAGTTAGTGCAGTCCACTGGGTAGGCTGGTAGACTGATTTAATCAGAATACAGCTGGATGGGCACTCCCACTTGCGATGGCACTGTCACAATTGAAACTGCTTTGTAATGGCTAATCACACACTGGTGGAAACATAGGGTCCCTCTAAAATCCTGGAAGACGCCAATGGTGGCGAGTTAACATGCAATATGTTGTCGTAGGAGAGTATGGCGGCTGGTGAGGAGGAGGTCTCTGGAGAAGGAGACTCTGATGACCAACATAGGGATGTCCCTCCCAGATGGCTTCTATGACTCTGACACAGAGGTGAGGAACACCATTTATTTATAAACTGAAATATTTTGGACAATCCCATAAATTCTACACTAGTCTACTTCCACACTAGTGTAGTGACATTCATGGTGTTGTAGGTAATGGATGATTATTTATATAGCACCCTTCAAACTCAAATGCAGAGAATTGTAACCCCAACAATTTCGCTTGAATCAATAAATCCAGCTGAATCTAATGGTGTCTCGGAGAGTCAGTGCTGTATGAGAGGTCTTCCAGGTTGTCCTGACGTTCATCTCTGCAGGATCTGGACTCTCCCATGGACCCGGTGATGGAGCTGAACCCCACCCCAGCCGAAGCGGCCAGCACCCAGTCAGAACACAAATGAATGCAGACCAACATCCCCTTTGTTATCCACCCTCGTACCTTTGGACTACTTGGACTCCACCAGGGACATACTTTTTAAATGGACATTTGAAACAACAGTGCAATTATGATATTAGATGATTTTCCTCACCCCCCATGTCTGGAGATTATCTTAATATTTCAGATTAAATTCAGCAATTGTGGTCATGACTCCACAGCTTTGACTTCTGTTTTGCTTGGGCAGTTAATTTCTGGGTGTGTTTTACCGTTTGTCTTTTACTAATAAATATGCAGCATAAACAGTCTCTGCCTTCTTTTGTTTGATGCAAGAGAAGGGAATCCAACAATCAACACAGACCACCTCTTTGTCTTGGAACCAGGTCAGCTGTCTGGACAAAGTAAAGCATGTCTCCCGCTCTTTGTCATGGTCGCTCCCCAAGGGCATCAAAAGCCCCACATTCGGAGACACACCCATACCCTGAGCCCTTCAGGGGGACCTAGAAAAGTAATCCAAATCCCCGTGGGAAATGGGGAGTTTTATTCGAGTGTTTATTGATACCGCTCATGATACTCCCCTATTTGGTGGCAATAAATACTTAAAGGGGCTCCTATTATACCACAAGGGGTGAGTGTGATTAGCCATTGCAAGCGGTTTCAAAATCTCTGGCTTATGACATAAGTGGGAGTCTACACCCATATGTATGCTGGATAGATCAGCCTACCCAGTGGATTAACTACTAGTTTGCTGATCTATAGGCTTTTAACGTTACTGGTATTGTTTTTATTGCATAACTGAGTGACTGATTTCTGAACACATTTGCCTCACCTTCAGTAAAAAAAAATTAAAAACTGCACAGGAATGCACAGAGCTCTTTCAACATAACTTGTAAGAATAGCAAACTTGGATATCTGCCCAACCGGTGTATGCTTTGAGCACCAGTGATATCCACCAAGATATCCCCCTTATGACATCACAAGTGGGACTGTCCACCCAGATGTATGCTGGAAAGACCAGTACCAGTTGCACAGTTCACTGGATAGGCTGGTAGGCTTATCTATCCAGCATACTTCTGGGTGGACACTCCAAAGCCGGAATAATCATTCACACCTATCGGTAAAATAGGAGCCCTTTAAATGCCATGACTCATCTCTCGAGACATAACGTGATCTTATAGGACCCCTTGTCTTGGTGGCGATATCAATAAGCTCAGACCTTATTGATTTTTCCGGGTTTGGGAAATGTGGAATCGGGTCTATCCCCATTGGGAATGGATCAGGGTAAATGGAGAAACCTCATCAGGAACACAGGAGCCGCCCCTCCTCTGACCTCGAGTTCAGAACAGCTTCCCTCAAAGCTGTCTGAGCTGAATGTGAACGACGACACACATTCTGACTGCAACAAGCTCTGACACGCCTGGCCTCCTCCCTCCCAACCCCCTCCACTCCTCGTCAGTCTGGTGAAACTGTGTGTTCAAACTGTGCATTGCGGAGTTGTTAACCTGGTTGAACAAGTTACTTATATATCATACAGTCCCTTGAAAGTGTCCACCCACCAGTGGCTATGTCGCCACACTTCAGACGAAGTGTTGGTTTGACAATGGCTTCTTATCTCATCTGGTGCTGTTTGTTTGCACACCCCTTGCGATACAGTTCTTGCATCACTGGCGCAGAGTTGAAAATGCATGTCGGCGCATGACCGGGTTCAGTAAATTGATGGGGCTGGGAAGTGTGTGTGTGTGTGTGTCTGTAAAGGTGGGAGGCAGCTTTTCACAAAGCTGGTGTTGGGTTCCCCTTCTATTGTGCTCCGATTCCTCTAGAGGAGGAAGCAGAGAGCCCACCACTGCTCCCATACCTTCACAACACACGGCTGAGAGGAACAGCCCTGAGACTCACAACTCCAGCCTGTAGGACGCTCCACTAACTTGTCTTTGGTGAGTAATGCTGAATTTGTTTTTTCAGTTTTGGAATGCTTGCGTATCTTACGGCCACATGTCTGTGTAGACTCGTGACAGACAAATCGCATACCTGATCAGTACTTGTATTTAGTTTTTATCTCTTAATCAGTCGACCTTACTTTGGTGGTTGAATCTGGAAACTGAGACTGTTACTCTTCTTGCGGTTGGACATTGTTCATTGGAGTCATCTTGTTGTAGGAGTGGTTGAGTGTGTCCAACCCCAGATCACCTGGAATGTGTTTCAAGATTCAAAGCTTACCAGAATAGATTTTGATCTCGGAAGGTTGATTGGACTTGACTTGTCTTGTCGCAGGTGATATTTATTTAGCAGATAAGGGCAGGTTGATGAGCAATCCTGTGACTTCATTTGTCAGTGGTTTAGTGCATATAAAAAAGGACTTGGGAGACCTAAAAACCCCTAAAAGCGGAAGCCGTAGATCTTTCCGTGTGTGTGGGTGGGGAGTGTGTGACTCAACCAGTCCTGGTAATAGGAGAATGTTCGGCATACAAGTGAACATGATGCAATAGATGATCATCGTGTTCAGAGTCATAAAGCATAAATGCTTAAGCGTGAAGCCATATATCGCTGTTGAGCTTTTAAGGTGAAGATGAGGCGAGTCAGAAACTTTGAAGGTGGGGCGAGTCAGTCTCTCCTGGTCAATCTGCAATAGCTCATAAAATCAGTTTCCTTACTTCGTTCTAAATCAGCCAAGTAGCAAGAAACTATAATAATTATATTTATATCGTGATTTTCAAGACACCCAAAGTGCTTTAATATGTCGCATTTAACAATAAGAATCATGCTGGTACTTGGCATTGCTCAGCATATTGTTTGTTCTTAGATGTTGGTTATGTGCTAAGAATGACACGTCTGCTGTTATCCGTTATTATACAGGCAACCTAGCAATTATGAAACTCATTCTATTAGCCTCCCAACTATGAATGCTCGAAACCAGCTTTATTCTGTCTTTATGGACCACAGCGATATATTGCCGTCTCCTTCGACATCTGTAATTCGCTTTGGATAAAAGCGTCTGTAATAATAATAATGCCCTAAATGTAAATGTCATGTAAATGAATGTTCTTAGATGTTGGTAATGCACTCAAAGTGGCACTTCTGCTTTTATCCCAGCTATTATGCAGGCAGCCTAGCAATTTAGAAACTCGTTCTATGAATGCTTGAAACCTGCCAGGGCCGGCTCTAGCCATTTTGTTGCCCTAGGCGAGAGAAGGATTATAAACAGACACCACAATGGTTCAAAGACAGATATATACTTTTATTTTACAGATAATAACTTCCCAAACAAACAAATTACTTGTCAAAGAATACAAATAAATCATTAAAAGCATAAATTATAAGCAAAACTTCAATTGTTTTTTTTTTTTTAAATAAATGTTCCAGTTGATGGGGTGTCTATAGAGTAGTGACGGTGTTTGTTCCTTCACCTGCAGGCAATTCAAACATACATGCAAATATAGTTATTAATCCTTTAGGATATACAAGGATTCATGTGTTTCAACACATCAGGGAATAAACACATAAATTATAGGTAATGGTTGACCAGTACTCAGTTCAATTAAATTCCCATCAATTAAATTGTTCATGAAGATTTATGCAAATATTTCCTAAGTGGATATTGGCTCATTACAAGCAGAAATATGTAACTGTTGAGTAGGACTAACAACTACTAGTATTGTTAGCCACTGACAGATCAATGTTAAAATTCAACAGCCACTCAGCCATATTTTACCAGAATGTGGCTGGTGGCTGGTGCGAATTGCCATCCCCTGAATTGCATGGTCAGTCCAACACATGCAATGCACCTAACCTGAGGCTATTTATACCTAACATTGAATTAAAGGCCAACCCACTCAGATTCATATCTTTCAATATGTATTTGAGTTTACCAGTGTGTGTCCTTGAAGCCTGACTGATGAGGGACTAGCAGGTTATTGGTCCTTCCATCGTTGTTAACTCTTATCATTTCCTCTCCTTTATTCTGTATTCCTTAAGTAGTGCCCAACCAACATCGAACCATCTGTCATCCACCTCTACATCCATCCATCCATTCATCCATCTCCCCCATGGTCAGCTCCCTGGCTCCCCCACCCCAGCCCCGAGGGGTGGACTTCAGCTTGCCCACCTGTGGAGAGACCCAGTGTCATGGAAGGGGAACCTGCCGGGTCCCCATGGGAGGTGGATCTGGTGGCTTGGTCTGTGACTGCATGCTAGGATACAAGGTAGGACCTGGGTTATATCCCGTCCACGTAGGACACGGTCGGCTCTCTGAACTCCATTCATGTGCACTTATTGATGCAGGGTTGCTCACAGCCAAATAAGTAACTTGTCTTTTACTGTTGGGAACTATCCAGTACTCTGATTATTGGACAAACACATCTCTGTCTCCACTGAAACACGACAAAATCACTGATGAAATCCACTCAAGAAAGTAATGCTAATCTGGTCGCCTAGAAACCTGTGCAGATATTGTTCTACGCAGCATACATGTGCCTGACATCATGTGAAAGGCTCTTATAGATGACCCTATGGTTCCAACCAGTGTGCTCTCAGGCTGGACTGGGGGCGGGGGCTGGTCTCTGATGTCGGAGTTGGGATTTAATAACTGACACAGGTTACAGTGATGTCAAAGAGGATTTAATACCTGACACAGGTTTGTGAATTTAATCAAAGATAGACTAATGACATTCAATATTTAACCAAATATTGAATGTCATTAGTCTATCTTGATCCACTGACATCGATTGATGATAATGCATGGTACTTGTGGTCCTGATGTTGCCATCCCGCAGGGGGAGTGGTGCGAGGACACGGTGAACGAGTCCCTGAGTGTCTCCCTGACCCTGGGGGTGTTGGCCTTCATCGTAGGAATCATCATCATCGCCTTCCTCTTCGCCAAGATACGTCAGAAGCAGAAGAGCAGGAGAAGGTTAGCGCTGGGAGGGCACGGAGATGGGTGTACTGTGGTAGGGTGTTACTATGTGGATATCGTGGGTGCACTGCGGTATGGGTGTTACTGTGTGGATATTGTGGGTGCACTGAGGTACGGGTTGTGTTAAATTGAGGTGGAAGAAGTGGTGGAAGAAGTATTCAGATCTTTTACTTCAGTAAAAGTAGTAATACCACACTGTAGAAATACTCTATTACAAGTAAACGTCCTGCATTGAAAATGTAAGTATTGGCTTCAAAATATACTCAAAGTACAATAAGTAAAAGTACTCATGATGCAGAATAGCCCATTTCGGAATACATGCATACATTTTGTATTGTTCATTTTAATCTACAAATAACTAGTAAAGCTGTCAGATAAATGTAATGGAGTAAAAAGTACAATATTTGCGTCCGAGATGTCATGGAGTAGTAGTATAAAGTAGCAGAAAATAGTAATAATCCAGTAAAGTACAAATACCTCAGATTTGTGCTTAACCACAATACTTGAGTGAAAGTTACTTTCAACCACTGGAAATTGATTTTCGAATTTTTTGTTTTGATCCCCAGGTCAGCATTACTGAGACAGGGATACCGGGTGCATGTGTAGCCTGGAAACGAGGCAAGGTGAGCAGGACATGACACCAAAGAAGCTATCATTCATGAGTCAAAGTAAATTGGTCCACGTGTAGTTTTGGGTACATTAGGTCTAATGTAGTGATAGAATAAATCCCTATGTTAACGTGAAAGTACCACTTTTTTGCTGCTGTTCATACCGAGTAACTCAATGAAATAAAATTTTATTTGTATAGCCCTTAATCAGTCTCAAACGGATTTACAGGCCAGACTATTATGGGCCAATTGAATCTCATTTGACTTTTTATACCTGACTGTCATCATAAACAAGACCTTTTGACCTCACTGTGAACAACACCAGTTGTGTACTTAAGGATGTTCCACCAGTGTACACGCCATGTCGACATTGTTGGAAGAAGCCTGTTCATGCCAAGCACTGACGGGATGCCTTCCAAGTGTAGTGGGTCTGGTTGAGTGTTCTTGAAGGCATGGCTCGCCTTGTTGTTGTGCTTCTGCCTGGTTGCCAGTAGTTGGCAGTGTTCCTGCAAACATTATTGTGACTAACTTTCATGTCACTGTTCCTTCATGTTAAATTGTATTAAAACATATTGGTGTCTAGATGTATACATGTTGTTTACCTGTGCTGAATCAGGTGGTGTATGCATTCTGCTGACCTGTGCTGTCTACTTTGTGCACAGTCATTTTGTGCAATGTCATTTTTCCTTCGCAGAAATCCAGCAGGAAGTTTGTTGATGAGATGACGACATAAATGACTGAAGATTGGTTGAGAAAGAGGCGTGGTCCTTTTCGAACGTCCACCATGTGGCAGTTTATTCTTACTTTTCTTACTTATACTTAGTCTTTCGTATTGTGATAGAACTATGTAACTGTTTTTATATCACCATAATGTGTATTATTTATTAGACATGCTCAGGCTTCGTAATAAAGGCAGGTGTATGTCCTAAAGAGTTCCCTGCACTCTATTTACATCCAATTATAATAAAACCATAGACTGTTTGAAAAGATAGTTTTTATTTTGACATGATGTCTTGATCACGAGTGAGGGCAAAATGGAGCGGGAGATGGACAGACGGATTGGTGCAGCGTCTGCAGTGATGCGGGCGCTGTACCGGTCCGTTGTGGTGAAGAGGGAGCTGAGCCGGAAGGCGAAGCTCTTGATTTACTGGTCCGTCTACTGGTCCAACCCTCACCTATGGTCACGAGCTTTGGGTAGTGACCGAAAGAATGAGATCGCGGATACAAGCGGCCGAAATGAGTTTCCTCCGCAGGGTGGCTGGGCTCAGCCTTAGAGATAGGGTGAGGAGCTCAGACATCCGGAGGGAGCTCGGAGTAGAGCCGCTGCTCCTCCGCATCGAAAGGAGTCAGCTGAGGTGGTTCGGGCATCTGATTAGGATGCCCCCCGGGCGCCTCCCTTTGGAGGTTTTCCGGGCACGTCCAACTGGGAGCAGACCCAGAACCCGCTGGAGGGATTATATATCTCATATCCGACCTGGGAACGCCTCGGGATCCCCCAGGAGGAACTTGAGAGTGTGGCTGTTTAGATGGCTGCCACCGCGACCCGACCCCGGATAAGCAGATGGATGAATGTCTTGTGTGAGAGGCCACAGCCAGCTGGGACTTAGTTGACAGACTCACCTGATTGGTCACAGGGCAGTTATGAAAGATCTTAGTTCAACATCCCAAACTCTGACACACTCACTTCTTTTAAAAACCAACTCAAAACCCACCTTTTCAAGAAAGCCTACAATATCTGACTTTCACCTCCACCATTCTCTTTTACTCTAACCTCTATATTTGTATTTGTTTTTGTATCTGTGTACGTTTGTTATGTTTATTTGTTTATTGTGAAGCGTCTGAGTAGCCTACCTATAAAAGCGCTATATAAGTCCTATGTATTATTATTATTATTAGTTGATCTCTAACAAATCATTTTGATCACTTATAGCCTATTGGTCACTTATTTCATTCAGTTTAATGTCCTTAATTCTACATTTTGTAATGTTGTGGTTCTGTGTTTAACTAGCGGCTGAAAATTGATGTTTATGCTTTTATGTTATTATTCTGTTCTATTGGCAATATTGAAATGCAAAATAAAAAAACTATTGAATGAATTGTATTAATTTATTTGGTTTATTACTGTCACCCAAGGGTGACCCTTATTTTGGAAAATAAAAATATAATATTTGTATTAGTTTGGGTTGTGCAACACATTTTTAATTGTCTCATGTACAGTCTTGTAAAACCCTAACCCTGCAGTGTTGGTGCCTTGTTCATACCAGCCAGTAAAACCTCACCCCTCAGGAGGTGTGACCCGTAGAGGTGAGAGAAGGCCAGTTCTCTCAGCCTTGCTTTGTTCGAGATGCAGGAGGTGAGGTTGCTGTTTAAAAAAAAATGCAGCCTCATAATAAACCAGTCTGCCTGCATTGCATGTATACCTGAAGCAGTGTATGAACAAAGTCTAGATAAAATATGCCTGTTTACAACTCAAGTCAGATATGTGCATAGCCACCACGTTCCTCCATGTTGTCATGGAGATGCTGGTTGCTGGTTCAATCCCTGGCTCCCCCATAGCCAAGTGTTGAGGTGTCCCCGAGCAAGACGGCTAACTAACTGTTCCCGACGACAAGCTGGCTGTTGCCTTGCATGGTTGACACCACCATCAGTGTGTGAATGTGTGTATGAAAGGGGGATTGTGAGGCAATAATTGTATATAAGTGCTTTTAGCAGCCACAAGTCTGAAAAGTGGAGGCCAAATAAATGCTGTCAATTTACCAATTAGTCTAACGTTGGACCTGAATGCAAAGGGTTATTGTCTAACCCACCCTGGTTATGCTTTATCTGGGTTAATTGCGGAAGCCATCAGGTTAGCTTTAGGGAGGTTTATGATCAGTGATATTTTGCTGTGTGTCTCAGAGCAAAATAAAGATAGGCCACTCCTTGTACCTTCCAAACCGGTTGGTTTTGGAGCAGGCTCTGCAACATTTCAGTGATGGACAAAAATCTCCCAAGTGGATTGTTTTCGACCTGTTGAGTTTGTTGTAGGAATAGTTTAGAATGATGTCTACATATTCTCTCTCTATTCTGTAGACTGGTGGCATACCAGATCTTGGTACATTTGATGTGTTGCTATGCATACAAATTCTTCAAATGTTATAAAGTGTGTGTATATATATATATATATATATATATATATCAGTCCATAATTTGCTGCCGAACATGTAAATGAATGAAAGAGTCATGTGATGAGGAATTAACTCCTTTCAGAGTTTTTAATAGATGGCAGTTTAGTCCAGGGCTACATTTTAGTGCAGTCAGTTGGGACTACAGTTTAATAAAGCATGTTGGCAACAGTTTAGTCTGTCAGCACTAGTCTCAGCGGTCTAAGTCAGTTCATTAGTCTTCAATCTCAACCAGGAATATAAAGTGCAAAATAAAAGTATTTACAATGTACAACAAAATGTCATCAGCTGCAACAAATGCCTCAGCTGTCAAAACATTTCCTTCATGATGGCTTTTTTTTTTTTTTTTTACAAATCAATGAATATACACCATCTAAAAACACACGTTGCCAATGTCAAGATTTGTTCTTCCCTGTTCCGGATGTTCACACAATATATTAGATATTATGAGGAAGTTGTTAATATCAACGTATCAGTGCTTTCAGATCCACTTCATCAATGAGCAGGAAGGGGTTAGGGGGGCATGTACAGTATGTTAGGCTGTGACCCCGATGATACCCCGTCCCCATTGTAATCATGTTTGAATGAACAATAACGATAATCCCGATCCCCAAGTATGTACATATTGCTCCGAATCAATGGCGCCTGTCATAAAACGCGGGCTCCTGCAGTTGCGTCCCAGCAGCTGTCATTACCGCGGGCGTTCCGTGGCGCGTCCTGGAGCCTCTGCGGGCGTCTAGAGGTCCACGTCGTACGGCGGTCTCCCGCTCCCGGAGTACGCGGTGTTCACGGAGCGCGCCGTGTGCGTCTTGGCCCGCGGGAAGGAGACGTCCTCGTCCATGGAGTCCTTGGAGTAGGGCACGCTGCTGGCGCTGCTCTTGGAGCGCGACAGACTCGGCACCTCCACGCGTCGCGGATGCGTCTTCTGGTGTCGGAACTGTGAGCCCAAGACCTCTTCGATCGGCCTCTCGCCGCGGTTCTTACCCCCACAGCAGCGGCAGATCCCGATGAACATGACGAAGCCGCCGAGCAGCTCCAGGATGCCCCCGATGTAGCCCAGGATGATGCAGTAGCCCACACGCACGTCGGTGGCCAAGCTGGTGACCGGGATGTCTTCCAGAATGTGCGTGTACCACGAGATGGGGATGAGGGTCATGACGCCCGAGAGGAAGATGAGCAGCCCGCCCAGGCCAGCCACGGTCCACCGCGGGGAGTCCCGCCAGCAGCGGACCCCCGGGATGGCGACGGCCAGTCCGATTATGGTGACGATCAGAGACGCCACCATCAGCCCCTGGGCGACCTCTATGATCTGCTCGTTGAAGTAGGGCACGTCGGGCTGGTTGCACTGCAGCTGGGTGGTGTCCGTGGCCAGGCAGATGTCCCAGATGCCCTGCTGGAGGATCTGGTTGGTGGGCATGCTCGGGATCACGTGGAGCGTGCGCCAGTTGGGGGACACCGTGGAGGTGAGGCTCAGGATCCAGCCGCACGGCGCCAGCACCATCCCGAAGATCAGGATGCCGGGGGTCCGCAGTGAGGTCCGGACCCACTCCGCGGTCTGAGACGGCATGTTGTTGTTGCTGCTGCTGCTGCTGCTGCTTGTCTGTGACTCGGTGCCTGGACGTGTTGCTATACAGACGGAAGAAGCGCCACAGTGATCCACCACAGTGCGCACAGGTGTTTAAAAGTAAAAAAGAAAACGAGTCAGGGTGAAACTTTGCGGAGGCGGGTCTGCGGTGACGCACCGCACCGCGCCGACGACGCTCAGTTTCGGTCCGTGCGATTCTCATGGAAATACTATGAAAACAGGCCTCTGTTTCAACAAAAAACACAATTGTTTTCGTGCACAGCAATAAACTGCGGTTGATATGTAATTGTTTAAGGAATCATAAGACGAAGAAAACGTGTAAAAACGTGTTTTTATGTCTTGATGGTTTAAATGATGCGCTTGCACGTCACCGGTGATGATGGCCATCAGAATGCAGATCTACAAGAACTGCTGCATTTCTCAGCCTCTCATTAACTCTATCTCTCTCTCTCTCAACCTCTCATTAACTTTTCTCTCTCTCTCTCTCTCTCTCTCTCTCTCTCTCTCTCTCTCTCTCTCTCTCTCTCTCTCTCAGTATTTCTCCCCCTCTCTGTTACGTACACATTGTTACGTACACATTGTTACGTATACATTGCCAAAGTGTGAAATAGTGTAACATTGCAATCCAATATCTACTGTGTTGTGTACAGTAGGCTTACAGTAGAAAGCACGGCGCAGATCGTGAAGAAGATCGCAAGAAATGCTGCCATCTGCTGGTCAGTTTGCAAAACAGGAATGCAGGCTGTAGGTGGATACGATTGATGACAGTGGGGGCAATAGATCATATTTATCATCATTATATTTATCATGTGCAATACTCTATCATGTGCTATATTATTATTATCATCATGTTGTCTACAAATATTATCTATAACACTACCTCTCATCTCCTCTCATCATCATGTGCAATATTCTTAATGTCATGTCCAATAATATTTCACTTCAATTATGCCAAATTGTTTTCGCCGTCGGAATATCTTATCTTGCCTACATATTTGTATATTTTAACTGTAAATTTGTAAATCCGTTAGTTTATTTTTATCATTCTGTTGTTTTCCATGTTGTTTTATTGTACTGTATCGCTATGTAACCTGGCACAAGAATTTCCTTCGGGATTAATAAAGTTCTATTCTATTCTATTCTATTTATAGATAACATGATAATGATAATAATATAGCACATGATAGAGTATTGCACATGATGTTGGACAGTAATATTAATATTGCACATAATACTGAGGAAAGTGCACATGATGTTGAGAGGTAATATTGCACATTATATTGCTGTGAACATTGTCTTGTATTTCAACTGTCCTTCCCACAGGGGAAAGGTTTTGCAGATGTTGAAAGATCTGAGTCTCCGTAGGAAATACAGGCGACTCTGACCTTTCTTATACACGGCCTCTGTGTTTTTAGTCCAGTCCATTTTATTGTCTATGTGAACACCCAGGTACTTATATTCCTCGACAATGTCCACCTCGGTTCCCCTGATGCTGACCGGTTTTGGGTGAGTCGGTTGCTTCCGGGAATCCACCACCAACTCCTTCATCTTAGAGATGTTGAGTCGCAGGTGATTTAGTCCACACCACTCCATGAAACTGTCCACCACACTGCTGTACTCGGACTCCTGCCCTTTTCTGATACAGCCCACAATGGCAGAGTCATCCGAAAACTTCTGCAGGTTGCAGGACTGTGAGCTGTATCTGAAGTCTGAGGTGTTGAGTGTGAACAGGAAGGGGGACAGGACTGTCCCCTGAGGTGCTCCTGTGTTGCTCACTATAGTGTCTGAAATGTTGCTCTGCAGCCTCACATACTGTGGCCGACCTGTGAGGTAGTTAGTAATCCAGGCCACTAGTGGAGCGTCCACCTGCATGTCCAGTAGCTTAGTCCCAAGTAGGGCAGGCTTTATGGTTTTGAAAGCGCTTGAGAAGTCGAAGAATGTGACTCTCACAACGCTGCCTGCCTCCTCCAGGTGAGAATAAGCCCTGTGCAGCAGGTAGATGATGGCGTCTTCCACTCCAATGCGGGGCTGGTAGGCGAACTGCAGAGGGTCCAGTGATGGTTTGACTAGTGCACGAATGTGCTTCAGGACTAGCCTCTCCAGCGACTTCATCACATGTGAGGCCAAGGCCACAGGTCAAGTGGCCTGGTGGGTCTCACCACGAAGCTACTTGGAAAATGTGAGGCCAAGGCCACTGTAGTCACTGTGGCTGCTTGCGTGTCTCTTCTTGGGGACAGGAACCAGGCATGATGTTTTCCACAGGACAGGGACGATCGTCGTGCTCAGGCTCAGGTTGAAGATGCGCCGGAAGACACCGCACAGCTAAGTCACATACACCATTGAGCACTCTGGGGCTGAGGCCGTCAGGCCCTGTGGCCTTGCCTGGGCGTAGTCTGCCGAGTTCACTTCTCACATCCTCCGCCGTGATGGTGATTGGCCCTGGAGAGAGGAGAGAGAGGAGAGGAGAGGGGGGAGAGGAGAGGAGAGGGGGGAGAGCAAGCGGGGAGAGGAGAGGGGAGGAGGGGGGAGGGGTGAGGGAGAGAGAGGGGAGGGGGGGAGGGGAGGGAGAGGGAGAGGGTCACAGGAAGAGCTGGGGGAGGGTGGAGAGGAGCCACATCGTCAAACCTGTTTAACTGGTTGGCCTCATCCAGGTTTCCGTCCCTCCCCTGGATGGTCTTAGCTCTATGGCCAGTGATGGTTCTCATGCCACTCCACACCTCCCTGAGGTTTTTCTGTTGGAGCTTCCTCTCGAGCTTTCTTCTGTAACTCTCCTTGCCCTCTGTGATCTTTTCCCTCAGTTTTCTCTGCACCTTCTTCATCTCCTCCTTGTCTACACTCCTGAAGGCCGCTTTCTTCCTGTTCAGTGATGCCTTGATGTCTTTAGTCACCCAGGGTTTGTTGTTGGGGAAGCAGTGCACAGTCTTGGTCGGGATCACACAGTCCGTGCAGAAATTTACTGAGTCCGTTATGCAGCCTGTGAGTCCGTCTATGTCCTGCCCATGTCCATCACAGAGAACATCCCACTGGTGACCACTGGTTGCCTCTGGACCGCAGGTTTAGAGAGGGGCCTCAGGTAGACCAGGTTGTGATCTGATCTGCTGTGGAGCTGTATGCCTCCTTAACATTGGCATACAGCAGGTCCAGTGTTTTATTTTCCCTGGTTTTGCAGTCCACAAACTGTTTGAATGTGGGCAGGGTTGATGTCAGAGTGACATGGTTAAAAGTGCAACACATTTCTTCTACAAGTACACTGCAACAGCATCGTTTGTGGATCAGGCAGCACATCCAGTGATTATTCCCACTTCTAGCTGGTGGCAGTCAGATGTCAGCTGGCCAAAGGAGACCCTGAAGCTGAACTTGTTGTATTAGTCCAGGAGAAGGTCATTCCACTTGTACAACTGGCAAATGTAAATGCTTGCACAAACTGCAAATGCAAACGCACCAAAATAACAGGTGATGCTACAGCAGTGTCTGCGCTCCATTCAGCTCATAAAAGAAGACTTTGCCTCGAGACCTCCACCAAAGACTCCAGTTCCACTCCCAGGACAGAACCCGCTTTCCTGATGAGCTTGTTGAGTCTGTTGGCGTCGGCTGCCTTCACCCTGCTGCCCCAGCACAACAACGAAGATGACGCTGGCCACTCACCTGAGTGATAGAACATCTGCAGGCATGGTTTTGCAGACGAAAAGATCTGAGTCTCCGTCGAAAATACAGGCGAAGCTGACTTTCTTTTAAAGGCCTGTGTGTTTTAGTCGAGTCCAACTTTATTGTCTGTGTGAGACGCCCAGGTACTTATATCTTGACAATATCTGATTTCAGGTGGGTCGGTTGCTTCCTGAAATCAATACAACTCCTTACGTCTTTGTGATGTTCAGTTGGCAGGTGATTTAGTCCACACCACGCCATGAAACTGTCCACCACCCTCCTGTACTCAGACAATAGATACACAAGTAATTGTCTGCCTGAGTCCATATTTATAACATAACGCAATATGTTTCATGCAGTGATGCATAACAGACAATTGGGCAATATACAGTATATGTAGGCTAATATAAAAGTTGACTGCATTGACATTGAAGTGACTGCATTCAAGTGGATTGTTTTATCTAATCTTCTCATTGTAACCTCAGAGTACACCTGATTGACACATTACAGCTGTAAAAAAAAAGTTAACATTATTAAACAGAAAGTTCTTGTTTTTTGAAGCAAGGACCCAGGCCTTCAGGGCTGGCAAATAGCCTATTGTAAAGCAATCTGTCATGCCTACCAAATCCATGTAATTTAACAGAATTCAGCACTATTTGTTTCATGTTTCAATTCAATTGTCCAATGTGTGGCCCTTTGCTTACTTTATCTGGAAAAACCCCTGAGTTAACTTAAAATAACCATACCATTGCAGTACAAACCTGAATCACCGAATGAAGAAAAGATCAGGCAAATATTTATGAACAAACACATACATGAATACATGAATACATGAATTCATGTTCTGTTCTGATTTACTAATGCAACTGTAACTAAACTATGAGAATGAATTATACCTGGGAGATATTTATGAATGACATGAAAAACATCACCTACCATGTCATTTAGCTAAATGGGAACAATTTAGACACCAATTGAGTCACCTCTCTTTGCAAGAGCATCAAAGTCTGGCTCATGTCTGATGTTGTAATCCACAACACAGAGGAAAGATCTTAATCTTAGACACCGCCCTCTGTTGGAATCTACTTAAGTAGCAGGAACAGACACCTAGAGATCCATTGTCAGATTCACTGCCGTCTGTTGATCTTTGGTTTTGTTTTCCTTTAAAGGCGTTGCGGGTCCTGGGGCTGTATTTTGCCCATGTCTGTTCTAGGTATTACTGATTGAAACAGTATCCACATCTTTATTGTGAGTGGACCACAACAAGAGAAAGAATGCACAAAAATACCCCAATGTCTTTGTCTTGGTGTTGCACGGACCATCATTTGGAGTATGAATTGAAAACATGTCAGAGAGACTTTAGTATGAGACGGTGGTTTGTGAAGCATTTCATATACTGTACAACATTGCTCATTGTATCGGCCCTGCTCAACAACGTGTTGAAAAAACACGAATACAGATAATTGCTATAAAGCCAAATATTTTATTCTATTTTCTAAGTCACACAAAGCTGCTTTTCGAAAAACTTTCACTGATACAACAAACGGTTTTCCCCAAGTTAAGTCAGTGTTATCTATAATCCCCCTCATGTTTTACAATATAAACTTGGATGTAAGGGTGAGAGTCTGTAGCAGGAATATGATTGGAGTTCAGGATTTGATTGGCAAGTCAAGTCAAGTCAAGTCAGTTTTATTTATATAGCACATTTTAAACAACTATCATTGACAAAGTGCTGAACAAGTTACATGGGTGCACAAAGAATAAAACAATAAAAACAATAACAATAGCAACAATAAAAACAATAACAATAAAACAATAAAACAATAAAAACAATAAAAAGATAAGGGCACAATGGGGGGATGCCGTGCTCAACTCAAATTGAACACCAAGGCGAAGAGGTGTGTCTTTAGGAGTGATTTAAAAATGGTAAAGGTCTGAGCAGATCTTATGTGAGCTGGTAGGCAGCACTGGGAGAAGCTACAGCCTGCTATCAGGGTAAACTGGTCTTCAACGGTGTTATGTATGTTATGTGGGCCTATATATGTAACCAATTATGAGTGCTTGAAACTTGTTCTATTCAAATCTTACTGTACCGTCAGCGATATATTGTTGTTTCACTCTCTTTTGACAAATGTACTTATTAAGTGGCTTTGGACAAAAGCGCCTGCCTCACACTCCCCCAGTTTGCAGACAACTCATCAGACCACTAGCCTCGAGACTCCATTCTGATCTCGCAAGTTCACAGTCTGCTTCTGTCTTAAGATCGGTCTGATCGGTTTCAGCAATCAGCGTCCTAATGGCAGCTATGGCCGTGGTTTAGGTGTGACGACAGAGAGAAGCAACTGTTTGTTCGGAAACAACAATGGTGATAGACATAGTTCATCTGGCCTCATCAGAGACCATCTAGATACAAACAGGAAGTAGAGAGGCTGGCCTCATCACAGACCATCTGCACATGGACAGGAAGTAGAGAGGCTGGTCAAGGGGTGTGGAGTTGAATATGTAAACAATTATTTCTATTTAGTAGTGATAGGAATCACTACAGGTCCCACAACACAATATTATACCATATTATACTTAATGTGGTAATCTTGAATATTTTCCGGTAAATAAATGTCACTAAAGTCACTTTCTACTTGTCTATGGTCCACTGATGAAAGTCCTTACATTTGATTCAAAACCCGGTGTCAATGATACATTTTCCATCACCCAGCAGTGATTGGTCCCATGGATGTCTGGATGAGACCATAAGCAGGAGTGACGTACTGTTTTTGTCGGCCTCTGCTAGAGTAAAAGCAGTATCCGCCATTAAACAACTGCCAGCGGACTGACACCTATGCAACACTGTTTGGATGCAATTCCAATTTATGCCATAGGTGTCACCAAAGAGCACGAAACTGAAATCTTTGAGATGACCACTGACGATATTCCGATTTTAAACATTTTGCGATAAGCTGAGTATTGCACGTGAGCATGTGAAGCGCAGATCCTGGTCCTCATCCTGGTCCAAGCGCTCGCCATCACTCGTATCGACTACTGCAACTCTCTCAAGCCCTTACAATGCATCCAAGACGCCAGCAGCGCGCCACGTGGTTCAACTTAACCAACATTCTCGCCACTGTAACCCCCCGCTTTCCCACGACCTCCACTGGCTCCCGGTATCCGCTCGCATTAAGATTCCACGACACTGGTACATGACCTTTATGGCTTGTCACGGAACGTCAGGCCCCTCCTACCTCCAAACCATTAGTCAACGCCTACGCCTCCAGCCCGGGCCGCTCCGCTCAACAACAACAACAACGACTGGTACCACCTTCATTGAAGACAGCCACCCAACTCCGTTACTGTTCTGGCTCTGCAGTGGTGGAAATGAGGTCGAGTCGCTCACCAGCCTCCACAAGAGACTCAAGACCCACCTGTTCAGAGTTCACCTGGACCACCTGCATAACCCCCCCCCACCCCCGCTGTCTTCCTCTACAAATCCCTAGCACTAACTTGTGTGTTTGTACGACTTGGCATTATAATAGTACTAAGCATTGCTTGGCATATTGTATGTTCTTAGATGTTGGTAACATGCTCAGAACGTCTGCTCTTATCCCAGCTACTTATGCAGGCAACTTAGTAATGATGAAACTATTCTATTAGCCTTGTAACTATAAATGCTTGAAAACAGCTCTATTCCTATCTTTATGTACCACAGCGATAAATTGCTCTCTTTCAACAAATGTACTCATTGGAAGTCACCCTAAATGTTATGTAAATGCATTGCATAACATATATTGCGATATATTGTATAACCTTTTTCAACTGCAAATTATATCCCCCACTGACCGAGGATATGGATTTGACCCCAAAACCTTTTGACTGGGAGTCCAAGATGCTAGCCATTACATTATCCTGTTTTTAGATTATTATATGTATCTGTCCATCCAAGGTGCCTGTAAACTGAAGTGTAGTCTGACCGACAGGATGTAGGCTGTGGGGATAAGCCTACCATTGGCTGCAATTCTCCTCCCATTCCGATATCTGCGTGTTACCGTTTTCAAAGTCGCCGTCACAATGTGAAACAACAACCACAAAAAAAGTCTGAGCTAGCAACTTACATGCTGAAAACCTACATGCTGAAAACGTCTTTTATTGTTTTATGTGGAGATTTTTGTGGGGAGATAGCCATTTTAAAGCCAGGGTTTGCCTCCCCACATGCAAATGTTCCACCAAAACAAGTTCCCCGCCACCCACAACTATTTTGCAAGGGAATAGTCACTGCAACCTTAGCGCTGCCCAAGATGATTGTAATTTGGTTTAAAGAAATACGAACAAGACAAATCGTTTTTATCCCCTATCCCAGAATTCTAATGGCTTCAGCCAGAACTTTCTCCAGCATTGGAGACCAAGCGTGGAGATCTAGAGTCTGGCTTTCCGGGAGTCAAATGACTAGGCATGTATGAAGCAGTGCCCGATGTCCCCTTCATCGTTGTCCTTCTCATGTGCCTCAAAAAATGTAGAGTACAAGCCTATTTGAATGTGAAATACACCTCAGCAATTCCCCGGAAGTCCATGAAGCGTCCTCCACAGCACCAGCATCTGCTTGGGCGTCCGCTTGTGCACCAGCAGCACGGACCTGTATGAGCAAGGCTTAGTCCTCTGGTACTGCGGCAGGTCAAATGTCAGGAATCCTGGGTGGTGGCTTGGGGACAGGCCCAGGCGGTTCAGACACATCCCCAGGTAGACGTCGTCAATGGGGAACATCTGCAAACGCTCAGACACCTCCTTGAGACGCAGCACTAGCGAGCCAGAGTAGACCACACCCCCTCCACCGGCGTACGGGGGGTATACGCCATTGTAGAAGCCCTCAGGGATGTAGTACTTTGTGTCTGGCTCGCGGTTGGGCCTGGCATTGTAGATGACATCCCCTACGAACAGGTCCAAGGACTGGTCGCTGTGGTTGGTCATACTGCACCAGATGAGGTGCTCGTCCCAGCGATGCTGCAGGTAATCCAGAAGCACGTTGGTCCGCACCAGCACGTCATCATCGCCCTTGAAAACGAAGGCAGCGGTTGAGCAGTGCTCCTGGAACCAGTCCCAGAACAGAAGGTCCTTCAGGGTGAGGTTGAAGAAGGTATCTCTAAAGTCCCACTGAAGGAGGTCCGCATGCTGCTGGTTCTCCAGCTCCAGCAGCCGCCCCAGGTCCGGGTGCGGTCCAGAGGCAGCATCCTGTCTGCCCAGCAGGAAGACTGTTCGGACCTCCCAGACCCTCTGGCTCTGCCAGCCCCTGACCTGCCCACTGCGCCCCCAAGTCTCGCGAATGGCCTGGCGGTTCTCAAAGTTCCCCACTTGGGACTTGATGGCCATGAGCAACGTGGGCGACCTAGGGCTCAATGTGCCGTTGGGGCCACAGGTCTCCGGCTGGTTGATGAGGAGGGGGTACTGCCGATGGTGCATGGACGCCACAAATGCCCGCATCTGCTCCGGGAAGTTGGCCAGGCCATCAGCAGGGAGGCACGCCTGGCAGTTCCGATCTGTGCTGGTGACGACATCCAAGTGAGTCGCATTCTCATTGAGGATGGGGTTGTGGTGGCGGTCCCAGGTGTGCTGCAGGCGGTTCCACAGGGCGCCGTTCACCAAACGCAGGTTCCAGAAGGGCTGGAGGGGCATAGAGGACCAGGGGCCCGGGCCGGAGACTCCCGGCGCCACATAGTGCAGGGAAACCTGTGGTGGCGTGTAGGAGAGGGTGACGAAGATGGACACCAGGATGTAGATGATGAGGTGGCCGGTCATCATGCAGGGCAGCAGACACATGCACAGCAGCTTCCCCTTGCAACGGCAGCGTGCCATGCCCTGGTGCACACAAACACACACACACACACACACACACACACACACACAATCAATGATAATCTTTCTCTATGTCATCTATTCGATGGAACTTACATTTTTACTCAACATTCTATTCTGTTCTGTTCTCTATCTCTGTCCCTTCCGGATCATAAAGGCTGTCGCTCGTCAGTTTGCTGACGAGCAACAGCTCATGCACAGCTGTGTGTTTGTTTGCAATAATGCAAATATTACACGCCATGCAAAACGTGTTATCACTGTCGGAGCCCTTTTAGTGGTCCTTATGTCAGCATTATCTCACACCTGGCCACTAGGGGGCAGCATATTCACTACTGTGTTGGAGGAAGAAGGACAATCAGGTGTGCGAAGTAGTTAACTGGACAACATTTTTTTCAACTAACTTGGAAACAACAGAACAAGTGGTTTTGGTAAAGCTAATACATATGGTAATAAAATATATACCATAAGAAATAAAAAATGACAAAAGAATATTTCTTGTCATTTCATCTCTATTACACGAGCATAACCTACATAGCCGTCAGCACATCTAATTTAGGCCTACTTCAGAATTTATCAGCACAAATAACACGGTTAGGTGAAATAACAAAACAATGAGCATTCAATCTAAATCAGAGCATGTCAATTGGCTGCTGCTTTGATCATGTTGAAAATCCAAAATTTGTCAGTAAGGTCCCTTTCGTTTTCGTTTTCAAGATTTGGCACGCAGACTAAAAGTTGCTTATTTTTTGTTTATCTTTTCGTTAACATAACAAAACTAGAAAAACTAGAAAACTAGAAATGCATGGCAAAATAGCATATTGGCAATATTTCTAGAGAGCCCCCAAAAGTTCACAAATCATGTTTTCAGGGGAGCCAAATTGTCTGATCAAGGGGAGCCACCCGCCCCCTGGCTCCTCCCTGGTTACACCCTGGTTGGGTGTGTGTGTCTATAGGGATGGAGAGCTGTGTGATTCGTCGCCTTGGTAACGTCCACGGGGACTCATTATGTCCACAGACACGCTTTGAGACACAACATGCAGTGATGGAAAAAGCACTCACACCTTTATCTTTAGTAGTAATACCACACTGTAGAAAATGTGACTGAAGTAGAAATACAAAAAAATCTAAATGTAGTACTCATGCAGAATGGCCCATTTCAGAATAATATATAAGATAAGATAAGATATAATAATACAAAATAATATAACAAATGTACAAATGTACAGTGAGTCTATATATTACAGTATTGGATTATAATTATTGATTTTCATCGCTCATTTTAATGTATTTATATTGTATAAGCCTATATTACTTACCATACTGCTGAATAGCTTGTGATTGTCCCCCTGGGGACCAATACATGCTTATTGATTGATGATTACACCATACTTTATTTATTTACAATATGTTGTATTATTATTTACCCTGACATACAAATGGAGTAAAACGTACAGTATGCAGAGATCTTCTGAGATGTGGAGTAGTAAGTAGTATAAAAAGTATAAAAAATAAATAAATAGAAATGCTCAAGTTAAGTCCCTGAGAACCCCCCTTGAAACATTAAGATAAAAGACCCACATATCAAAAAGCAATCTAAGATAATATGGAATACAGGCCTCCTGAACGACCCGAAGTGAAGTGCAAATTTTAAATGATATTTTAAATAAACAAAAATAATCTGTAAAACTCACCACGGTTCACGCTTTATGTTCCTCGCCTACTTGTGATATAGGACTGTTTTTTTAAATATCTGATACATCATCAATCTGTTATCTATAGGCTTACATAATAAATCCGATACGTCCGATACTGAGATAATTACCGCGGAAATAATCTGCAGTCCCTGCGACCTCAGGTACACGCCCACACACACACACACACACACACACACACACACAGACACGCACACACACTGAAGTGAGATACTTTGCATACAGGTACAGGTAGGTAATAGGTCGATGATATTGGTAGTTTTTTTTACCTTTATCTATCACTTTATAATATTCTGTAGTCTACTTTTATGTTTCGGTAATGTAAATGTTTATTATGTATTATATTTACTATTATTAAGAATATAATAGATAGAGATAGAGAGATAGATAGAAAGGTGTCAACTTCTTTGCAAACGTATTTATCTTCGGATAAATGGTTCGTTTGCCCTCTGTGTGTTTGTTTGCAATAATGCAAATATTACACGCCATGCAAAACGTGTTATCACTGTCGGAGTCCCTTTAGTGGTCCTTATGTCAGCATTATCTCACACCTGGCCACTAGGGGGCAGCATATTCACTACTGTGTTGGAGGAAAAGGAAGGACATGCCAGGTGTGCAAAGTAGGCCTTAAGTACACTGCCTTTATTAATGGACCAGGTAAATTATTAGTACACCCTCACCTGTATTACTTGCTGTATAATGGATCCAGTAAATATAGTACACCCTCACCTGTATACTGCTTTATAATGGACCAGGTAAATTATAGTACCACACTCACCTGTATACCTGCTTATATATGGACCAGGTTAAATATAGTACCACCCTGACCTGTATACTGCTTTATAATGGACCAGGTAAAGATAGTACACCCTGACCTGTATACTGCTTTATAATGGACCCAGGTAAAGATAGTACCACCCTGACCTGTATACAGGCCGGTAGCAAAAATAATAAGAATTCAGAGGCCCCTGGGCCAACTCTTGTGGTTGTGGAGGCCCCAACACATACACGTGCACGCACGCACGCATGTACGCAATACACTACTAGCATACTATTTGTTGGAAACTCCTGTACTTGTACAGGATTTACACTGACAGGCTACAGCATACAACGTTCAGGACAATATCAACACCTGTAGATAGCTTCATACAGGATTTACACTGGCAGGCTACAGCATATAATCACAACTTTCAGGACAATATACCTGTAGATAGCTTCATACAGGATTCACACCACATGATGGTATAAGCAAGGCATTAGCCCCAACTGGTGTCACTATAGGTTTTGCTGTTGCAGCCAACAGTACTCAAATATGCAAATACAGCCTACTGGTGCTCTACCTCCTACCCTCCACCAACAGTTCTATGATTCAGTCTTCCATCAATCTCAATCTCAATCCTCACTCACTCACACACCACACACAATCACATCACACACCACACACACATCTCGACACCAACACACACACACACATCACACACACACACACACACCACACACCACACACACACACACACACACCACACACACCACACACAGGCTAGGATCAATTCATTCTGCCATACTTCAGCAAATAATAATACCTGTATTTCCTATCATACAGGATTTCCACCAATACTCACACATCCTGGCATAGAAACACAATGACCACAACAATAATGTTTTTCCAAAACAACCACAATGCACTTCCATAAACACAGAGGCCAAGAATAATAATATTAGAATAGTAAGCCTACCTTCCTGGCCTTTCTCCTCCACCACATCATTGAACGCACGCACGCAGGCAGGGAGAGGAAGGTCGCGTGAACGTTACTTTCGGTTCCCCCAGAAGCAGAAGTGGTGGACACACGACCCACCGCCATCTTGAGGGAGCTGTGTGTCGCTGACGTCTGAAGTGTTTTTGTCCTAAAAGTCTTTTAATTTGTATTGAAATGTTTTAACTTTGTAACGTCGACGTTTTCATTTTAATTCGACGTCATGAAGACTCTGCTGTGCGCGCTCCCGGCTCTGCTGTGCGCGCTGCTCGCCGCCGCGTCTGGTAGGTGGAGGCGCGCCTCAAAATATAATAAAATATAATAATATAATATAATATATAATAGTATCAAATAATATACTGAGGTATTATAATATAATAAAATATAATAATATAATATATAATAGTATCAAATAATATACTGAGGTATTATAATATAATAAAATAATATAATATATAATAGTATCAAATAATATACTGAGGTATTATAATATAATAAAATATATAATAGTATCAAATAATATACTGAGGTATTATAATATAATAAAATATAATAATATAATATATAATAGTATCAAATAATATACTGAGGTATTATAATATAATAAAATATAATAATATAATATATAATAGTATCAAATAATATACTGAGGTATTATAATAGAATAATATACTGAGGTATTATAATAGAATAAAATATAATAATATAATATATTATAGTATCAAATAATATACTGAGGTATGATAATATAAAATAATATATAATAACATACTGAGGTATAATAATATATAGTGAGATATAACATAATAATATATAGTGAGATATAACATAATATAGCCTACTGAGGTATAATATTAAATAATATATAATAACATACTGAGGTATAATATAGTATAGTATATAATATAGTGAGATATGATAATATAATATAATATAGTGAGATATGATAATATAATATAATGAGTGAAATATGATAATATTAGGGCTCTCAAACGCTTAAAATTATTAATCGTGATTAATCGCATGATTTTGTGTAGTTAATCGCGATTAATCCCAATTTTTTTATTGGCTCAAACTTGAATGATTTTTCCAATTGAAAAGCAGGGTATTGTGTTGTAGCCATATGAATGGAAAATATAAGCAGCATCCAAATGTATTTTCTTATTACAATAACAAAATCCAATATAAAACCAAAAATATTTGTAGCCACTGCCAGGGCAATAACATTTTAATAGTTTTATCTAGTTAATTCCGGGGGTGCTCCGAATTAACGGAGCACCCCCCCCATCAGAACCGCAAATTAACGGACCCACACACACATCACCCCAGGTCTGAGTAAGGGACCGTCTGCGAATTACACACATCACCCCAGGTCTGAGTAAGGGACCGTCTGCGAATTACACACATCAGCCCAGGTCTGAGTAAGGGACCGTCTGCGAATTACACACATCACCCCAGGTCTGAGTAAGGGACCGTCTGCGAATTACACACATCAGCCCAGGTCTGAGTAAGGGACCGTCTGCGAATTACACACATCACCCCAGGTCTGAGTAAGGGACCGTCTGCGAATACACACATCAGCCCAGGTCTGAGTAAGGGACCGTCTGCGAATTACACACATCACCCCAGGTCTGAGTAAGGGACCGTCTGCGAATTACACACATCACCCCAGGTCTGAGTGAGGGATCCTCTGCAAATTACACATTTCACCTCCGGTCTGAGTGAGGGACCGTCTGCGAATTATACACATCACATCAGGTCTGAGTACAGCGCATTTTTCGTTTTAAATATTCACAAAAAATCATCAAAACTTTCCATCACCTAGAGCATGTTGTACCGATTGTACGGTGTAAGTCAAAATCGAATATCCGAATATCGAACGTCAAACCTAATATACCCGGGTGCGTTATGTGTGGTGTGTTCACGTTGGTTCTTTATTATTGTGTTACCGTGGTGGGTAGACGTTCACCACAACACAACTATTATATTGTTTCTGTTGCAGCTCAACCAATGAAATATATCGAGGAGGGTGAAACTCTCTCCCTGAAGCCTGACATCTCCACTGTTCACAAGCCGATCACATTCATCAGGTGGAAAAAGGGCTCCGACTTGGTGGTGGACTGGAGCGAACAGATGACATGGGTTTATGTACTGTTACGGGTTTATGCACTGTTATGGGTTTATGTACTGTTACGGGTTTATGCACTGTTACGGGTTTATGTACTGTTACGGGTTTATGCACTGTTATGGGTTTATGCACTGTTATGGGTTTATGCACTGTTATGGGTTTATGCACTGTTACGGGTTTATGCACTGAAACCGCCAAGCTGTATTTGCACTTACTGTCGGCTTATTCAGTATTTTTCAGTTAACTTGCTGTAATAAAATCCAGTAAATAGCAAAGCTGTCCGTTTCATTACTTTATACATGTATTAATGTATTATATATACAAATGTCAATTGGATGGTAATCTGCATACAAAATAAAGAAAATTAGAAAATTTCGGTTATAGTAATCAACCGCTTATAGTGATCAATTTGACCCGGACAAACGTGATCACTATAAGCGGATTACACTGTATTATATTTATGTACCACAGTGATACATTGCTGTCTCTTCCTACTAAATGTGACCTCCGGCTGCGGTCGAAAAGTCCCCGTTCTCCCAGAGACTTTTCCTTGAACTTAAGCTGTTCTGACGCCACTTACCTGTTGTCTCTAACAAATGGTGCTGCTGCAGGAACATCTCCTCCACATCTCAGGGCTGCTACTTTGACTACTCAGGGGTCATTTCACTGTCATGGAAGATTTCTGAAGCCAAAAAGACTTTTTGACCGCAGCCAGGTACTCGACTGAATGTGTCGTCTTATTGCTGCCATTTTCAAGCTCTTTATTTATACAGTATATGACCACTTTTTGCAAATGCTGAATGTATGAATGTAGATGTTGAATGCATTTTTACGTTTTGTATGTTTGAAGTATGTAAATGTAGGATTTAAAAGAAAAAAGTTACTTCACTAACCTGGAAAAATGAATGAGCGTGTTGTGTGAATGAGAATACTAATGCACTTAATGTTACACACAGACGCACGCACACACTCCGCAAAGAATAAAAATAATGAAATATTTTTTGGTGGTTATTGGGTCTTTGCATAATTTCAATTAAATTAAATGTTATTTGTATAGCCCTTAGTCACAAGATAGTCTCAAAGGGCTTTACAGGTCAGGTTGTTAAAGTGCTCAAATAAGGTCGGAAGTCTATAACTGGACCTGTCGCATATGAGCAACAAGTCCAGAACTATTTGCGATATTAGTCGCAAATATGGGAGGTTTAATAAATGTCGGGCTTAATTTGGGCCTGAGAGTTCTAATAATGTGGCGGGCCGGGCCGGGCTGGGGCCTCGCTCTCTAGGGCCAGGGCCGGGCTCGGGCCTACTTTCCAGGCCCGCGCAGTCCACTAACACACACACACACAGGCCCGGATTAAGAATTCAGAGGCCCCTGGGCCAGACTCTTGTGGTTGTGGAGGCCCCCACACACATACACGTGCACGCACGCACGCATTACGCAATACCACTTACTAGCATACTATTTGTTGGGAAACTCCTGTACTTGTACAGGATTTACAACTGACAGGCTACAGATATAATCACAAACTTCAGGGACAATATCAACCCTTGTAGATAGGCTTCATACGGGATTTACCACTGGCAGGCTATCAGCATATTAATCCACAACTGTTCAGGACAATATACCTGTAGATTAGCTTCATACAGGATTTACACTGGCAGGCTACAGCATATAGATCCACAACTTTCAGGAACAATATACCTGTAGATAGCTTCATACAGATTACACTGGCAGCTACAGCATATAATCACAACTTTCAGGACAATATCAACACCTGTAGATAGCTTCATACAGGATTTACACTGGCAGGCTACAGCATATAATCACAACTTCCAGGACAATACACCTGTAGATAGCTTCATACAGGATTCACACCACATGATGGTATAAGCAAGGCATTAGCCCAACTGTGTCACTAGGTTTTGCTGTTGCAGCCAACAGTACTCAAATATGCAAATACAGCCTACTGGTGTTCTACCTCCACCAACAGTTCTATGATTCAGTCTTCAATCAATCTCACACACACACACACACACTAGGATCAATTCATTCTGCATATTCAGCAAATAATAATCCCTGTATTTCCTATCATACAGGATTTCCACCATATGACACACCCTGGCATAGAAACACAATGACACAACAATAATGTTTTCCAAAAACAACCAATGCACTTCCATAAACACAGCACACAGCATAAACACAGAGACAAGAATATAATATTAGAATAGTAAGCCTACCTTCCTGGCCTTTCTCCTCCACCACATCATTGAACGCACGCACGCAGGCAGGGAGAGGAAGGTCGCGTGAACGTTACTTTCGGTTCCCCCAGAAGCAGAAGTGGTGGACACACGACCCACCGCCATCTTGAGGGAGCTGTGTGTCGCTGACGTCTGAAGTGTTTTGTCCTAAAAGTCTTTTAATTTGTATTGAAATGTTTTAACTTTGTAACGTCGACGTTTTCATTTTAATTCGACGTCATGAAGGCTCTGCTGTGCGCGCTCCCGGCTCTGCTGTGCGCGCTGCTCGCCGCCGCGTCTGGTAGGTGGAGGCGCGCCTCAAAATATCAGATAATATAATAAAATATAATAATATATAATATAATATATAATAGTATCAAATAATATACTGAGGTATTATAATAGAATAAAATATAATAGTATCAAATAATATACTGAGGTATTATAATATAATAAAATATAATAATATAATATATAATAGTATCAAATAATATACTGAGGTATTATAATATAATAAAATATATAATATATAATAGTATCAAATAATATACTGAGGTATTATAATATAAAATATATAATAGTATCAAATAATATACTGAGGTATTATAATATAATAAAATATAATAATATAATATATAATAGTATCAAATAATATACTGAGGTATTATAATATAATAAAATATAATAATATAATATATAATAGTATCAAATAATATACTGAGGTATTATAATAGAATAATATACTGAGGTATTATAATAGAATAAAATATAATAATATAATATATTATAGTATCAAATAATATACTGAGGTATGATAATATAAAATAATATATAATAACATACTGAGGTATAATAATATATAGTGAGATATAACATAATAATATAGTGAGATATAATATAATATAATATAGTGAGATATAATATAATATAATATAGTGAGATATGATAATATAATATAGTGAGATATGATAATATAATATAGTGAGATATGATAATATAATATAGTGAGATATGATAATATAATATAATATGAGTGAAATATATATATTAGGGCTGTCAAACGATTAAAATTATTAATCGCGATTAATCGCATAATTTTGTGTAGTTAATCGCGATTAATCCCAATTTTTTTATTGGCTCAAACCTGAATGATTTTTCAAGTGAAAAGCAGTGTATTGTGTTGTAGCCATATGAAGGTAAAATATAAGCAGCATCCAAATGTATTTTTTATTACAATAACAAAATCCAACATGAAACCAAAAATATTTGTAGCCACTGCCAGGGCAATAACATTTTCATAGTTTTATCGAGTTAATTCCGGGGGTGCTCCGAATTAACGGACCCCCCCCCCATCAGAACCGCGAATTAACGGACCCCCCCATCAGAACCGCGAATGAACGAATCCCCCCCCCCATCAGACGTTATTAAACTTCCGGCCATTTTGTATTGTTCTGTGGATGTGTGTGTCTGTGTGTGCGTGTGTATGTGTCTGTGTGTGTGTGTGTGTGCGGTGTGTTGTGTGTGTGTGTCTGTGTGTGTGTGTTTCTTTGTGTGTGTGGTCGTGTACTCTCTCTCCTGCATTGTGTATTTGAAGAATGAGACTTTTGCCTCCACCCAGCCATTTATTCATCTTGATAACAGCACTTATCAATATCTCAGGTTATGGCAGACTATAGCAACCAGTGTGTCATACAGAAACAGTGTTTAATACCAAATGAAATAACAATATGCGTAGCTGATAACGACAGCACTTGTCAAGATCTCACAGCCAGCTAAACACAAAGAAAATACATGCTTCAACCAATTGCCTCACCCATCAACCCCAGACTCTAACCAGCCTGACTGGGGCAGGTGAGGCTGCATCAACCAGACACCAAACACACCCTAACTCCACAGATGCATTCATACGACGGTGAAATGTTGTCCAATTTTGCACGTTCCAAACATTCCTGTTTCTGTTGCAGCTCAACCAATGAAATATATCGTGGAGGGTGGAACTCTCTCCCTGAATCTCCACTGTTCAAAAGCCGATCACATTCATCATTTGGAGAAAGGGCTCAGATTGGGTGGTGGATTGGATCGCACCAGATGACATGCTGTACTTTGGGAGTTATAAAAACCGCACACATTTGAACATTGAGACCCTGCAGCTGGACATCCACCACCTGACCTTAGCTGACAGTGGAAACTTCTCTGTGGAGACGGACAAGGCCACCATCAGAACATATCCAGTCCAAGTCATCAGTAAGTGTGTGTGTGTCTCTGTTTCTGTCTGTGTGTTTGTTACTTTGTGTGTGCATGTGTGTTACTTAAGGCTATTTAATATTACGTGAGCGTAACATTACATGAGTGTAACATTACATTCGTGTCGTTGATGCTGGAGTGCTTCATGAAGTGTCTTCTCCAGAGCTCTCCAACACAGGACACGGGCGGATGTTGAATAATCCGGTTTATTGCAGACTAGAGTTTGTAGAAATGGCAGACAGAGCAGGCGGTAACAAGCTAGCATGCTAGCGCTCTCTCCCTGAGTGTGTGTGTGGTGATGGCTGGTTTAACCTGTGGTGCATTGATTAGCCACCTGCACCACAGGTGTGCAGCCTCACCTATCAACCCCCAGACCGCGAATTAACGGACCCCCCCCATCAGAACCGCGAATTAACGGACCACCCCCCCCATCAGAACCGCGAATTAACGGATCCACCCCCCATCAGAACCGCAAATTAACGGATCCACCCCCCCATCAGAACCGCGAATTAACGGATCCACCCCCCCATCAGAACCGCGAATTAACGGATCCCCCCCCCATCAGAACCCGCAAATTAACGGATCCCCCCCCCCATCAGAACCGCGAATTAACGGCACCCCCCCATCAGAACCGCGAATTAACGGACCCACCCCCCCCATCAGAACCGCAAATTAACGGACCCCCCCCCCAGAGACGCTGACTCGGAGCCCGTCGCGCGCCTCACGGTAGCGTCATTGCGCATCCTTGGCGCATCTGTGATGTCCACCAATGTCCTAAACAACAACACATCCTTGCTTGAAGTACTTCGGTGATAAACGAATCAAAAGGTCAAACTACGTAATTGCGTTAATGGCGTCAAAAAAATGTGTGGCGTTAGTAATGCGTTAACTTTGACAGCCCTAGATAATATAATATAATATAGTGAGATATGATAATATAATATAGTATAGTGAGATATGATAATATAATACAGTGAGATATGATAATATAAATAATATAGTGAGATATGATAATATAATATAATATAGTGAGATGTGATAATATAATATAGTGAGATATGATAATATAATATAATATAGTGAGATATCAATATGTCTTTTAGAATCGTCCACAAGTGTCTGCGGTAGAGACAGCGAGTGAGACGTTCATGTTAAACATGATCGTCGGTCATAATGTGATGTAGCGCGGTGAAGTTTGATATCGTTTCATATTTCATTTTGACTTCCCGTACAATCAGACACGACAAAGCAGCCCAGCTGAATTACATGCTCTAGGTCATGGAAACTACAGAAAACAACAATATTTCTGCTCGCTATCAATATTTATCTGAGAAATGCTTCACGGCTCTCTCACCACAACCTTCAGTGGCTCTGGTCTGCATCACCCCAGGTCTGAGTAAGGGACCGTCTGCGAATTACACACATCACCCCAGGTCTGAGTGAGGGACCGTCTGCGAATTACACACATCACCCCAGGTCTGAGTAAGGGACCGTCTGCGAATTACACACATCACCCCAGGTCTGAGTAAGGGGCCGTCTGCGATTCACACACACTCACCCCAGGTCTGAGTAAGGGACCGTCTGCGAATTACACACATCACCCCAGGTCTGAGTAAGGGACCGTCTGCGAATTACACACATCACCCCAGGTCTGAGTAAGGGACCGTCTGCGAATGACACACATCAGCCCAGGTCTGAGTAAGGGACCGTCTGCGAATGACACACATCACCCCAGGTCTGAGTAAGGGACCGTCTGCGAATGACACACATCAGCCCAGGTCTGAGTAAGGGACCGTCTGCGAATTACACACATCACCCCAGGTCTGAGTAAGGGACCGTCTGCGAATTACACACATCACCCCAGGTCTGAGTAAGGGACCGTCTGCGAATTACACACATCACCCCAGGTCTGAGTAAGGGACCGTCTGCGAATTACACACATCACCCCAGGTCTGAGTAAGGGACCGTCTGCGAATTACACACATCACCCCAGGTCTGAGTAAGGGACCGTCTGCGAATTACACACATCAGCCCAGGTCTGAGTAAGGGACCGTCTGCGAATTACACACATCAGCCCAGGTCTGAGTAAGGGACCGTCTGCGAATGACACACATCAGCCCAGGTCTGAGTAAGGGACCGTCTGCGAATTACACACATCACCCCAGGTCTGAGTAAGGGACCGTCTGCGAATTACACACATCACCCCAGGTCTGAGTAAGGGACCGTCTGCGAATTACACACATCACCCCAGGTCTGAGTGAGGGATCCTCTGCAAATTACACATTTCATGCTGTACTTTGGGAGTTATAAAAACCGCACACATTTGAATATTGAGACCCTGCAGCTGGACATCCACCACCTGACCTCAGCTGACAGAGGAACCTTCTCTGTGGAGACGGACAAGGCCACCGTCGACCATATCCAGTCCAAGTCATTCCGTAAGTGTGTGTGTGTTGTGTGTGTGTGTGTGTGTGTGTCTGTCTGTGTGGTGTGTTACTTTGTGTGTATGGTCGTGTACTCTCTCTCCTGCATTGTGTATTTGAAGAATGAGACTTTTGCCTCCACCCAGCCATTTATTCATCTTGATAACAGCACTTATCAATTATCTCAGTTATGGGCAGACTATAGCAAACAGTGTGTCATACAGAAACAGTGTTTAATACCAAATGAAATAACAATATGAGTAGCTGATAACGACAGCACTTGTCACAGATCTCACAGCCAGCCTAAACACAAAGATAAATACAATGCTTCAACCAATTGGCCTCACCCATCAACCACCAGACTCTATACCAGCCTGACTGGTGGCAGGTTGGGAGCGCTGCATCAACCAGACACCAAACAGCACCCTAACTCCACAGATACATTCATACGCACCGGTGAAATGTGTCCAATTTTTGCCAACGTTCCAAACATTCCTGTTTCTGTGCCGCTCAACCAATGAAATATATCGTGGAGGGTGGAACTCTCTCCCTGAAGCCTACGTCTCCACTGTTCAAAAGCCGATCACATCATCATTTGGAGAAAGGGCTCAGATTGGGTGGTGGATTGGATCGCACAGATGACATGCTGTACTTTGGGGAGTTATAAAAACCGCACACATTTGAACATTGAGACCCCTGCAGCTGGACATCCACCACTGACCTTAGCTGACAGTGGAAACTTCTCTGTGGAGACGGACAAGGCCACCATCAGAACATATCCAGTCCAAGTCATCAGTAAGTGTGTGTGTGTCTCTGTTTCTGTCTGTGTGTTTGTTACTTTGTGTGTGCATGTGTGTTACTTAAGGCTATTTAATATTACGTGAGCGTAACATTACATGAGTGTAACATTACATTCGTGTCGTTGATGCTGGAGTGCTTCATGAAGTGTCTTCTCCAGAGCTCTCCAACAGAGGACACGGGCGGATGTTGAATAATCCGGTTTATTGCAGACTAGAGTTTGTAGAAATGGCAGACAGAGCAGGCGGTAACAAGCTAGCATGCTAGCGCTCTCTCCCTGAGTGTGTGTGTGGTGACGGCTGGTTTAACCTGTGGTGCATTGATTAGCCACCTGCACCACAGGTGTGCAGCCTCACCTATCAACCCCAGACTCTAACCAGCCTGACTGGGGCAGGTGAGGCTGCTTCAACCAGACACCAAACACACCCTAAAGGCTTTTCCATACTCCGCGAGACGCGAGACGTTTCGTCTCGCACCTAGGTCTGCGAGAACAAGAAAAAAGTTCTCGCCGCACTGGACATTTCATACTCCGCGAGACACTCCTCAAAGGCCCCGCCCACAGCAGCACACGTCACACGCGCAAAGCATTGTGGGAATCAGAAATAAAACAAAACAACAACAATACATGTCTTTATAATTATGACAGGACGTGTTATATAGATGTTCGTACTTTCTCACGGCCTCGGCCAGCTGTTCCTCAAAACTGTGATCCACCTGCAGGTAGAGTCAGGCACGCTCAGCTGGAGAAGCTTGTCATGTAGCAGAGATGGGATGATTGTGTTGAAAGCAGAGCTGAAATCCACAAGCAGGATCCTGCATAGGTTCCTGTTGATTCCAGGTGCTGGAGGATGAAGTGAAGGGCCAAGTTTACTGCATCGGTCTACAGATCTGTTGGCTCTGTAGGCGAACTGCAGGGGTCCAGGAGAGGGTCTGTGATGGATTTGAGGTGGGACAGGCACAGGCGCTCAAAAAGACTTCATCACCACAGACGTCAAGGGCAACGGGTCTGTAATCATTAAGTCCTGGTGTCCTTGGCTTTTTGGGGACGGGGGATGATGTGGAGGACTTGAAGCAGTCGGGTACATGGCAAGTCTCCAGAGAAGTGTTAAAAATGTCTGTGAACACCGGGGGACAGCTGATCAGCACAGTGCTTCAGGGTGGATGGAGAGACAGATCTGGCCCCGGCTGCTTTGCGGGATTCTGCCTCTTGAAGATCCTGTTACATCTCTTTCCAGTAAGGACAGAAGTGTCGCTGAGTGGGGGGGGGAGGGGGGCTCTGGGATGGGCAGCTGTGGGGAGGCCCAGGCTCCTGCCTGTGCTGGGGGAGTGGGGCTGGTGGACTGGAGCTGTGGATGGTGGTCACGGGGATGGTTCAGGACTGTCCCCATTGTCTTTCAAAGCGACAGTAGACTCATTCAGGTCGTTGGCCAGCGGTGAGTTATTCCATGGAGTGGGGGTTTTTGCTTTGTAGTTTGTGATCCTGTTCTGGAACCCCCTCCAGACAGAAGCAGAGTCATTGGCTGAGAACTGGTTTTGACAGTTTCTCTGAGTACAGTCGTTTTGCTACTCGCACCTCCTTGCTAACCTGTACTTTGACTCTTTTGAACAAAGCTCTGTCCCCACTCCTAAATGCATCTTCCTTCTCTGCCCTTGACTGTCTGAGTTTGGCTGTGAACCAGGGTTTGTCATTGTTATAACTCACCCTGGTGCATGATGGTAACACAGCTATCTTCACAGAAGCTGATGTAGGCAGTCACAGCCTCTGTGTACTCGTCCAGATTGTTGGTTTAGCAGTCCTGAAAACATCCCAGTTAGTACAGTCCAAACACGCCTGAGATCTCCACAGCTTCACTGGTCCACTTCTTTGATGTCCCTCACAGCAGGTTTAGAGAGCTTTAACTTCTGCTGTATGCAGAATCAGGTGGACCCATGACGTGGTCGGAGTGTCCCAGTGCAGCTCGGGGGACGGCTGATAAGCACTGCTTACTGTGGTGTAAACAGTGATCCAGAATGTTCTCCTCTCTGGTCGGGCAATTTAATAAAACTGTCTGTATTTTGGGGGAGTTATGGGTGAGATTTCCTTTGTTAAAGTCACCGAGGACAATAACTAAAGAGTCCGGTTTGTCCGCTCCACACTCAGTATCTGTTCGGCGAGCATGCGCTGTGCCTCCTGCACGTCGGCTCGCGGTGGAATGTAAACACCGACCAGAATGAATGAGACGAACTCGCGGGGGGAATAAAAAGGTTTACAATTAATGAAGAAAAGATTCCAGATCAGGAGAACAGTGTTGTAGGATCACTGTCACATCGTTACACCAGCCACTGTTAGTGTAGAAACACAAACCTCCGCCTTTCGTTTTGCCGGAGAGTTCTGTGTCACGGTCCGCTCTGACGAGTTTGGAAGCCTGCCAGCTGCCAGCGCAGAGTCCGGAATCGATCCACACAGCCACGTCTCCGTGAAGCACAATAAACAGAAGATGAAGAAAAGTCTCTGTTTTTCCCCAACAGTAGCTGAAGGTTCATCCAGTTTGTTTCCCAGTGAACGCACGTTAGAGAGAAATATTCCAGGTAACGCTGTGCGATGTCCGCGTCGGCGGAGACGCACGAGCGCACCAGCGCGTTTTCCTCTCCTCCGGCGTTTCGCTGCATGTAACAAAGGTGAGCACACCTTTGACCAGGAATGTCCAGTAATTCCACAGATGTGGCGAGTGAAAGTGGGAAATAAAATCCGCAGGGGTTGTAGCCCTGATGTTTATGAGCTCTTCTCCTGGTGTACGAGCTCCCGGAATTATCACAAAAAAACTGGTTTAACAAACAAAAACAAGACAAAACAACGCGACCGAACGCACCGAGGCGGCCGTCCATGCGCCATCACCACTATCACTTGATAACAGCACTTATCAATATCTCAGGTTATGGCAGGACTATAGCAAACAGTGTGTCATACAGAAACAGTGTTTAATACCAAATGAAATAACAATATGAGTAAGCTGATAACGACAGCACTTGTCAAGATCTCACAGCCAGCTAAACACAAAGAAAATAACATGCTTCAACCAATTGCCTCACCCATCAACCCCAGACTCTAACCAGCCTGACTGGGGCAGGTGAGGCTGCATCAACCAGACACCAAACACACCCTAACTCCACAGATGCATTCATACGACGGTGAAATGTTGTCCAATTTTGCACGTTCCAAACATTCCTGTTTCTGTTGCAGCTCAACCAATGAAATATATCGTGGAGGGTGGAACTCTCTCCCTGAAGCCTGACATCTCCACTGTTCAAAAGCCGATCACATTCATAATTTGGAGAAAGGGCTCAGATTGGGTGGTGGATTGGATCGCACCAGATGACATGCTGTACTTTGGGAGTTATAAAAACCGCACACATTTGAATATTAAGACCCTGCAGCTGGACATCCACCACCTGACCTTAGCTGACAGTGGAAACTTCTCTGTGGAGACGGACAAGGCCACCATCAGAACATATCCAGTCCAAGTCATCAGTAAGTGTGTGTGTGTCTCTGTTTCTGTCTGTGTGTTTGTTACTTTGTGTGTGCATGTGTGTTACTTAAGGCTATTTAATATTACGTGAGCGTAACATTACATGAGTGTAACATTACATTCGTGTCGTTGATGCTGGAGTGCTTCATGAAGTGTCTTCTCCAGAGCTCTCCAACAGAGGACACGGGCGGATGTTGAATAATCCGGTTTATTGCAGACTAGAGTTTGTAGAAATGGCAGACAGAGCAGGCGGTAACAAGCTAGCATGCTAGCGCTCTCTCCCTGAGTGTGTGTGTGTGTGTGTGGTGACGGCTGGTTTAACCTGTGGTGCATTGATTAGCCACCTGCACCACAGGTGTGCAGCCTCACCTATCAACCCCAGACTCTAACCAGCCTGACTGGGGCAGGTGAGGCTGCATCAACCAGACACCAAACACACCCTAAAGGCTTTTCCATACTCCGCGAGACGCGAGACGTTTCGTCTCGCACCTAGGTCTGCGAGAACAAGAAAAAAGTTCTCGCCGCCCTGGACATTTCATACTCCGCGAGACACTCCTCAAAGGCCCCGCCCACAGCAGCACACGTCACACGCGCAAAGCATTGTGGGAATCAGAAATAAAACAAAACAACAACAATACATGTCTTTATAATTATGACAGGACGTGTTATATAGATGTTCGTACTTTCTCACGGCCTCGGCCAGCTGTTCCTCAAAACTATCCATTCCTGTACAAACTTTTCCGCGCCGGCGTTTTTAACCACGCCCACTTCCATAATTGACCAATCACACAATAGTTCTCGGACAAGACGCGAGAACAAAGTTCGGCCGGGCTGATGTGTCGAGAACGTCTTGCGAGAACACCTGACCTAGGTCTGCGAGACGAAAATGACGTAATTTTGTGGGCGGGGCACTAGGTGCGAGACGAAACGTCTCGCGGAGTATGGAAAAGCCTTAACTCCACAGATGCATTCATACGACGGTGAAATGTTGTCCAATTTTGCAAGTTCCAAATATTTCGGTTTCTGTTGCAGCTCAACCAATTAAATATATCGAGGAGGATGGAACTCTCTCCCTGAAGCCTGACGTCTCCACTGTTCAAAAGCCGATCACATTCATCAGGTGGAGAAAGGGCTCCAACTTGGTGGTGGGCTGGAACGAACCGGGCAACCCAGAATACTTTGGGAGTTATAAAAACCGTGCACATTTGAATATTAAGACCCTGCAGCTGGACATCCACCACCTGACCTTAGCTGACAGTGGAACCTTCTCTGTGGAGACGGACAAGGCCACCGTCGGAACATATCCAGTCCAAGTCCTCCGTAAGTGTGTGTGTGTCTGTCTGTGTGTTACTTAATACACCATCTCTCCTCTAACTTTGTCTTGTCTAGGCTCATTAATATTACATCAGTGTTAACATTACATTCATGTTAATATTACATGAGTGTAACATTACATGAGTGCAACAGTACATTAGTGTTAACATTACTGGAGCATATCTCATTGCCACAAAGCCACATCAGTGGCTTAGTTCAGGGCTCCTCCAAGGACACAGGTAGTAGTGGTGTTGAAAGTCTGGTTTATTGTAAAAGGCTGCAGGTAAAGTGAAATGAACAGAGCAGATGATAATCAGCTAGCATGTTAGCGCTCCCTGAGTGTGTGTGATGGTGGCTGACTTAACCTGTGGTGCACTGATTAGCCAATGCACCACAGGCTTGCAGCCCCACCCCCCCCCCCCCCAGACTCTAACTGGGCCAGGTGAGGCTGTAGCTCCACCCCCTCAGACTCTAACTGGGCCAGGTGAGGCCAATTAAGCCAGCCAGCCACCAAACACACACACTCCCACAATTACATTAGTGTAACATTACATTAGTGTAACATTACATTCGTGTCGTTGATGCTGGAGTGCTTCATGAAGTGTCTTCTCCAGAGCTCTCCAACAGAGGACACGGGCGGATGTTGAATAATCCGGTTTATTGCAGACTAGAGTTTGTAGAAATGGCAGACAGAGCAGGCGGTAACAAGCTAGCATGCTAGCGCTCTCTCCCTGAGTGTGTGTGTGTGGTGACGGCTGGTTTAACCTGTGGTGCATTGATTAGCCACCTGCACCACAGGTGTGCAGCCTCACCTATCAACCCCAGACTCTAACCAGCCTGACTGGGGCAGGTGAGGCTGCTTCAACCAGACACCAAACACAACACACACACTCCACAGATACATTCATACGACGGTGAAATGTTGTCCAATTTTGTAAGTTCCAAACATTCCTGTTTCTGTTGCAGCTCAACCAATTAAATATATCGAGGAGGGTGGAACTCTCTCCCTGAAGCCTGACGTCTCCACTGTTCACAAGCCGATCACATTCATCAGGTGGAGAAAGGGCTCAGATTGGGTGGTGGCCTGGATCGCACCAGATGACATAAAATACTTTGGGAGTTATATAAACCGCACACATTTGAATATTAAGACCCTGCAGCTGGACATCCACCACCTGACCTTAGCTGACAGTGGAACCTTCTCTCTGAAGACAGACAAGGCCACCGTCGGAACATATCCAGTCCAAGTCATCCGTAAGTGTGTGTGTGTGTGTGTGTGTGTGTGTGTGTGTGTGTGTGTGTGTGTGTGTGTGTGTGTGTGTGTGTGTGTTACTTAATACACCACCTCTCCTCTGTGTGTTCTTTCCAACCATCCCAGTCAGTCCTCCGACGCTCCAACTCCAGTTCAAGCCGCTCGTGTGTCATCAGGGTCAACCCTGTGTTGTGATGTGTGACGTGGAAACACTCCACCTGGGACCCGTAACCTTCTACTGGAGGAGAAACGATGGAGAGTGGAGGCCAGACAACCAGCAGGTGAACCTCAGGAGACCTGAAGAGCCTGAGAAGATCACCTGTAAACTGGCCACGCGCCTGGGGGACAGCGAGTCCAGCCCGCCAAGAGATAATCCTCTCTATGAACCACCACCAACACGTACGTATTCAAACATGGAGTCACATGGAGGGAATTGTGTCCCAAAAGTCTCGTACTTGTTGCACAGGATTGGAGAAGTTGTAACAGTTAAGTCTGAACTGGTATTTTCAAATGTGTACTTCTCTAAATAAGTGCAAGGACCTCGTGGCCAACGCTCAGCTTGTGGCCGCTTGTTACTTGGTGTCCGCCACGCAGAGAGGAGGAGCTGTCACATGTTGAGGGTATGCGTGGCCACGTTTCCACCGCAGGAACTTTACCCAGGAACTAGTGGACCTTTCAGAGGAACTCTGTGTAGGTTAGTCGGGTTAGGGTTAAGTTCCGGGTGCCAAAAGGTTCCTGCTCGGTTGCAGGTCCTTTCCCAAAGTACAAAAAAAAATAAATCGGACAAACTAAACCGCTATTCATGTCGGTTACGACACAATTATTCTAATAATTGTTCATTGCATTTATAAAGCGCCTTTCAAGACGCCCAAAGCACTTTAATATGCAACTCCAATAAGAATCTGGCCGGTGTAACCGACGGCTGGGTTCAACCCTCGACCTCATGTGTCCAAGTGAAGACCATCACCCAAATCCCCTCCAGAGGATTCACTTAGAACAGTGCAGCATACCATTACTCTACTTTCCTGTAACAGCTATGGTAGCTGGACATTATTGCGTGGACTAATGGTCAGAAGATTTAGGTGTAGATTTAGTACAAGGAGGAGGAATGATTACACCTGATGACAGGGTTTAAGGACGACTCAGGAGACAGCAAAGTTCATATTTAGGTACCATGTATTTAGCAAAAATAAAAAAACCTAACACCCAAAACAAACAAACAAAATAAACAAAACAACCTATGGCCATACAAAATTAATTTAGTATAATTCAAAAAGTCAAAAGGGGAATGGGTGTGTGCTGGGCCAAGTGTGCGTGTATGAGCGGAAATGGCGGAGGAGTTTCCGCAGTTTGGTCCAACCACGCTGCTCCGTTTCCGCAGCAGCAGCGCCGTTCAGCTGCAGCTGCTCCGTTTCCTGCTAATCGCTTCCTGCAGTCTTTCTAATGCAGGGCGCGCTCTGATTGGCTGTCGGTTACACGGTACATAACAGATAATAACATTCATCATAACATAACAGATAATAACATATCATAACATAACATATAATAACATATCATAACATAACAGATAATAACATATCATAACATAACAGATAATAACTTATCATAACATAACATATAATAACATATCATAACATAACAGATAATAACTTATCAAACATAACATATACAGATAATACATATCATAACATAACATATAATAACAGATAATAGACATATCATAACATAACAGATAATAACATATCATAACATAACAGATATAATAACATATCATAACATAACAGATAATAACATATCATAACATAACAGATAATAACATATCATAACATAACAGATAATAACATATCATAACATAACAGATAATAACATATCATAACATAACAGATAATAACTTATCATAACATAACAGATAATAACATATAATAACATAACAGATAATAACATATCATAACATAACAGATAATAACATATCATAACATAACAGATAATAACATATCATAACATAACAGATAATAACATATCATAACATAACAGATAATAACTTATCATAACATAACAGATAATAACTTATCATAACATAACAGATAATAACATATCATAACATAACAGATAATAACTTATCATAACATAACAGATAATAACATATAATAACATAACAGATAATAACATATCATAACATAACGGATAATAACACATCATAACATAACAGATAATAACATATCATAACATAACGGATAATAACATCATAACATAACGGATAATAACTTATCATAACATAACAGATAATAACTTATCATAACATAACACATTATTATGGTATTTGGGACCTGGGTTACAACAGAGTTGATGTATTTAATGCCAGTGTGACGTCGTGTACTGAGGGCAGTTCAGGGATGGGGGGGTTATGCTCAGTGTGTGTGTTTCGCTGTGTGTCTGGAACCTTCTTTCACACATCCATGCTGTGGAGACCTTAGACAGCCTCGTCCTCACGGCTATTTAGACGGCGGTGGAAACAGACAGCAGCGCCTGGAGGAACCTTCTAGTTCCTAGAAGAGTACTTCCTGGGACTAGAAGTTCCGGGTACTTCTGGTGGAAATGCAGCTTTTGTATCTGGCCGCTCTGTGGTTAGATGATCACTCATACTTACATTTCCACTTCCTCTCCTTCTAGCTCCTCTCTGGATAATTCATTCCATTGTCTTCATATTAATTGTTCCTGGTGTTGCTGTATTCCTTCTGATCCAGTTCTGTAAGTATCCATTCATCTCTGTTGTCTCTTTATAGATGTAGGTATAGAGAGATATATAGAGGTCAATATTTAGAGATAGATGGATATAGATTAGACATTACATGAGTGTAACATTACATGAGTGTAACATTGTGAACATTACATGAGTGTAATTACATTACATTAGTGTAACATTACATTAGTGTGAACATTACATTAGTTAACATTACATGAGTGTAACATTACATTAGTGTAACATTACATTAGTGTAACATTACATGAGTGTAACATTACATGAGTGTAACATTACATTAATGTAACATTACATTAGTGGTAACAATCTACATTAATGTAACATTTACATTAGTGTAACATTACATGAGTGTAACATATAATGTAACATTACATGAGTGTAACATTACATGAGTGTAACATTACATTAATGTAACATTACATTAGTGTGAACATTACATTAGTTTAACATTACATGAGTGTAACATTACATTAATGTAACATTACATTAGTTTAACATTACATTAGTTTAACATTACATTAATGTAACATTACATTAGTTTAACATTACATGAGTGTAACATTACATGAGTGTAACATTACATGAGTGTAACATTACATAGTGTTAATATTACATTCATGTTAATCGTGTCACATCTGATGAGGTCCAAACCATCCAGTCTCCAAGTCCCTCAAACGTCGGTCATGTGAATGATTGCATATATTTCTTGTTGTGCCAAATGAATACTTATAAATACTAGAATGTATACTTGTATATACTATAATGTATCCTTATATATACTATAATGTATACTTGTATACACTATAATGTATCCTTATATATACTATAATGTATACTTGTATATACTATAATGTATACTTGTATATACTATAATGTATCCTTATATATATTACTATAATGTATACTTGTATATACGATAATGTATCCTTATATATAACTATAATGTATACTTGTATATACTATAATGTATACTTGTATACACTATAATGTATCCTTATATATACTATAATGTATACTTGTATATACTATAATGTATACTTGTATATACTATAATGTATCCTTATATATATACTATAATGTATACTTGTATATACTATAATGTATCCTTATATATACTATAATGTATACTTGTATACACTATAATGTATCCTTATATATACTATAATGTATACTTGTATATACTATAATGTATACTTGTATATACTATAATGTATCCTTGTATATACTATAATGTATACTTGTATACACTATAATGTATCCTTGTATATACTATAATGTGTGTGTGTGTGTGTGTGTGTGTGTGTGTGTGTGTGTGTGTGTGTGTGTGTGTGTGTGTGTGTGTGTGTGTGTGTGTGTGTGTGTGTGTGTGTCATACTAACACATTTCTACTTCCTCTCCTTGTAGTTTCTCTCTGGATAATTGTCTGCATATTAATTGCTGCTGTTGCTGCTGGTGCTGCTGGTGCTGCTGCTGCTGCTGTTACTGCTGTTGCTGCTGGTGCTGTATTCCTTCTGATCCAGTTCTGTAAGTATCCGTTCATCTCTGTTGTCCCTTTATAGATGTAGATATAGAGAGATATATATATAGAGGTCAATATTTAGAGATAGATGGATATAGATGAGACATTACATGAGTGTAACATTACATTAGTGTAACATTACATTAATGTGAACATAACATTAGTGTTAATATAACATTAATGTTAACATTACATTAGTGTTAATATTACATTAGTGTTGTGCTATATAGCAGCACAGTAGACTGTAACTCCTAGGTTGTTTAAAATAAATAAATGATCAAAATAGAATGGCATCGGAATAAATACAAACAAATACATAGCCTGGCTACGACAAAAGGCATTCATATTTGAAACCAATACATGAAGCCTATAAAAAGCTTTTCAACAAAGCAAATAATAATTAACTTTCTCAGCAGAACTTTTTTTCAAATTCATAAGCGACATGTTGTTGGTCCCTTACGCGCTGGCGAGCCCATGTAAATGAGCTCTCTAAACTTGTTAGTGTAAATGAGTTCTCTAAACTTGTTAGTGTAAATGATCTCTCTAAACTTGTTAGTGTAAATGAGCTCTCTAAACTTGTTAGTGTAAATGATCTCTCTAAACTTGTTAGTGTAAATGAGCTCTCTAAACTTGTTAGTGTAAATGATCTCTCTAAACTTGTTAGTGTAAATGATCTCTCTAAACTTGTTAGTGTAAATGAGCTCTCTAAACTTGTTAGTGTAAATGAGCTCTCTAAACTTGTTAGTGTAAATGAGCTCTCTAAACTTGTTAGTGTAAATGAGCTCTCTAAACTTGTTAGTGTAAATGAGCTCTCTAAACTTGTTAGTGTAAATGAGCTCTCTAAACTTGTTAGTGTAAATGATCTCTCTAAACTTGTTAGTGTAAATGAGCTCTCTAAACTTGTTAGTGTAAATGATCTCTCTAAACTTGTTAGTGTAAATGAGCTCTCTAAACTTGTTAGTGTAAATGATCTCTCTAAACTTGTTAGTGTAAATGATCTCTCTAAACTTGTTAGTGTAAATGAGCTCTCTAAACTTGTTAGTGTAAATGAGCTCTCTAAACTTGTTAGTGTAAATGATCTCTCTAAACTTGTTAGTGTAAATGAGCTCTCTAAACTTGTTAGTGTAAATGAGCTCTCTAAACTGTTAGTGTAAATGAGCTCTCTAAACTTGTTAGTGTAAATGAGCTCTCTAAACTTGTTAGTGTAAATGATCTCTCTAAACTTGTTAGTGTAAATGAGTTCTCTAAACTTGTTAGTGTAAATGAGTTCTCTAAACTTGTTAGTGTAAATGATCTCTCTAAACTTGTTAGTGTAAATGAGTTCTCGAAACTTCTTTGTGGAAATGATATATATACAGCATATACTATATATACTATAATGTATACTTGTATATAATGTATACTTGTATATCATCTAATGTATACTTGTATATAATGTATACTTGTATATCATCTAATGTATACTTGTATATACTATAATCTATACTTGTATATACTGTATACTTCGCGGTATGTGTCTAATCCAGGACACGGCCACATGCTGGCTCCATCCAGGTGTTTAGCTAGTCCACCACCACACCTCCACAGTAATGGATGATAGAATATACGTCTGTATCATGGTCAGGGACACCGCTTAGCCTTGCCCAAATGTTCCTGTGGTAACCAGTATTACCGTCTCATTAAAGATCACATTGTACGGCTTGGAGGGCCAGCAACTCTAAATTATCAATCTACATTAAGACTCCAATTAAAGTCTGAGTCCCTTCCATTGGCCTGGTGGGGTCACATGTTGAGACAAATGAAGGCCGGTCTCAATCAGTGGTTATTTTGACTTTCAGGCGTCACAGCGGACGGCTGAAGTTGATGTCTGTGAGAGGCTGGTGATTAGTTACGACCTTCTCTGTAAAATAATCAAATCATCTGCTTCTCTTGTTTCTCCTCAGTTCGTAACAAGAACTCGGTCCCTACCACAGAGAAATGATGATGACTCTAACTGTACTTGTTGTAGAGATATGATGGCACTGTTGTCTAACCATACTGATTGACTTCCCCCAGTGAAACTTGCAGCGCCGCCCCCAGCAGAGCTATGAGGCGGGTTGGATGCTGGGTTCCACTGACCCCGGAAGTCGGAGCTGGGAACGTCGGAAAACCAAGACGGACGCCTCCAGGAAAACGTTTGCTGATGATTGCTCTTATGGAATACAGACAACGACAAAATCAGAAGCAGATCACTTTTTTGCTGTTGAAATTTGTATTTTTTTGGAGGGCATTTTTTCAGCTTTTATTGTATAGGACAGTGGTGGGCGAGACATGCAGCAAAGGGCACGAACCGGATTCGAACCTGCGCAGCTGCGAGGACTAGCCTTATGGTACGCGCCTTAACCCGGTGAGCCACCGGGGCGCCCCCTGTTCAACTTTTTTGTTTCTGTTCGCGGGGGGGGATGATATGTCTGGTTGGGAGGCGGGGCTTCCACAACCAAGTCCCTCCCTCCCTATATATATATACTGTATATACTGTGTACAAAAATTCTCATCTTGCTATTTTATCTTTTTTGCCTACTTTTTGTACGTCGCCTGCCATGTCACAAGTGTTCCACTGTTCAGAATGGCTCTGCGTTATGAAGACATGTGACAATGAAACACTTTGACTTTGACCACCGACTGTTCCAGTCAAGCTCCAATGTCCGATGTCAAATCCAGCAGACCATAATCACACACCTAGTGGTCAAAGGCTGAATAACCAGTCCAGCTCACCACAGTCCCTCGCTGTCTATCAGACATACCTGTGCTTCTCCCCTGCCTTGCGCCACCCCGAAGGTACGCTTCCCGTCCGCCAATTCCATGCCGTGTCTCTCCGGCTTGAAGGTGCTGTCGAAGTTCTTGAATTTGCTCTTGTCGTTGATGATGTGTGACGACGCTCCCGTGTCGACGATCAATCCTTTTCTCTGGGTCTGTAGCTGTTGTCCCGGTAGGCTGGTATCTTCTGTTCCTACTTTGAGGGTGTAGTCTTCTCCTCCTGCAGCTGCTCGGGCGCCATCTTGTCTACGACCTGCTTCATGGCCGCCGCCATCTTGCACGTGTGGTCTTTCTTTGTACACGCTTTGTCTGTGTGCCCCTTGCTTTTACAGAAACTACACCAAACTTTCTTTGTGCAGTCGTCTTTTCGGTGGCCCTTCTCTCCGCATCGCCAACACACCAGCCCGTTGCGTTCTCCGTCCCCGTCGCAGATGAATCGTTGGGCTGGCTTTTTCTTTGGCGTCGTTTGGGCCTTCAGCACCCTTTCGCCCGTCTCGTCTGTGGCTGGTGCTGAATCTTCTGAGGCCTCAAAGTTCCTCAACTTCGCCTTGAACTGTCCCAACGTCAGCTCCGCCTCACCGTGTGTCACCATTAATGTGAACGGCTTGTACTTCTCCGGTAATCCCCGCATGACTATCGCCTGCACTCCTGAGTGCCGTAATGATCTGCTCAGCTCGGATAATGACACGGTCATTGTTGTGTACAAGGTGACAATCCGGGGCCTACCTTTTCCGATGTAGTGTTCCCGTAATACTCTGAGACTTTCTCGGCCTTTGTCCTTTGTGTCTCTGAATATCAGTCCCAAGCTCATATTGTCGAGTAGCTGCGCTAACTCACAATGGGCGTCTGCATTCAGCTTGTCATCTAAAGCCTTCTGTGCCACGGTCAGGTCTCCAGAGGGTGCTCTAAGGATTGTTTCCTTCAATCCCACTCTGTGCATGCAACACAACATCCTATCTTCCCAGAGTTCATACTCCTCTGTCTTCCCGTCGAACGTGGGCCATTTGCTCTTGTGCTTATTCACCATGGCTTTTGTGTTTGTAGCTTTCGGTAGCTCAGCTTAGCTCCTTGTTAGCCGTGCTAACATGCGGTCTAGCCACCTCGCTATCGCACGTGCGTACTCCGTCGAACTGTAGAATAATTCAGTGTAACCTGGGCCCATAACCTGTTGGCAGAGTAGACTTATACTTTTTGTCTACCTGCGCAGCGGGAAGGTGAGTATTCTACTAGTAACTAACAGGATCGTACTGTCCAGACAGTTGTCTTTATTTAGCCATTCAACTCGGCGTTGTTTATTCATGGCAACAGCCCACACCAACCTTTCTTTTCCCCATACATTTACTCAATCACCGGTATGAATCCTGTGTGTTTAGTGGTGTATACCACTAAACACAGTTCAAGCAAAATGGCCAGAAGCAGCACTCCTCTCTATTGAGCTATTATTTGGTCATTACATGACCAATCAGTACATACACAATCAGTGAATTACAAGGTAGCCTGCCCTTTCCTTAAATAAAATGCAATTCAACTGGATATGTCGGTTTTCAATATTTCAACAATGACTAACATTAAAGTCACTATTTGGAAGTGTATCCTGCTCTCTCTACAATCAGATTGCTGATGGACTTGTAACGTCCAATCTGATGGCGTTATTTTAGTGACTTCAAAAAGTCACCTTCAGGGCACAAAAAGAACATTTAAGTTTGGAGGAGGGTGGAGCATATAATTATAAAAAATGATTTCACATAATGAGACTAATTACTCATATTTTAAGTAGGCCTATTGATCTTTTTTTATCACCCTTTGTGATTGCAGTTTTATTTTGAAATGTTTGATTCATTTTAGTTTATAATACATTTTAATAAAATAATATTTTATCAAATTGGCTATGTGTATTATTTCCTCTAACACTCATTGGGTTGGTTACTGTTGAGATATGACATACAGAGATATGTATATTGTATGACTACATGTGTTACTGTGTATTATATTGTTTATGTGAGTAGCTGTGACTACCACTTTGTTCAGGGGGAAGCACAGTTCCGCTGTCACATGATTGTGATGTCACTCCCTGGGTATGGAGAGAGGAGAGCCTCTCTCTCTTGGCTGGCTGACTCTGAAGAGAGCGGCCACATTGTGTTCCACTGAATAAACAACGCCGAGTTGAATGGCTAAATAAAGACGGGAGCGTGCCTATGTTCCCACAGCCTTATGTTCCCACAGTCCTATGTTCCCACAGCCCTATGTTCCCACAGTCCTATGTTCCCACAGCCCTATGTTCCCACAGTCCTATGTTCCCACAGCCCTATGTTCCCACAGTCCTATGTTCCCACATTTCCTTTTTTAATAAATTTGTATCTGATTTTATCCCCCTTTCTCTTAATTTGGTAGCCAATTACACCCAACCTATTATCCAATTGTCCTCTGGTAGTAGAGGGTTCGTCCGACAACCTCGTGGTTGGCGATTTGAAGGAGAGCGCTAGCTTCCAAACTCTCTCGAGCTCAACACCGTTACTCCGACATGGGGTTGCTGTGGAATGATGAACCCTCATACCGAAATTAAACTCACCTCCATGAGTTAGTGCAATTTAGACACAGTACACATTTAACTATCTATAATTCTTTAATGAACAGTACACATTCAAACAATCAAAATAAGCAAAAAATGTTGCACTAATTATGCAGTTCACTTAAAACTGGAAAGGGCTCTAGTGCTTTTCAACCTTTTATGTGCCAGGAACAGGCACTCTGCAAGTGCTGTCTTTGAAGACTATTTCAAGAACAAAAAAATAAAAAACTCAATTTACTATAAGGAGCTTCAGTTTATCAAAGGACGTGTCAAAATGATGCCAGGGAACAGCACATGTCCACAAGCCAGGGCAATTCTAAACAGCTTCCACAACACAGTGGCTGACTGCGCTCCAGTAGGACTCAATATTTCGATTGCCATCATTATACTGTCCCTTCAGTCGGACAAGTGTGGCCTCTAAGATCCTCCACTCGCCGTCGTGAGGGTACATCGCCCCTCTCTGCCATCATGATGCTTTCTTCAGTCAGCGTCTGGCGGTCTTTCAGGTGACGGATGAATAGCCACAGAGAGGGATGGCGCACTTGCACTGTATGGTGGTAAGCTACAATTAAACAAATTAAACATTAAACAAAGACCAAACATTAAAATGACTTGTACACAGACATTTTGCAACAGCACACATTCAACATGGTCATTTTGCAATTACTCACATTCAACATGGTTGTTCGTTCTTTGGTCCATGTCCCTCTCGAAGACATTCCACAGAACCGGTGGAAAGGTGGATCCAGGGCGGATGTATGTGTTCCTCATGTAGGTGATGAACTGTTCCATTGCAGCATAGTGTCTCACAAGACGTCTACAGCGTCTGCCATTGACAAGTGTGTTAAAGTTCATCTGAACCAGAGCAAGCGGTAGGTAACCCAGTGCCATGAGTTTGCGGATGGCCCGAGCAAGGGTACGGTCTTGGTGACAGGGAACAGCCAATCCAAGCTCTTGGATCCTCCTCCATAGGGATTGGTTAAAATGAAAATAACAACCGCCGACCGTGGCTTGAGGGAACTCCGTTTCCAGTGCTGTCTTCAGGGCATTTTCAAAGTCGCAGACGACAAGTTGAGGGCGCCAATTGTGGTGGGTTACTCGTCGGATGGCCACTTTGACAGCTTGGAGTACTTGCCTGTAGTGTCCAATGGTTCTCTGCTCCATAAGCACATGTACAAGAGGTAGTACAAAATCATGATGGTTTCCCAATATGGTAAAACACTGTATGGTCGAGGGCAACTCCTAAAGGTGGCATCCATGTAAGTTGTTCTGCATTGTTGCAGCAGGGTCAGGTTCTCATTTGTTGCAAACACCAGTATGCCCAATCATTGTCAGCATGCAACAAAAAAAGGTCTTCGGCCCATGTTTGGGCCCATGTGTCTGTGACCTCCACTTCATCCACATTACCTGGGATGGCTGGCATTGCCTCAGACCTGGCTCTCTGCATTGCTGTACGGATTGCCTGAAATGCCGGTATTGGTGGTCTATCACCTCCTCCTTGGACTGCCCGACGATGTCGCACAAATTCTGCATTGTAAACCCGTCTCACTGGCACAGTTGGATCCTGCCTCACTTGTGCCACAACATCTTGTCGGAATTGAGCTCTGCTGACCATGGCTTCATCCTGGGGGTGGACATGGTCCTCCTCATGGAACCCAATTACTCTGATAACTGGATCGTCATCCTCGTCATTCAGCAGGTTTGTATACACCTTTGCTCTGCAGTTCTTGCGCCAGCAACGCCAATGAATCTTTTCACCTCTTGTTTCATGCCGGTGGAAACGGAAGTTCTGAACAACTAAAACCTTTCCTCCTCGGTTTCCAGGGATCAAGCTTCCATGAATAGCAGCCATCTGAGCTGACTTTTCAGGACCTTATTACCTATTAACTAACACTTATTATGGATGGTTACTAATAGAAGTGCTTCCAAACAAATCCTTGTGGGAGGATAGGGTTTAAAATGGAAAGCGGAAAATGTAGGAACACGGCAAAGCCTAATTTTGAAAATGTCCTTAGAAAATATGGAAACATACGGGCTGTGGGAACACAAGGCCTAATTTTGAGAAATAAATCTTAGAAATGTGGGAACATAGGGCCTGTAAGGGCTTGCACAGAAAAGTCGACTAATCAAACAAAGTCGACCGTCACTATCACCAGTCCGACGCTAACCGTGATTTCACACTTTAAGAATCTTTTTTATTATTTTATTATTTTTTACACTTTTTTTTTTGGACAGCCCATTCTGTCTCTGTTTTGCGTGCGTGTGTATGTGATGATGGTCATCAACGCGCGCGTCGACGTTACGTTCGACTTTATTGTAATAGAAAACGTCGACTTGAAAAAATCAGAGTCGTGCACCCTAGGCCTGTGCGGGACCATTGGGCTGTGGGAACATAGGGCCTAATTTTGAGAAAAATCTTAGAAATGTGGGAACATAGGGCTGTGGGAACATAGGGCTGTGGGACCATTGGGCTGTGGGAACATAGGGCCTAATTTTGAGAAACATCTTAGAAATGTGGGAACATAGGGCTGTGGGAACATAGGGCTGTGGGAACATAGGGCTGACCCCGCAGCACACTAGCACTTAGCACCAGGACTAGCACTAGCAGTAGCACTAGCAGTAGCACTAGTACTAGCAGTAGCACTAGCACTAGCAGTAGCACTAGC
>PIJE02000335.1:173418-264433 GCA_002895965.2 Coryphaenoides rupestris
GTCTGGCCATTCTCCTCTGACCAGTCTATTCCTCTGACCTCAAGATTTTCGCTCCCAGAGAACTGCCGCTCACTGGATATTTTCTCTTTTTCGGACCATTCTCTGTAAACCCTAGAGATGGTTGTGCGTGAAAATCCCAGTAGATCAGCAGTTGCTGAAATACTCAGACCAGCCCGTCTGGCACCAACAACCATGCCACGTTCAAAGTCACTTAAATCACCTTTCTTCCCCCTTCTGATGCTCGGTTTGAACCTCAGCAGATCGTCTTGACCATGTCTACATGCCTAAATGCATTGAGTTGCTGCCATGTAATTGGCTGATTAGATATTTGCGTTAATGAGGAGTTGAACATGTGTACCTAATAAAGTGGCCGGTATGTATGTATATATGTATATACAGTATGTATGCTCCTGACAGATGATGAGGTATACAGTTGTGGTCAAAAGTTTACATACACTTGTAAAGAACATGTATGTCACACTTATTTGTCTGTGATAGAGTGATTGGAGCACATACTTCTTTGTCACAAAAAACATTCATGAAGTTTGGTTCTTTTATGAATTTATTATGGGCCTACTGAAAATGTGACCAAATCTGCTGGGTCAAAAATATACATACAGCAATGCTAATATTTGGTTACATGTCCCTTGGCCATTTTCACCTCAATTAGGCGCTTTTGGTAGCCATCCACAAGCTTCTGGCAAGCTTCTAGTTGAATCTTTGACCACTCCTCTTGACAGAATCAGTGCAGTTCAGCAAAATTTGTTGGCTTTCTGACATGGACTTGTTTCTTCAGCACTGTCCACATGTTCTCGATGGGGTTTAAGTCAGGACTTTGGGAAGGCCATTCTAAAACCTTAATTCTAGCCTGATTTAGCCATTCCTTTACCACTTTTGATGTGTGTTTGGGGTCATTGTCCTGTTGGAACACCCAACTGCGCCCAAGACCCAACCTTCTGGCTGATGATTTTAGGTTCTCCTGAAGAATTTGGAGGTAATCCTCCTTCTTCATTATTCCATTTACTTTCTGTAAAGCACCAGTTCCATTGGCAGCAAAACAGGCCCAGAGCATAATACTACCACCATGCTTGACGGTAGGCATGGTGTAAGAAAGGTGATTTAAGTGACTTCGAACGTGGCATGGTTGTTGGTGCCGGACGGGCATGTCTGAGTATCTGGTGATCTACTGGGATTTTCATGCACAACCATCTCTAGGGTTTACAGAGAAAGAAGAAGAGAAAATATCCAGTGAGCGGCAGTTCTCTGGGCAAAAATGCCTTGTTGATGCCAAACGTCAGAGGAGAATGGCCAGACTGGTTGGAGCTGATAGAAAGGCAACAGTAACTCAACCGAGGTACAACCGAGGTATGCAGAAGAGCATTTCTGAACGTACAACACGTGGAACCTTGAAGCAGATGGTCTACAGCAGCAGAAGACCACACCGGGTGCAACTCCTGTCAGCTAAGACCAGGAAACTGAGGCTACAATTTGCATGGGCTCACCAAAATTGGACAATAGAAGATTGGAAAAACATTGCCTGGTCTGATGAGTCTCGATTTCTGCTGCGACATGCAGATGGTTGGGTTTGGCGTAAACAACATGAAAGCATGGATCCATCCTGCCTTTTATCAATGGTTCAGGCTGGTGGTGGTGTAATGGTGTGGGGGATATTTTCTTGGCACACTCTGGGCCCCTTAGTACCAATTGAGCATTGTTTAAATACCACAGCCTACCTGAGTATTGTTGCTGACTATGTCCATCCCTTTATGACCACAGTGTACCCATCTTCTGATGGCTACTTTCAGCAGGATAACGCGTCATGTCACAAAGCTCAAATCATCTCAAACTGGTTTCTTGAACATGACAATAAGTTCACTATACTCAAATGGCCTCCACAATCACCAGATCTCAATCCAATAGAGCACCTTTGGGATGTGGTGGAACGGGAGATTCGCATCATGGATGTGCAGCCGACAAATCTGCAGCAACTGCGTGATGCTATCATGTCAATATGGACCAAAATCTCTGAGGAATGTTTCCAGCACGTATATATATATATATATATATATATATATATATACATACACACACACTTTTTATATTTCTGAAACTATCTGGTTACACTAACAATATTGTTGGGCCACTAGTGGCTGACGCCTGACCTAGACAATCCTGCTCCCTTAGTTAGTACATTAGCACACAGAGGAACACAGAGCTATATTAAAGTCTTCTCTGATTTGTAGTTCAAAAGCAATACAATTTAAGAAAAGTGGGAAAGTAGTTAAAACACTTTAAAGTTAATGATTCCTGATACTTACTGCTCTGATAAAACGGCTATCAGTGGCTGCAGGAAATATCTCCTTCTCCAAAAGCATATTCCTACACATAAAACATCCATTAGCCTTACTATACTTTTACAGGGAAAAAGAGGTACACATGCACATTAGTATGGGATAAAAATATAAAACTCTCAGAAGTATTCACAAACAAATATCAAGTTATGCAACTTAAAACACAGTACACAAGATTCAAGAAGTTTATTCGTCACATGCACATACAGGATGTGAAATTAAAAAGTGGCGATGCCCAGCGGAATGTGCAGAAGAACAATAAAATACAATAACACGAATTGGAGGTATCAGAATATCCACAAACTTTACCGTATTTAGAGCAAAAACAGCAGCGTTTTTTGGAATGAGAAATATAACCAAATAAGCATATAAACAAGTAGGCATAAAAACAACAAGGCAATATAAAAACCAATAAAGTGAGTACAGACCATGTATGTAGTAAAACTATGTGAGTGCATGTACTGTGTACTGTGTGTGCATTTGCAGTATATATATGCAGCAATATATGCATGATTTATATCTGCAAATATGTATCTGTGCCCGAATTTACCACTTGCATATCATCATTTGGATATCAGCTGAGCATTTTTCAATGGAAATGTATTTGTTAATCTTCAAATAATAAATAAATAATAATCTTATGTGCAGATTACACAAAATCCACAAATGCAGGCTAATGTGACTTGTAAAATGTCACACGACTTGTGTGGTAACCCTTCTTTCTACAGTCCCCTAATTTACGATGTTTTTACCCAGTACATACTGTATATGGTAAATTAGGATATTATTGGGTCATTTCCCAAAAAGAAGTCAATAAGTAGGTAAATACTTAGTTACCTATCAAATCGACTAACAACAAGGTAGTTGCAACCATTTTAGGTTGGTGACAACTCTGTTATAAAAAGTAGGCAGCCAATTCTAACGCCTCCACCAACGTCTCTATTACCCAATAATTCAAGTTGCTTCTCCACTGTTTATGTTGGTAACAACCCAAGTTTAATGTACCATCAAGGAAATAAATGACTTTACGAAAGAAAATACTTTTTCGTATAGTTATTGTTCATGGCAACCGTTTATAAAGGAGTTTATAAATGCACTGTATAGGTTCCACTACATTGTGTAAAACATGACAATTTACACAGTAAGCAAGCTGAAACTGTACTGTAAAAGGAAGCCTTGTTTGTTTCCATATCTTTTCTGTAATAAACCTCTCCATTAACCCATGCAGTTAACATGAACTAGTACTATATACGTTCCACTACATTACCAAGTAAAATGCAACAATTTACTCTAAGTAGGATGACTACTGGAAAAGGAGACTCAGTATTATGGGCCCTTGGCCACATGCTCCATGGGCAGCGTTGGTAATCCATGCCTGCTTCAACTCAACTCTGGCACAAGCTGTGTTCAACTCCATCGTCCTGTGTCAAAACACTCCACTGCAGCATGCTTTTATGACTTTTGGCCTGTTGCACTCACCCCCACCATCATTAAGTGTTTCGAGAGACTGGTCCTGGCTCACCTCTAAACCTGCCTGCCATCCACAATGGAACCCTTCCAATTCATCTACCACCAGAACAAGAGTATGGAGGACACCATCTCAACAGCACTACACTCACCCCTCTCCCACCTGGACAACACCACCACCTATGTGGGAATGCTGTTCATAGATGTTAGTTCAGCATTCAACAACACCAACCCCGCCAAACTGATCTCCAAACTCAGAGACCTGGGCATCAACACATGTATTGTGAGGCACAGATACAGATACATATTTGTGCATTGTGTTTTAAGAGTTACATAACTTTGTTGTTGTTGAATGTGTTTGTGAATACTTTAGTTTAAATCCCATACATTAGAACTGTTAGAATGTGTTACATAAGCAAACCGTAAGCTCACATTGCTTTGCAGGTAGTGCTGAAAGCATTCCACCAGGGATCGCTGTCCTCTGTAGAAGTTACATTCTGGTTCATGTGTTTCTGCAAAGGGATGGTTGTTGTCAAATGCAATTCCATTACAGATTCGCTCACCAGCTTCCGCAAGAGACTAAACACTCACCTGTTCAGAGTTCACCTGGACTCATCAACATGTTCACCTGGTTCACCAGGACTGCATAGCTTTTCTCCTTAACACTCCCTGCCCAACCTCCCTATCCCACTTACCCAACCAGGGTTTTAATCCCATCCCCTCTCTGAACCCTAAAACTTACTTACAGGTTTGTACGTGCTGGCACTTGTACTTAGAATTGTGTTCATTGCACTTGTATGGCTAGGGTAGCATCCTACCCTAGCCATCTTGCTGTTCTTATCCTTACTAGCCAAATTCCCTAAATGTAAATTTAAATACTTGAACAATGTATAGAGACTAAACGTGTGAGACGAGGTACCTGAGCAAACACGTAGGTGATTCCTTCACCTGCTTCTTCACACCATAGCTTGATCTGCTTTTCAAAATCCTGTAAGGGGTATTCAAAACGTTTTGGAATTACTTGGTGTTATGTACATTATACAATCAAAAAAAACTGATATATCGGCAATTATTATATCTGTATTATTATAGACTTTTTGACAACATTGGGATTGGCAGTAAACGTAAGCGATGTGTCTCTTTTTTCTGTTTGGAGGAAGTCACTTTCGGATCGATCCTTGGCCTGAGTCAGACTCAGTTATGGCAGAGTTTCAATGCCAAGTTGTTCGCACACCGGACAGCATGTTGGGCAGTGTTGCATCGTAGAAAGGACGTGGCGTCGGAAGATTTGATTGTAGGTCTTAAAATAATAAAGGTTTATTAGGATAAAGGTTTTGAGCAGTGCTGGAAGGTATGGCGCGGCTGTAAGGCAGCACTGGTGTTAGTGATCTCATTGGAAACAAGGACAAGTTCTAATTAAGCCACACAACTTTGAACATACTTCAAGTTATCATAAAGCAAAAAAGACGGATTGTATATTGTGTGAAGTTTCAGTGAAATTGCACCGCAGAACTATAGACCTACCAAGAGCATGCAGAGAAAAAACACATGCACTATTCTGGATGACGGATCGTCAGAAAAGGAAAAAAAACCACTAACTGGAATCTATTACCTAATTACCAGCCTATTATTAGTAGCTGGAGCTTTTTGATATATTTTGCACTCAAACGAGCAGAGATCACCTTATGACCATTTGTTTTGAAAGAAGGCTGCATAGTATTCTGCATAGGATGCTGTTGGTGAGTGGAGAAACAGAATCAGTGCTGTATTTCTTAGCTCTTCTTGTTTATGAGCTGGTAGTGCCATTTTCTTAAATCTAAGCCATAGTAGTGTTGGTAGAGCCATTTTCTTGAAGCTAATGTTGCATCAGTGCTGGTAGAGCTATTTCTCTTAAACTAATCTATTGCAGTGTTGGTTTTACTGTTGTGATAGAGGATACTTGAAGCTAATCTTGTAACAGTGTTGCCAGAGATATTGCTCTTAAACTAACCGATTGCAGGGTTGGTGTTGTTGTTGCAGAGTTGATAGGGCTATTTCGAATAGAACGTTAACTTTACCAAAGTACTTTTCAGTACTTTCAAGTAATAGTGATAGTCAAAGTAAGAGTGGTGTAAAGGGCCTCCTCCCTATTGTTGTGCTGACCGAGATAATCAACCAGTTTCGGGCATTCAGCTGTAGTAATTTGAGTTGAAGTGAGGAGGAGCACTTGGCTAGTCAGTATCTCAGCGTCAGCTGTAGCATCAGGCCCCACAAACAAAAACCCGGTCGGACAAAGACATGGGAGTCTTTCTGCGGGAGTGCATCCAGGGAGTGCTACAACTTAGTCCCTTCCTTCCACCCATCCTAGCCATGTGCCTAGACTCCATTACAGTCAGGACATCCTACTGTAGCAGATGTCGCCGAAGGCCCTCCACTCGGTGCCGCAACCCCTCTTATCTCCTCTACTCAACGATCTCTACTAACACAGGCCTTGATGTGAGAGGGGGACTCTGGAATTGCCAATCGTCGAGAGAAGACTGAGAACATTGTGGCCTACACCGCCCTCCAGACACTCCACTTCTTGGCTCTCACTGAGACCTGGATCATCCCAGAAAACACTGCCACTCCAACCGCCCTCACCACTACCTACTCTTTCTCCCACACCCCGACCCTCTAGGCGCGGTGGGGGGACTCATCATCTCTCCAAAATGGTCATACCAAGTCGTTTCCCTGGAACACCTGACCAGATCTGCACTTGAACTCATGCTGTGTGTGTTACCCTTCCAATCAAGCTCAACATTGCCGTGATCTACTGACCACCTGGCCCTCTTGGCGAGATGTATGCCCTCATCTGTTTTCCTGAAGATGGCACCCTCACTTATCGTTCTGGGTGACTTCAACGACCAGCCAGAAAAGTCACAATGACCTGAATTCATAAACCTTTTTTGCCACAATCGGCCTGCGCGCTCATCTTCTCCCTCCAACCACAGAGCCGGGAACCAATTCGACCTTCTCTTCACGCGGTCCTGCCTTATTTCGGCCACTCTGTTACCACCCTCCCTTTGTCTGACCACCATTTATAACTTTCTTCCTCTTTCTTCCACTTTCTTTCTCCGCAACTGTCCTCTCCTCACTACTACCCCCCCAACAATTCTCCCTCCTGTCAGTAGAGGAAGCCTCCTCCACTCTGACATCATCTCTCTCCTCCTCCTTGGACTCGCTCTGTCCACTCACCTCCAGACCAGCGGTCCTGCCTTATTTCGGCACTCTGTTACCACCCTCCCTTTGTCTGACCACCATTTTATAACTTTCTTCCTCTTTCTTCCACTTTCTTTCTCCGCAACTGTCCTCCTCCTCCTTGGACTCGCTCTGTCCACTCACCTCCAGACCAGCACGATCCTCTCTCCCCATCCCTGGCTGTCCGAAGCTCTGCAAGCTCGTAGAACAGAGCTGCGGGCAGCTGAGAGAAAATTGAGGAAATCAGACTCTGCTGATGATCTCTCTCACTACCTCCACCTCCTCTCAGATTTCACCTCTACTGTGTCAGCAGGCAAGTAAATCTGAGAGGAGGTGGAGGTAGTGAGAGAGATCATCAGCAGAGTCTGATTTCCTCAATTTTCTCTCAGCTGCCCGCAGCTCTGTTCTACGAGCTTGCAGAGCTTCGGACAGCCAGGGATGGGGAGGAGAGGATCGTGCTGGTCTGGAGGTGAGTGGACAGAGCGAGTCCAAGGAGGAGGAGAGAGATGATGCAGGAGAAAGAAAGTGGAAGAAAGAGGAAGAAAGTTATAAAATGGTGGTCAGACAAAGGGAGGGTGGTAACAGAGTGCCGAAATAAGGCAGGACCGCGTGAAGAGAAGGTCGAATTGGTTCCCGGCTCTGTGGTTGGAGGGAGAAGATGAGCGCCAGGCCGATTGTGGCAAAAAAGGTTTATGAATTCAGGTCATTGTGACTTTTCTGGCTGGTCGTTGAAGTCACCCAGAACGATAAGTGAGGTGCCATCTTCAGGAAAACAGATGAGGGCATACATCTCGCCAAGAGGGCCAGGTGGTCAGTAGATCACGGCAATGTTGAGCTTGATTGGAAGGGTAACACACACAGCATGAGTTCAAGTGCAGATCTGGTCAGGTGTTCCAGGGAAACTTGGTATGACCATTTTGGAGAGATGAGGAGTCCCCCCACCGCGCCTAGAGGGTCGGGGGTGTGGGAGAAAGAGTAGGTAGTGGTGAGGGCGGTTGGAGTGGCAGTGTTTTCTGGGATGATCCAGGTCTCAGTGAGAGCCAAGAAGTGGAGTGTCTGGAGGGCGGTGTAGGCCACAATGTTCTCAGTCTTCTCTTGACGATTGGCAATTCCAGAGTCCCCCTCTCACATCAAGGCCTGTGTTAGTAGAGATCGTTGAGTAGAGGAGATAAGAGGGGTTGCGGCACCGAGTGGAGGGCCTTCGGCGACATCTGCTACAGTAGGATGTCCTGACTGTAATGGAGTCTAGGCACATGGCTAGGATGGGTGGAAGGAAGTCAGATTTCACATCTACTGTGTCAGCAGCCAAAATGTGCCTTCTACCACACAAAGAACTCTTCCGCCTCCAACCCCAGGAAACCTTTCTCCATGTTCTCTTCCCCCCTTAACCCTCCCTCCCCTCCTCCTCCCTCACAGCTGATGACTTTGTCACCTACTTTACAAAGAAGGTGAAGGACATGACCTCCTCTTTCACCCTGCTGCTATCCTCCCTCCCCCTACACCTATCCCCGTCAGCCTTGCCTACTTTGCCCCTCTCTCCTCTGAAGAAGTCAACAGGCTTGTGACATCCATCCACCTGCCCCCTTGACCCAACCCCATCATCCAAAATTCCGCAACCCCCCTCTTCCGCAACCTCCACTGACTCACGGTAATCACTCGCACTAGATTCAAGACATTGGTACTGGCCTTCATGGCTGTCAGCGGAATTGCCCCTACCTACCTCCAAATATTAGTCAGACTCTACGCACCAGCCCGAGCGCTCCGATCAACAACTTTGGCGAGACGACTGGTACCACCTTCTTTAAAAACAAACATCACAAACATCGCTCTGCCAAGTCCCAACTCTTCTCTGTTCTGGCTGAATGAGCTCCTGGCTCATGCCAGGATGGCAGAGTCGCTCACCAGCTTCCGCAAAAGGCTCAAGACCCACTGGTTTAGAGTTCACCTGGACTCTGCATAACCACGCCCCTGCCTTCCCTCTGTGAACCCTAGCACTAACTTGTGCGTTTGTATGTCTTGGCATTATTAATAGTACTTAGCATTGCTTTGTAAATCTGTTAGTTTCTTTTTATTATTCTGTTGTTTTCCATATTTTTTTCCAGTTTTATTGTACTGTATTGCTATGCAACCTGGCACAAGAATTTCCTTTGGGATTAATAAAGTTCTATTGTATTCTATTAGCATATTGTATTTTCTTAGATGTTGGCAATGTGCTCAGTGTGGTACTTCTGCTTTTATCTCAGCTATTATGCAGGCAACCTCACAATAATGAAACTTGTTCTATTCGCCTCGCAACTATGAATGCTCAATGCTCAAGACCAGCTCTATTCATATCTTTATGTACCACAGCGATATATTGCTGTCTCCTCCAACAATGTACTCTTTGTGAGTTGCTTTGAATAAAAGAGTCTGCCAAATGCTAAATGTAAATGTAAATATAATGATGGCAGATGATACAGTACTCATACAGACAAGGGCAAGTGAAATTCAAGGACCTTCAAGTACTTTCAATAATCCATCCATCCATCCATCCATTTTCGTCCCCTTATCCGGGGTCGGGTCGCGGTGGCAGCCGGCTAAGCAGGGCCCCCCAGGCTTCCTTCTCCCTAGCCACACTCTCTAGTTCCTCCTGGGGGGTCCCGAGGCGTTCCCAGGCCAGACGAGATATATAATCTCTCCAGCGGGTTCTGGGTCTGCCCCGGGGTCTCCTCCCAGTTGGACGTGCCCGGAAAAGCTCCAAAGGGAGGCGCCCGGGGGGGCATCCTAATCAGATGCCTGAACCACCTCAGCTGACTCCTTTCGATGCGGAGGAGCAGCGGCTCTACTCCGAGCTCCCTCCGGATGTCTGAGCTCCTCACCCTATCTCTAAGGCTGAGCCCAGCCACCCTGCGGAGGAAAACTCATTTCGGCCGCTTGTATCCGCGATCTCATTCTTTCGGTCACTACCCAAAGCTCGTGACCATAGGTGAGGGTTGGAACGTAGATGGACCTGTAAATCGAAAGCTTCGCCTTCCGGCTCAGCTCCCTCTTCACCACAACGGACCGGTACAGTGCCCGCATCACTGCAGACGCTGCACCAATCCGTCTGTCCATCTCCCGCTCCATTTTGCCCTCACTCGTGAACAAGACCCCGAGATACTTGAACTCCTTCGCTTGAGGCAGCAACTCACTCCCAACCCGGAGGGAACACTCCCACCGTTTTCCGGCAGAGAACCATGGCCTCAGACTTTGAGGTGCTGACTCTCATCCCGACCGCTTCACATGCTGGAGGTCACGGTCTGATGTAGCCAACAGAACCACATCATCTGCAAAGAGCAGAGATGCAATTCTGACGGTCCCCAAACTGGACACTCTCCTCACCTCGGCTGCGCCTTGCGATTCTGTCCATGAAGATCACGAACAGGAACCGGTGACAAGTGACAACCCACTGAGAACATGCTTGACTTTGTGCCGAGAATACGGACGCAGCTCGCACTTTGTTCGTACAGGGACCGAATGGCACGTACCAACGGCCCCGGTACCCCATACTCCCGTAGTACCCCCCACAGGATTCCCCGGGGGACACGGTCATAGGCCTTCTCCAAGTCCACAAAGCACATGTAGACTGGATGGGCAAACTCCCATGCCCCCCCCCCCCAACAACCCTGCGAGGGGTAAAGAGCTGGTCCTGGCCGTGGAACAGTGGACCAGCTCAATAATAATAACCATGGATATATGAACAAGCTTGTTGAACACACAGAACCCTCAACTGTTCTGTCATCCCACTGGCTACAATTTTGAACCTTTACAAACATATTGTCTCAGGACGTTGGTCCTAGACCGGCCAGGTCTTGCACCAGAAGTATGGTTAAAGCATTGTCAAACTGTTTACCATCCCTTAATCACTCAGTTCTACATTTATATCACTTTGGACAGTGTAGTTTTTGAGACTTGGCTGAATTTGTCAGGAAAATAATAATAATAACACTAACGAATACAATAGGGGTTCCTATGGATTTCATAGACAAAATTGGAAAAAGAATACATTGTGAATGCTACCAATAAATATGTAAGAATATTCACACCAATAATCAAGAAGAAAAGAAACCAAGCCTCCATACCTGAAGGTTCACCGTGGGAGCTATTCTCAGGTCAAAGCTCACATCCATCTCAGCAGGGATGACATTGTAGGCTACGCCTCCATTCACCATGGTCATGTTGACTGTAGTAACATCACCGAGAGTGAAACACTGGCTCATATTCAACCTGTCAATGAAACACAAAATCTGCATTGTTAATATTTTCCAAGCTAATTGATTCCTCTACTACCATTGAAACCAGTGCATTGGGCCAAAACATTAATTGAATGTTGTATAAGGAGCACACATATTTTAATGTATTATAGTACAGTAATTTAGTCAAAATTAACAGGGACCATGAGTCTATGCATGCATATGTGTTTTTCCTCCCATTAAACATAAGCCATATTAATGTATTTGAAACTTTTTCAAATACCCACAAGTATACCCACACAGGAATAACCAGCTATATTGTAGCTGTGTGAATCTCAGTGAGATTTCAAACTGATTAACTGGATATAAACCAGGGCGGCAGTAGCTCAGTGGGTCTGGCAACAGGAAGGTTGCTGGTTCAATCCCCAGGCTCTGCCTAGCTAAGTGTTGAGGTATCCATGAGCAAGACATCTAGTAAATAACCAAGCAAGTAAGCAGCCACTTCCAGTTCGTTCTTGTTTGTCCTCTCGTGCATTTGTGCCACCTACCACGAGAAACACATTTAAAATTAAAAACGCATTTTGTCTAGAGCCGTTTGTCCATTCTGGGCCACCATTGAAATAAGGCTGTGCAACATGGCGGCCTCCGTGGAAGAGGACCAACTCCCTATGTAGATATAAAGGGCTCATTCTAAGCTAACAATTCTTATTTTCATGGGATTAGACTAATTAAAACGCACTTATGTGTCACGATCACGATCACGATCGTGGCTCCGGGCTCCCGGGCGCCAATGCCGCCCCTGGAGGATTAGCGGGGCTCCCTGCTCTCATAAGTATGTTGATCCAAAGATGGACATGACTCCAAATGCATACTTCTTCATGTTCATATAAGTTTCGGGGATGGCATTTCATGTTTCAAACACAAGTTTGTCGGGTTTGGGGAGGTTTTCAATATCGCTCCATTTGTGCTCTTGAGCGAGAATAGCCTTCTGACGGGCGACATCTTCGAGATCAGCTGTCAGGCTTTTGAACTTGGACACCCATAAGTCTTTATCAGCTATGTCGGCCAGTTCAATTTCAAGATCTGGTTGACTTACTCCTGTGAATGCGGACATGTTCAGCAGGGATGGGTCGAAATAGTTTTTTTTCCTCTCTGAACTCACTGAATCTTTCCCCAAATGCAGTTTGCATTACGATGATAGCATGCTGTAAATACTCACAATTTATGTGATTATGTTCTTCTTTGAACTCTCAGGGAGGGGAAGTGAGAGAGCGTACCTCTCTGTACATCTCTGGCAAACACTGTTATCTTGTGCTCAAGCGCCAAAACATCTTCCAACATCTGCAGGGCCATGCGTCCCTTTCCCTGGATACTTTTGTTCAGCGTGTTTAAGTGATTTGTCATATCCACCATAAAGTGCAACTTCTCCAGCCAATCTGGATCTTCCAGTTCGGGATAGGTGAGGCCTTTGCTTTCCAGTAAAGTTTTCACGTGTTCCAGACAAGCAGCAAACCGTTTCAGCACCTCTACCCTGGACAACCACCAGACTTTGTTATGCAGCAGGAGATCCGAATATGCGCTGTCGACTTCATCTAACAATGAACAGAATTGTCAGTGGTTTAACCCTTTTGCCATTATTTTGTTCACTATCTGAACAACAAGGTTCATCACCTCCATACATTCGGGGGGAAATGTTTGAGCACACAGTGCTTCTTGGTGCAAGATGCAGTGAAACGTTTTTTTATTTCAGTGTCATAGTATCACCTCGAACTCCAAGATAACTTTGAAAGATTGTCCACTGTGCAACAAAAAATTCATAAAAATAACATAAATAACATTTTTGGTCAAAACTGCAGAGGGGCTGAAGTGCCGCATGTGGCTCGCCGACCCTTGTACTAGGGTGTCTACTCTTCCTCTCAGAGGTGCACTTTAAGTATATCTATACGTTTGTTTCCCAAGATCTGTCTCCATCCTTTTATAAAGTCTTTTATTAATCTAAGTTTAAGTAATTACACAAATAATCAGCAAAGCAGTGCCTCTACCACCTCAGGCAGCTGAAGAAGTTCAGAGTCTCCCGGAGGATCCTTTAGACCTTCTACGCTGGTGCGGTGGAGCGCATCCTGACCGGAAGCATCACTGCCGGGTTCAGCAACAGCTTCTCTCAGGACAGGAGGGCTCTGCAGAGGTTGGAGCGTTCGGCTGAGCGCACTATTGGCACTACACTCCCCACCCTGCAGGACCTGTACTCCAGGAGGTGTCGAACCAGAGCCTGCAGGATCCATGAAGGATCCTCACCACCCCAACAACAACCTGTTCCAACTGTCAGTCACGCTGCTAGAACAGAGACTAAAACAGAGTTTCTTTCCGGAGGCCATCAGGACTGTGAACTCTGACCTCACAACCCCCGCCCGCCAATTTCCTCATGAGTCACGAGGAAATGTCAATTGTTGAACAATTCAGCTCTTACTTAAATTGTATCTGTAATCGTCACTCATAGTGAAAAAGGAATTACTGATATCTATTCTTAAATTAAAGATAACTCACTACTCACCAATCCTGCGGATTAAATGTCAAAAGTGCTTGTATTAGGGCTGGGCGATAAATCACATTTTATTTTCAATTACGATTATGACTTCCAAGGATTATGAAAATAAAATAATCGAGAAAACGATTATTGTGCTACATTCCGTTTAGCAATGATGCTCTCTTTTTGTCGCTCTCTTTTTGTCACACACGGCTCTTCTACCAACTGTGCCGAGGTGGCGTGTGCGGCAGGCAGGAGGACACTGCTCGCCGCAGGAGTGGGAGTTCAGTTGTAGTGAGTTTCTATGTTTATGTTGACACTCTCGCTCTTGAAGTATTATCTCCCGATCTCTGGATTATGGTGTTCCTATAGTTTATCCGTGAACTGCGGATTAATTACAAAGTTTAACCATCATAGTGTAAAATAGTTTTAGTGCTGCTGTTACTTTTTTAATTAATAATTCCCGAAAATATCGTTGCAGTGTTGCAGTGAAACGATACAGACAACAGATGTGTGCTGTGTTTTACTCTTAAGCGAATTGATTGCGTTAGGGAAAAAAAGAAAAAAAAAGAAAGAGCGACTGATTTAAAAGCCGTCGCTTTCCATTGTGTGAAATCCGGTAGGCTATGACTGTTGTAGGCTAACTGGGGAACTGGGCATGCTTGTCATCATTGAAACAAATCAGATTGTGATGTTTTTGCAACTTTGGCAATATGCTGCCTTCCCTGTGACACACAGCTCCACTTGGAGCAGCTCCAGTCTCTGCCTGTCTGTGGCATGATGTGTAACCATCAGATAGTGCTGTGGGCAGGACATTGAGCCAGATTACAGGACATTAAAAAAAAATAAAATAAAAAATATATATATAATTTGTTTTTCAGTTGAATAATATTTAAAGTTCAAGGGAATCAACTGTTAAATTTATTTATTTTTTAAAGTTCAATAAATGCATGATGTTTCCAAAGTCAATGACGTGTTAAATAATTTACCAAAATAATCGTGATTATGATTTTAGCCATAATCAAGCAGTCCTACTTGCTATATGGCGACACTAACGACATGCCCAGCAAGATTAGCTGCAAAAAGACATTGGTGCATGTATAAGAAAGTTTTGAAGAGTTGGCTTTGGTTGCTGGTTGTGACTGAGTGAGTGCTGGCAACCATAGCAAGTGGGAGGAGTCATGTTAAGACAAGTATGTGGGGGTAGAAAAGTGTGTGTGCTTTCATGTTACAGTATATATAATCATATCTCTCACCTTAGTTTTTCCTTCTCTCTGAAGTCCATGAAAGAGTTGATGATATTTCGCTAAAAGTAGGTGGAAACAGTAGGAGCACTTAGTTTTATGAGTTCCCAAAGCACACCAACAAAGAATCTATTCAGCTACATATTACTGCTTCAGTAAGAATCTTACCAGCTTCTCCGCGGCTGTGTTCTCCACAAACCTAGACCCATGGCCAGGATTGCCTGGGCAATGGATTGTGATCCCTGAAAAAATTGACGTCCATTGAGTTAAAGCCACTCTACAAGACAGAGTACTTAAATTAAACAATACTAATTTGCGAGGACTGTGCAAAATGTGTATTGCATTCTCCACTTACACCAGGGGCTCCTCTCTCCATAGAACACTGTGAATGCTTCCCCAGGGTTTGCCAGACCTATTGCAACACACAATGGTTACAAAGCATGAGAGTGACCTAGTGCAGTGGGTTTCAAACTATTTTTAGTAATGAACCCCCTTGGGAATATTCTTTCAGGAAATAGACCATTCATCAGCACAAATAATTGTAATCATTTTGTTAGTTTTTTCCATAACATCTTAGGATAACTGGAAGTTGATGGCTTACTGACATGAAATCTTTCTGTATTGGCTGTATCTTTTTAGCATTTTTTTCTTCTTGCTTTAAGACATTTTCCAAGCATCCCTGTAATACTTCAAAGTACCCCAATTTGAGAAGCACTTACCTAGTGTAACCACTAAGATAACTGGAGGTAACTAAAGATTTAACTACGAAAGGCCAACACGAGCTGCTGATCGCAGAATCTAAATTTTACTTGTGACTAATTATTAGGTTGATGAACCACTGCTGTTCTCAACCACTCCATCTAAACATCGACAACAGGAATTTCAGAAAAGGATCTGAATGGATCTACCTTCATCAAGTGCAAAGCCAATGTTTAACTTTTGAAACTCAGGGTGAGTGACAAAGGTTTCCATTCCTTTATGACCCCCGACTTCTTCATCTACAAAAAGCAAAGTGCATGCAATTCAATGATTAATCCTGACACAACTGCATACATTGCATCACCAGTTTGTATTCATATTACATTACATTTAGGGCATTTGGCAGACGCTTTTATCCAAAGCGACTTACAAAGACTACATTTGTTGAAGGAGACAGCAATATATCGTTGTGGCACTCATGGTTACGAGGCTAATAGAATGAGTTTCATAATTGCCAAGTTGCCTGAATAAATAGCTGGGATAAGAGCAGACGTGCAAATCTGAGCACATTATCAACATACAATATACTAAGCAAAGCTAAGTACTATTAATTAATTGTCAGAGTCCAGGTGAACTCTGAACAGGTGGGTCTTGAGTCTCTTGCGGAAGCTGACAAGCGACTGCCATCATGACATCAGCCGGGAGCTCATTCCACCACTGCGGTGCCAGAACAGAAAAGAGTTGGAACTTGGCAGAGCGATGTTTGCTTGTTTTTAGTGAAGGTGGTACTAGTCGTCTTGCTGAAGTTGTTGAGCGGAGCACTCAGGCTGAGGAGTAGGGTCTGACTAATGTTTGGAGGTAGGTAGGGGCAGTTCCGCTGACAGCCATGGAGGCCAGTACCAGTGTCTTGAATCTAATCCAGGCGATTACCGGGAGCCAGTGGAAGTCGTGGAAGGGGGGTTACATGGGAGAATTTTGGTAAGTTGAACACCAGGCACGCTGCTACGTTGTGGATGCGTTGTAAGGGTTTGTTTGTGGAGGCAGGGAGTCCAGCCAGGAAAGAGTTGCAGTAGTCGAGGCGAGTGATGACGTGTGCTTGGACCAAGATCTTGCAGATCTTGTAGAGAGCAATTCTACAAGATCGGGCACAGGATGAGCACAGATGAGAGGGACGAGCCTCTGGCGTCATTGAGGGACTCCGTTACTGTGAGCAGGGCTGTCTCCTTGGAGTGTGCGGTCATGAAGCTAGGACGATAGTTGGGTAGAGAGAGCACGTTCTAGGGTTTTGGAGAGGAATGAAAGGAGGGATACAGGTCTGTAGTTTCGGACATCAGTGGTGTCAAGGGGCGGGTTTCTTGAGTGGCTTGATTCTGGCAGTTTTGAAGGTGGTCGGAAACAGGCATTGAGGGAGGTGTTGTTTTAGGGTGGTGATGAAGGGGAGGATGTTTCCCAAAATGTCTTGGAGAAGGGAGGATGGGATTGGGTCAAGGGGGCAGGTGGTGGCGTGCTTTGATGTCACAAGCCTGTTGACTTCTTCAGAGGAGAGGGGGGCGAAGCAGGTAAGGCTGACAGGGGAGGGTGTAAGGGGAGGGAGGATAGCAGCAGGGGTGAAAGAGGATGTAATGTCATTCACCTTCTTTGTAAAGTAGGTGACGAAGTCATCAGCAGTGAGGGAGGAGGGAGGGAGGGTTGACGGGAGAGAAAATGGGGAAAGGTTTGCTGGGGTTGGGGGCGGAAGAGTAGAAGGAGAGAGTTTTCAGGCTTCTGCGGGAGGTGACGATGTGAGGAGTAGTGGGGAGGGAGAAAGCGACAAAAATCGTGGCATCCATTTCGTCGAAGAAGTCGCCAGAAGCCCTGGTGGTCGGTAAATCACGGCAATGTTGAGCTTCATTGGAAAGGTAACCGACACAGCATGGAGTTCAAGTCCAGATTGGGTCAGGTGTTCCAGGGAAAGAACCTGGCATGACCACTTTGGAGAGACGAGAAGTCCCATTCCCCCACCTCGCCAAGAGGGTCGGGGGGTGTGGGTGAAAGAGTAGGTAGTGGAGAGGGCGGCTGAAGTGGCAGTGTTTTCCGAGGTGATCCAGGTCTCTGTGAGAGCCAAGAAGTGGAGAGACTGGAGGGCGGCGTAGGCCAGAATGGTCTGTTTTCTTGACCGACGATTGGCAATTCCAGAGTCCCCCTCTCACAACTAAGTTGATATTTAAAAAAATAAATAAAATTATATATATATATATATATATATATATATATATATAAACATGTAACAATTGCCACGGTGCCTTACCAGGAACAAACATTAAATGCACAGTGCGCATTAGTTTATTTCCCTCTGCTTTCAGTCTTCTGATTGCCTGGATATACCTAGAAATTTAAAAAAAGCAGTGGATGACAGGATAAATGTGATGGCCGCAATACGTGGTGGAATTGTGTTGAAAGCAAGCAAAGATATGCTTAAAAAATTTAAATACACATTAGGGCTTTTAAAAGAGCGAATAAATGAATACAATACAATGTTAAGATGATGTAGCATGCCCTGTATGGCTGTGTGATAAGCCTATTGGGCGCCATACCAGTTTATACCTACTGTATAGTTACAGACTTCATATCTTGAGTTCCTCGACCGTAAATGTTACCCTCTGCATCCTTGACCGCTGTAAATGCATCATACTTCCAATGTTCCTGGGGGAGAAAAAAAAACAGTATTACCATCCTGTGAATATGAAAGCAACATGTGGATTTGTTGTTGGACTGTTGGCATTGCATACCTGGAAGACGGGCACAACATCTGTGTGTGAATTTAACAGAATGGATTTTAAAGCAGGGTTTGTTCCCTCCCATGTCATTATGGTCACGATCCTGTGAGGAAAAACCTGAAAGGTTGCAGACTATTTTATAGGCTTATTTTCCCTTTTTATAATATGATCTTTCAGTATAATATTCTATGATTTTGGGGGGTGAGGGGTAATGTATAAAATTACTTGGACACACCTCAATCTTTTTCACAGGCAGGTCAAGCTCCTCTGCGATTCTGTCCAGGAAACGAAGGGCAGCATCTGTAGGTACATCAACATGAAGCAGCTCTTAATAAACAGCAAGACAGGCAGTAGTTGCACTGGTAGTATGTAGTGCTCAAGTTACAGAAAATTAAGTGAGAATGGAAAAGTGACATAGTAGCCCATGTCTCACCAATCTTTCTAGAGTTGTGATTTTGATTAACAATATACAAGCCACATTTATTTACACACCACGATTTTAAAACCACACTGTGTGGTTGACCATTTTGAAAGAGAAAATTGTTCACAATTAGATCAGAGTAGTTTCATATGCAAGCTGGTGTTAAAAGTGAGAATGTGTTGCAAAACCCAAAGGACTTCATGTTTATGACATGCACAACAACAGAAACAGTCAACAACAATATGTTCAGGGTTAGGGTAGTGTGTGCCAATAGCTGGAACAAAAGGTTAACTTGTAAATAAAGTTCCAATGAGTTACCCATCAACAGTTATTAGATGCCCTCGCCCCCAGGAATAGTTAGCTAGCCTACATTGATGAAAATGAATTAAGGACACAGTGACCACCATGACAGAAATACAATGTAAACATTTGTTGGTTACGTTCTACGTACTACATGGATTTACCATTTATTATTTCACATTAATTGTATAAAGAACAAAAACACCAAATAGCACAGCATTTCTAAAAGGCTAAAGAATAAGCTGGTGACCATAATCGGGCTCTGGGTGTACGGTCTTCAGGCGGAGGTATTCTCTGAACAGGGAAACAGAGGCGTCCTCCCCGGGGGAACCGTGGCCACAACACTGGCCGCCTCCGCTGCTCGGGCCATCTTTGTCAGGCAGCATTCTAAGAACAAGAAATACGAATAATAACCAAAAACGATTGCACAATTAATAGATCCATATAATCAGGACAGAACACACATCTCCACAGCTAGATCTGTGTGTGCAGGACACGCTACCGTTATTCCTAGCTCCAACCAAAAGTAAAAGTTAGCATGTGAGACGTCAGCGTTGTGCTGTAGGATTAGTTTGTTGGCTGCCGACGACATCGCGCCTAGCTAACGGCTGTTTGCTGCAAGCGACGCCGCTATGAGCACTCATAGTAGTGACACTTGTCTTGACAATACTGTCGAACAAAGCTTCGTTTCATCAAGTTTCTACTATATTCAGGATGGCGGCTGTCCCCCGTCATATGATCCCGACCCCAGTGATGCCCAGGGACGAGTGCGGTTCGGCATTACAGCGAGATACCCGTGCACCGTGACTCACCTTTAGATCCCAGCAGCTCAACGCAGGAGACCTTACTGGGCTCACTGGTTCACCGGTCACCTGACAAAGCTGCAGATACAAGAGCCGCTCGATGACCGGAAACATACAGCTGCTCACTTATTCTTCAAAATAAAAGACAGAACTAAATTAACATAATGAACAATAAACACACAAATAATTGGCTATGTTTCAAATAGAATGTTAGGATCTGTTTTATATTTTCGGAGCATGATCAAATTAATTTAAATACGTCTTTCATACGAAAAACAATATTAGTTGGATCCGTATCTTTTAATACGGCACGGTTTATATACAAGTCGTTGCTGATTGGGTAATACAGCGGACACGCCCACCAGACGGAGAACCCCGTCCTCATACCTCGGCTGCCAAAAAAGTCGTCCGTTCAGAACTAGTGATGGCAAAACACTTCATTTCAGTGACTCGAATCACTAGAATCAGTTCATTAAAAAGATTCGTTCAAAAGATTCGTTCACCGAATCGTTCAGTGGGCGGAGCTCCGACTGCGTACTGCGTAGTCCGACTCACACTGTTTAGATGTTACAAGAACTAAAGTATTAGCGTAAAAACATCATTAAAGTATCAAAAGTAAATGTACTCATTATGCAGAATAGCCTATTTCACAAAATATATACATTATTGGATGATGTTTTAATTGCTTTAATGGTAAACGTGAAGCAAATTTTTATTTCTTTATATTTTATATATTGTTTTACTGCATAATTATTGTACACTACACTACTTGATGTGATAACAATTTATTGATTGATTGTAATTTGTACTGCTGATTTTAATCTACAAAGTAATTAGTAACTAAAGTAAATGTACTTTACACCACTGGTTTACAATACCAATAGTTGGTATTGGTATGTATAACATGGCCATTACAATCTAATAAACCATTGTTTTTGTTGTTGTTCACTGTGAATTCATAGTCAAATGCCTGCACTTATGTGAGAATGAATTCTGGACATGTGGTTTTTCTGTGATGCTCCCCTTACACCTTTAGATTTCATTGGCCCAAGCCTTGTACATAACGTAATGTCTCAAATAAATACATTACACTCATATCTTACATTCAAAACTTGTATTTTGTTCAATCTTAACAAATTAAAACAACAAAACATTGTACAGCATTTATGGTGGTGTCCGATGATAAGTGGTGGACTGCCCCTTACATTAGATAAGTGTTGTGTCGTTCGCGAACGATTCGTTCAAAAGACCGAATCTTTTGTTTGAACGAACTGAACTGAATCACTTTCTGAGTTCGCAGGGGACGAATCACGTTCGAATCACGTTCGTCCCCTGCGAACCAGTTCTGCTGCGTTCATCACAGCAGAACTGGTTCGCAGGACGAATCAAGTTCGCTCGCGGCAGCCCCTCCCCCTCCCTGCACGCTCGATGCTGATCAGATCCGTCCGAGAGCTCAACTGAACTGAGAAATGAACGGATCTTTTCAGTAAGTGATTCACTTCAGTTCGTTCACCCAAAAGATTCGGTCTTTTGAACGAATCGTTTGCGAACGACACAACATTATTCAGAACTACTTTTCTTTAGTCATGAGGTCAACGAAAGATGAGAAGGAGTTTATACCTACTGTAGTTACAGACTTCATATCTTGAGTTCCTCGACCGTAAATGTTACCCTCTGCATCCTTGACCGCTGTAAATGCATCATACTTCCAATGTTCCTGGGGGAGATTACGGACAGCTACCAGCTTGCTCTCCAGCCAGCACCCCATCACAATATTACTATTCCATTTACCATTTGTACTTTGTCGCTTAGAATTGTTATGAATTGTTATGCTTTGTTACCCCTTTTATGCCCGTATGACACCCATTGCACTCCAAACCGTCCCTGGAAGGAGGGACCCCCACTCTGCGTTCCTTCTTGAGATGTATTCCTTGTTAATTAAGTCAGCCGTTTCTTGCCCTGATGGGGGCTAGGGGGTTGTCATAAATCACTTGGCCCATAATAATCTGGCCTGTAAAGACCTTTGAGACTGTATTGTGATTAAGGGCTATACAAATAAAATGTACTTGACTTGACTTGACTCTGTCTCTCGATGCCGAGACAATGAATTAGCATGGCTCGTTTAGGTGTATCGCCCAGCTCTTCCACATTGAGGACCGTAATGTAGGTCTCAAATGTCTCATGCCAGCGAGTCCACGGGATGGGTGGCTCGTCGGTAGTGCGAGGAAGGGGGAAGGTGGTGGGAACGAAAACTCCATCATCGTCGCCAATGTTATATGCTACGAATAATCATGCTCAGACACCGAATTCCAACTTGCGACTGTCTTTACTGAAAGCTTAATCCGAACAGCTTAACGGCCACACTGCCGTAACCCAGGTAACTAACATGTCTAACATCAGTGTCACGTTAATAGCATACACAAGAAACCCTGACTAAGCCACGGAACGTGCCATTGTGGCAAGGACACTGCTACACCAACCAAACCCAAACTCACCAGCTGAAATTTTGGCATAAAGAGGCCGCACATAACCCTGACCCACACCCTTACCATGGTATGTCACAGTGGCTTTTGCAAACTCATATTTCGCTAAGTTTACAGTCAAATTTAATCTGTTAGTCGATCAAACAAAGCATGAATATGACTTAGATGATACTCCCAGGTATTACTGTATATCACCACATCGTCTTAATACACAGTGCAACCTTCAAGTCCATCCACGACCATATTCATGAGTTGTTAAAATGTAGGTGGTGCATCACATAAGCCAAAGCCCTGCCAGTACCCTTTTAATAGATAAAATTTACTAACATACTTTGCTACACCAACTTGGTCAATACAGTCCTCGATATGAGACAATGGATAGAATAGAAGAATAGAATAGAATAGAATAGAATATAACTTTATTAATCCCGAAGGAAATTCTTGTGCCAGGTTGCATAGCAATACAGTCAGGTTTTGTCACAGCATTTACTTAAAAAAACAACATCTTGGTGACTTATCATATTTTTCAAAGAGTAAAGACGGAGACAACTAGAAGAAGGTACAGCAATGTGGTTATGAAGTAATGTCATGTTCAATCAGATTCATTTTCGAAGGCATGTCCCCAAATAAGGATGGATAACTTTTTATCAGTTCAGCCAACTCTGTGTGCTTTTCAACCATCAAGTGAGCCAACAAAACATCTACATTTTTAAGCGATTCAGGGTTCTTCAAGTGACCACGTACCAAAGAATCATCAGGCACTGCTGCCACCCCCCCCCCCCCCCCCCCCCCCCCCCCCACTAAGTGCTGACTGCACCACTGTACCACTGTACAAGCACAAGTATGCTTTTAACAAGTTTATGTGGCAAAGTTGGTTTCTTTTCCTGCGGTCAGGAGTAGCTATTTTTGTTCAGACAGCTGACACATTACGGTATATGGCCTAACAAACTTTGCTTAGAATGACAACCCCACAATCGGCAGCAAAGCTAGTACTTGATCACCCTCACTAAACTGACGTGTCTCAGAGTGCTGGTCATACAAATACTTCATCCTAGCCTGAGAGAGTGGCAGTTTTTTTTTGCCAATTGACCAGCCATATAAAGCCTGTGTCAGAAAACATTACGTAGTCTATCACGTTCGGAGGAGGTTCATCTGTAAACTCATTGTGACATTAGGACTGAACCCAATACTCTCTTGACACACCTCCCTGGCAGATAAAAGCAACCATGGCAAACCTTCCTCCCAGTCCCTGTCCGTTTCTGTGCAATATGCTTGCAAGAATTACTTGAGAGGTTGCTTAAATCATTCTAAAGCACATTGGCTTTGTGCATGAAAAAACAGATGCTTGGTCATGCTTGATGTTTAGTTGTTTAAGAACTTGTGAGAACAAATGTGATTAAAAGTTTGACCCTTGGTCACTCTGAATGAGATTTGGTATTCCAAATATGACAAAAACTGAGTTATGGCCTTGACTACAGACTTAGTGGGGATAGTACGCAATGGATAGGCGGCAGGATAGCACGTGATTAGGCACATCACAGTCAACAGATACTCAGACCCAGATTTTGACTTAGGCAATGTAAGCTGCACGCTTAAGACGAGGCCAAAAGAAGCAACGCAAAATGTGTACGTTTTCCAAAGTCCCAAATGCCCTGTTTGGTCTTGAGAACACTTTAACATTTAATTTCGATACTTAGTCGGAACCACCATTTGGACAACCGTATCATCCACACAATTAAAACCCTGGGGCACCCACTTGCGGACCAGTACCTCACTCCGCAGGACATATCGAAAGGCTGCACTTTTAGCTTAATTGCTAGGCCGCACCTGGTCAAACTGCTCATCAACTTGCTGTTCACTGATAAGCCCCTGCTGGGAGACGGGAAGAGTTTCAGATACTTGTGTGACCCACACAAAATGTATGGTCACATTTTATGTAATTGTGTTTATGTTTTGTTTTGGGAAATGTTGTGAGAGGAAGACTAATAAGTGGTAAATTATTGTATATAGATTACAAGGTTACAAAGCATCTATATGAGCAATGCTCATAATATGAACATTTCAGTGTTGCCAATAGGGGGGTAGTGTGGCGCTGTGCTTCTCCCAAGGACTCTCTTCATGAACAAACTCTTGTTTGTTCATGAACGTTTCGCAGCTGGCGGCTGAAACGCTCTCACTCAATACTAAATTGAAAAGTGTCCACATTAGTAATTTAAGGGGAAAATAGAGTCCAGGTTGAAAAATCCTGACGTTATCCTCTGACTGAAATTCCTCTCCAAGCCTAGACCAGCAACCCCAATAATACATGTTTTTATTATTGCAATACAATCATATATTGATTTCTGCGACAGCATAATATGCCCAAAAACCATACTATTGGCTCGCATACTAATTGTACACCAGAAAACAGTACAAACTGTTGTGCGTAGAACATAGTATGCAGGTTCAGATGCAGCCCAAGTATGTGTATAACCGCTTTCTTTACAGGTTTCTATGGGCAGGCTATGGCCATTAATTTTATGTCAGTGATACAGAGGCGTACAAACTAATAATTGACATACATTTTACATATATGACATAGTTTCACAATTTAAATACATTGGTAATCTTTTATTAATTTCAACAGATGAATTCCTTACTTAAATCTATTATAATGCAGCAAGTTATTTTTAACAATAGCTGTCATTTGAAAAATATACAACGAATCATTCCAAAATAAACATTCTCAAAGGTTTCAAAGCAGGCCCAATATGAAGTTAGAATGGGATTAGATACATTTTAAATACATAACCTGTAACATTGCATACTTACAGTAGGTAATGTCACCGACAAAAATGGTAACAATGGAGCCAGTCTATATTTTTCCATGTTCAAACAAACATTAAAAACTTGGTAACCTAATCTAGCATTTATCTTTAGTTGACATAAGAAGAAAAATATATTTAATGTCACAAACAGAGCTGTGGTTGACTATCAACTATGAGCATTATTACATTATAACATTAACAAGTAACTCAACACTCCTCTTTGACATTTTCAGGGTCCCCACTCTTTTCAGCTTATTATTTTCTTTAAACTTTCTGTGCTCAGAGGTTCATATTTCACTGTATGAACTCTCAGAAGTGGCCATCCTAACCTCTACTGAATGAATAGCATGATAGACAAACTTTTTTAATCAATGAGAACTGTGAACCAACTTGGTGTATTATGTAATGTCCAAGCAGTAATTATCCCAGAATCCCCAAAAAATAAAAAATAAAAACCAAGTATGGATTTGCAAAATGATCTATTGATTATATTGATTTTCTGTTATCTAGTGAAAGCTGAAAATAACCCTTTGATTGCGGCATTCTATTTATGACTTATAGTTTAATTTGCCAAAAAGTACGCACAGAGCTCAAATATTATACATGATTAGTTACGCGAGTGACTGTGCTAATGCAGCCCTAATGCAAACATCCTGAAACAAGGTTTTCTGGGTGTTATTCTTTATCCTATTCAAAACAATATTCTTCCACTAGAAAGTGGTGTTTTCTTTTAAAATATATGCCGTTTGTGTTATTCTTAGTTTTGTAATGTATTACAAACATTGACCATATTGTGTCTTGTATTCATTCACAATGGGCAATTATATATTCATATTAACAGATTCCTTATTGAGCTGAGTGACAGCCAGACCACATAGTTAAAATGTTAGCCAACACTATTGGTTGTGTTTGGATGAACATTGTTACTATCTGCAAAATAATGACAAAAAAGCTTAAACATTTGTTCAACAATATAAAGCAGTGTTTCATTCAGTGAATGGTATTTCATTATACTGTTCACTTACTCTCATGCAAATATCGCCACAAAAAGCATCCCAAGGTGGTTCATTGCCTTTCATTTGGTGACTGAACATAACCCACACAAACATGAAATATGTTTTGTCACGCAAGTTTCCCATGACACATTCTAGCTTTTTCCAGGAAATGTAATCAATTTGGACATTGTCCGTATGTTTTCCATGACTAGAAAACAACTTGTTAAAATCCAGGTATTCTAGAACGTGTCAGAACCCTGATTTTCAGTCACCCCAAACTAAAGGTGTGCTGAGGGTGGAGTGACATGCATAACATTGTTCATTTATAAATTCAACACGAGAAGTACCCATACCAAGAATTTCCTTCGGGATTAATAAAGTTCTATCTTATCTTACCATTCTGTAACGTATATTCCGACATAATTCTCCTCATTTCCTCTTTCTTTACATTCACTGTAGTTTGCTAAGAAAGTCCAGGAGTGCTTGGTGAAACTCTTTGGGTCTGTCCATGTAGCATGCATGGCGAGCTCCTTCTAGCTTCACCACTGTATGCTGTGGAAGTTGCATGAGATTCTTATGGGACTGGGCACCGAGATTAGTGTCTAGGGCTCCATACACAATCAGAGTGGGAGTCTGAAAAGCAAATAGGAGTTGGCAGAGGGGAGAAGAGAAAAGTTACATAAACATCTTGTGCATATAAATGTAGATGCGGTTTCATAAACATTAAACCAGACATTGGGCATCGAACACAGAACCTGCTCCCCTTTACTCAATACTCACTTTCACCTGAAAGCAAGACTTGTACCATTCCAATGGAAACAACTTTCAAATGGGTAACTACTCGTACATACATCCTGAAGACAGATGGAAACCCATTTGATAGGATTCCTTCTTCATTGGAAGCATAACATCGTCTATGCAGCCAATGTTGTGAAATGTGCCCATGTTGAGAATTGTACTTCATATAATAGGGCAGGGGTGTCAAACTCAATTTCATCCCGGGCCACATCAGAATTATGGTTGCCCTCAAAGGGCCGGTTGTAAATATATTTCCACTTTATCATATTACATAATTACCTCTGCATTTGATTATTATTGGTTTTAGTAATAACTTCATAACTACCTCTGAAAGCAGAAGTCTGGGAAATATAATTGCAAGCTGGGCCCACATGATCTGATGCTAAACACTCCTCAGTTAATAAATGGCCATGGAGACTGTGTGATATATAGTATACAAAGTTGCTTGAAGCTGAATTTACAGTTCTATGCACAGTGAAGATCCACGTTGTGACAGAGACTAGATGCAGACATTCATGGAGCTGCCTGCATTTATACTCCTATGTACTGTATGTGTACACAAGGGAGCAGTATAGCGTTTCTGACCCAAAATGTACATAAACAATGAGCAAATCTGGCAAGATGGAGTCTGCCAAATTAACAGATGGTAAAATCATTCACATTTGTATTTTAATTTATCGCAACCAACTGAAAATGTGTTTTGATTTTGGCGGATGCATTCATTTTATTTTTGTGTCTGGCTGTCAAAAATAAAACACTCCACCCGTGCCTTGCATACGGGTGTGGGTCTCTGTGTAGTGACGTGGATCTTGTGCACGTGCTGATGCAGATGTGAAATGTGGGTCTTACTCTGTACCGTGCCCACACATGTGACTAATTTGACAATGAAAGATTCCAATTGCAAAAAGAAGAGAAATTAGTACAAACAGAGAGATTAAAGCAATGGCATTATCATGGTTCATTGTGCACTGCAAGATTTGTTTAAGATTAAAACCTGTGTGATTCATTTTAAGGACAAATGTATTTTCTTTTACATCTAAGACAAATATTACATTTTGTTTCAACGTTTGAATCATGTTTTAAGAGTAAAAGGTGCTGTAGGTAAGATTTTATATCTATTATTTCATTTTCTAACCAGTTGTGGTTAGAAATAGCAATATCCTAAAATCGGTATTTTAGGATGCAAAAAATTCTGATAACAGAAAGAGCTTAGGTTAGATATGCGTTCTATGGGCTGAGAATCTGCAAGACTGACAGACTTTAAAGGGCACGACCCATTGGACTGTTGGCCACTGGGTCTAGATGGCCACTAGATCAGCCAACTGGTTCAAAATGGGCCGTTTTGGGTGTTTTCCGAGGCAATTTTCCAAAAAATGCAAGAAATTGTTTTTGAGAACATTTCTTTTAAAAAAAACAACATGTATTTATTTAAGAACAAAAAGAACAACATTGGAATTGTTTTTAGGATGTCTCAAGAATCCTAGAGTCCTGGTCCAGCTTGTGCTTGCAGTGGTGCAGATTTGGCTGTTTAGAGCGGTCATGCTCAACTGCCTGCAGCACATTCTGCAGGTGCTCCTGCAGAATGTCATTACGACAGACAAACTGTCATTACGACAGACAAACTGTCCACAACTGGCATTAGCGTGACTTCTTCTTTGACCAGTCATAAAGATAAGCAGCTGGGGTGAGGGTTGGTTGACCGTTAAACCCCCTCAATGCTTACCTCAGGAAACCTTGTCTGGTAAAGATAGGAAACTTCTCCTATACCATGAGTGGGGTGAAAAGTGTGTTTAAAAGGGACAGGTGAATATCTGTTCTGTACTCACTCTGCTAGAGAGGAGTCTGGTGAATGCATTCATTAAAATACACGACAATGGTCCCCTGAGGAAGCAATGCAATGTGCTGCTCCATCAAGGCCAGCTTGAGAGTGTAGAGCAGCTTGGCCATCCACCGCACCTTGTGCAGTGCTCCTGGCCGTTGGAAGGTAACTGGAGTGTGTGCACCATCTGCACCCAGATACACAAGACACAGCTGCACAAACTCTCGGTAGTCGCCTCGCTTGTAGTCGAGCACTCCTGCAGTGCACGCAATGAGTTCAGCACGCAACTTGCCCAGGAAAGGTGGTTCGGCCTTGTCAGGAATGTAGTGGGACAATGGGCCATGCTGGATGTCGCAATCAATTCCTGCTGATCCTTGGTTAGGTATGCCTGCGTTGCATCCACCAGTCGAGCTGTAGCCTCACTGGAGCGCCTGGCCTGCGGTATGTGCCGCAACTTGTTGTTAGCGTCAAGAAGTGCCACCATCTTGTCGCATGCTCGACGATCGCTCACCATTGGGATATTGGCCTTCCCATAAAATGGCCACACCTGCTCCAAAACGACCTTGGCTGCCTGAAACCGTGACAAGGCTCCGTTCAAACCTGGTCGCTTGGCATGCAGTTGTGCGTCACAGTTGTACATCATGCACCGCAAATTCTGGCGACCACTTGGCAGCTTGGCGCCAGTGATGATGGCATCTGCATTGGTGATGCTGGCACATGGCTTGTTTCTTCTTCTTCTTCTTCTTGAAACAAAACATTGAAACCAAAGCCCAAAGTGATGGCACCAGAGAACGACATCAACAATGAACAGCTTTATCATGGCTCTTCAATGGGTGCCGGTTACCCCCTTTTGCCATAAAAGCTGATGTGCCGTTCCACCTCTAGATCACCACGTATCGCAAAAATATTTCGCATTTATTGTTTTTGCCTGGATGGTAACACTTTGAGTACCCAGTCCGATCAATATGCTGGAATTGTGTATTTTGATGCACCCTAGCCTACATAATATACATTATATACATTATATACATAGGGCCCAAGGACGTATTGTTGTTTAGGACATTGGTGGACATCACAGATATTGCGCCAAGGATGCGCAATTACGCTGTACAATTGAATCTGCTCTCAGCCGTCTTCTCCTCTATTGTTATTTTTCATTGTTGGTTCTATTTTCTTTACCTTGCTTAGTGTGTACATTGTAAGAGCCAGTGGAGAAACATTCCACTGCTCATCTTACTGGTATGATGTTGCATGTGACATGTGACATGTGACTGGTTTGGCCGGTGCATCAACGGTTTTCACTGTTCGCTTTGGCATGATTCTGTGTGCACACGGTCCTGTTGTTGCCCTTATAAGGAGCTGGCGGGGCGTGTCTGTATGTTCAGGTGTACGAGCACGCGCATTCCATTTAAGAATGAGTGGCATTCCTCATCGGGGAGCGCAGCTGAGAACACTTTGGCGGTTTAAGAACACATTTCCCCGCGTTCATGAATCCGGCGGGCAGATTTCTTACGTTTGTTCTTACGAACTTCGTAAGAAGATATTTAAGAAGACACTTAAGAAAATGTTCGTGAATGAGGTCCATTGTTCTTAAATCCTGCATGCCAATAAGACAGTGCTGGCGTAACGTCAATCATGCCTCGGCGTAATATATATCTTTTATGAAATATATATTGTTATATTAGGTCAGCCTGTCCCACTCTCAACCCACCGTTGTGTCACAGTGAGAGCCAGAGGCTACAGCCTTCACAGAAGACGTTGTTACCCTGCCAGAGAGTCACGACAAAGTCAGAGGCTCCTGACTGTATTAACTTGCACAACTTGCATAGTTGCTCATTAAACATGATTAAAAAAAAAAGTGTATACTGTATATCTGGACATCATTTACTATTCTAAACATTGCTCACCTGGATGTTTTGGTATTGCTGTGGAGTGTAGTTCCGCGTTCCGACTGGAGCGATGGGAATGTAGCCATGCAGTTGAGTGCTGTGCTTGAAGAGGAATGGTAGAGAGTAGTGGCCACTCATTGAAGGGCTGAGGAGCACTGCTGTCTTGACACCCAGTGACTCCATGAAACGCTGAAGGAGGTCCACTCGATTCTGATCACTCTTTAGCGCATCCGAGTCGGGTGAGTTCCCAAATCCTCAAAGACAAATTTAAATATGATAAATGGATTAGACATTGTTTATACAGTTACATTAAATGACTTCAATACTTACTATAAATAATGAGACAAGGGAACAACCAATGACATCTCAAGCTTTAAGTTCTGTGATAATAAATATCTTTAATATAAAAACAAAAACCTACAATGAGAATTAGTGAATACCGTTAATTACTGTCACATTAAAATTAATGATGTTTAAATCTAAAGGGAAGTAGGCAAAAAGCTCTTCAGAGGCAAGGTGCCATGTGTGGATGAGATTCACCCTGAGATGTGAAAGGCTTCGGACATTGTTGGGCTGTCTTGGCTGACACGCCTATTCAGTGTTGCGCGGGGGTTGGGGACAGTACCTGTGGAGTGGCAGACCGGGGTGGTGGTCCCCATTTTCAAAAAAGGGGGCCGGAGGGTGTGCTCCAATTATTGGGGAATCACACTGCTCAGCCTCCCCGGGAAAGTTTATTCCAGGGTGCTGGAAAGGAGGCTCCAGCTGATTGTCGAACCTCAGCTTCAGGAGGTCCGTATTCTCGGCACAAAGTAAAGCATGTTCTCAGTGGATGTTGGACACAAAGGTTAAACCGATTCTGTTTGTGATTTTCATGGACAGAATCTCAAGGCGCAGCCGAGGTGAGGCGAGTGTACGGGTTGGGGACCTCAGAGTTGTGGTTCTGTTGGCTCTGTTGGCTACATCAGACCGTGACCTCCAGCATGCACTGGGGCGGTTTGCAAACGAGTGTGTAGTGGTCGGGATGAGAGTCAGCAGATACAAGTCTGAGGCCATGGTTCTCTGCCGGAAAATGGTGGAGTGCTCCCTCCGGGTTGGGAGTGAGTTGCTGCCTCAAGCGAAGGAGTTCAAGTATCTCGGGGTCTTGTTCACGAGTGAGGGTAAAATGGAGCGGGAGGATTGGTGCGGCGTCTGCAGTAATGCGGGCACTGTACCGGTCCGTTATGGTGAAGAGGGAGCTGAGCTGGAAGGCGAAGCTCTCAATTTACTGGTCCATCTACGTTCCAACCCTCACCTATGGTCATGAGCTTTGGGTAGTGACCGAAAGAATGAGATTGCGGATACAAGCGGCCAAAATGAGATTCCTCCACAGGGTGGCTGGGCTTAGCCTTAGAGATAGGGTGAGGAGCTCAGACATCCGGAGGGAGATCGGAGTAGAGCCACTGCTCCTCCACGTCAAAAGGAGTCAGCTGAGGTGGTTCGGGCATCGGATTAGGATGCTTCCCGGGCGCCTACCCTTAGAGGTTTTTCGGGAACGTTCGATTGGGAGGAGACCCCGGGGCAGACCCAGAACCCGCTGGAGGGATTATATATCTCATCTGGCCTGGGAATGCCTCAGGATCTCCCAGGAGGAACTAGAGTGTGTGGCTGGGGAGAAGGAAGTATGGGGGGCCCTGCTTAGCCTGCTGCCACCACGACCTGGCCCCAGATAAGTGGAAGAAAATGGATGGATGGATGGATGTTTAAGTGTCGATACCAATAATATATGTTGGAAAGAACACAAGGTGATTCATCAGTTATCAAGGTAACAGTGCATTGAAATGTGGCATTGCATTTTATATGTGTACCTGGTAGGTCCATAGCCAACGCTTGGAATCCATTAGTTGCTAGTAAGGCCAGTGTACCAAGTTCTTCCCAAGTCTTTGATGAAAAGGCCTGGCCATGCAGAAGGACCACTTGAAGCCTGTGAATTAATTCATATTTCGATCTGTAAATTGTAGATTTGTATCTGTCGATTTTTTTCTTTTTTATCTATGATCAGAATATAACAACCTTGTATTGCCTACAAAAGCGTTGCAGATCTCACCTCGGCAATATCTGCCGACCAGAGGTGTCCATCGGTAAAGCTTCTCGGAAGAACAGCGGAGGGTCCCCGGGAAGCTGCCCGGTGCGTATGGACATGTTGATGGCCGGAGGCGGCGGAGGGGAGGCGGCCACCAAACCCATCTTTTGCACGTCAAGGGACGGTTCCATGCTGCCTTGTCGAATGGATGGCAGCAATAGGTACAGCAATATTGTGGCTAACAGCACGAAGCCCAGTATGACAAGCCGATTACGCAAGAAATTCATTTCAGATAAATGTCGGATCTGAAAAAGACAGTAAAAAAGCAAATACAAATTGTGATAACTGTATTAAAGTAACGACAATTGAAAAACAATGCATTTGAGTTAGATCTATGCCTATACAGTATGGTCCCATGCCATTATTGATTCCAGATCGACCTGAGCTCACATTTACAATGAATGATGTAATAAACGTAATAATGGTGCTGGAGGATATACGTACTAAAAGTTGATCACTGTGGAGAATATGTCAACGACAGACACACTTCACCAGCATCGTGACGTGCTTACAGTTTATAGCGTCTCTGCTTGTGTTCAGCTATTCCTATCCGCTGTGAATGTTGACTGAAGTTAGAAGTGGTCAATAATAATAAATGTTGTGTAAGTGTCGACACGGCTTCCTAGTGTGATACTACCAGGCTGCTGCTGCTGCCGCCACTGTCGACGTGACTTCACTTGTATATATATATCTATACTGTACTGTCTGTGTTACTGCTGACACGAAACCACTGCTGCGCTCTCCACGTTCCGCTCGAACGAACACATATTAAAACAACATTGTACCACGATAAATCAAAGACAGCGCGTTTATTAATAATTATTTAAATAATAAGGTATTTATATATAATCTAAAGATTGAGAAAGTAACCCCTCGTAAATCCGTTGACTAACACCGGAGCACCTAAATCGCAGCACAAAACAAACCAAAAGATAACGTAATTTCCGGTTGAAAGCAACCGCCTTGACATAACATGGATCAAGTCTTATCATATATTTTAGATATATCTATATATATATATATATATATATATGTCATATATTTTAGATATATATCATGCAATTGTTACTAGTCATGACTGAAGTGAGCCATTTAATGCAACATCTATAATTGCATTAAATCACCACAGATATCTAGTCAGTGGCTATTTTGATGCACTTTGGTTCCGTATTTACATTCAGTACATTTCTTAAATGTTTAAAAAAATTAAGTGAAAGTGAAATGAAATGAGTAATGTTTTACCCAAATCTGTTGTTTACTTTCCAGATTAATTATGAAATGTGATGTAAAAAAATATTAGTAGTTGTTAGGAATCAATAGTATTGATTCACACAAATGCGCATGTGCCAAGTTGGGTGAAAAGTGAGTTTGTTTCACTCGTGGTGTCAATCGATTACAACAAATGAATTGAGTGAATCACAATAATGAAACATACATGTGTGGTGTAATGAAGAAATGCATCACAAACTGGTAAAAGAAAGGTTTTTTACTTCATTATAACATCAACTCATGACATGACTCCTGTCCACCTGAAGTCTACTCTTCTTTTAACCAGTTGCTCAGGCAGACGAGCTTGTTGACATTTTCAGATGACAGAGCTGACCTCTTCTTCTGCACGATGTCACCTGACAGAGAAAACAGTCTCTCAGATGGCACTGTTGAAGCAGGTGGAGCTAAGTACCTTTGTGCAATATGGGTCAGCTTAGTATGGGCACCTTTGTGTGCCGACCACCACTGTAGTGGACATGCCTCTATGCTAACACTGGGCTCTGCCCTATACCAATATGTCAACAGTTTTGTTTTTTGTCATCATCAGACTCTGACTCCATCAGTAGGAGGGCCATCTTCTTCTTTGGTGGCTCAGATTCCATTTCCTCTGTGGAGGACTGTGGTGCAGGTTCCCAAGAGCCGCTAGAGCCGCTGCTCCTCCGCGTCGAAAGGAGTCAGCTGAGGTAGTTCGGGCATCTGATTAGTATGCTTCCCGGGCGCCTCCCCTTAGAGGTTTTCCAGGCATGTCCAACTGGGAGGAGACCCAGAACCCGCTGGAGGGATTATATATCTTGCCTGGCCTGGGAATGCCTCGGGATCCCCCAGGAGGAACTGGAGAGTGTGGCTGGGGAGAAGGAAGCCTGGGGGGCCCTGCTTAGCCGGCTGTCACCGCGACCCGGCCCCGGATAAGCAGACGAGAATGGATCGATGGATGGATGGAGTTTGAGTCAAACTTGCTAATGTGATTCATTTGTGTATTTTTTTTTACACGTGTTTAAGTTTCCAGACTAATCACAAGCACATATTTGAGCACATATTTAAATGAACAGCAAGCAAATAGCTGGCCCATTTATTCATTTAGCTGTTTATTAGCAAATAGGCAAATAAACAGTAAAATAAAATATAACAAGTCGGCACATCAACAACAAGGCATTATAAAAAATTGTAGTGTCAACTAAGTTATGTGCATGGGAGTGGGCAGTTGGGGGGCCCTAGTGAGGTCAGAGTTCACATATCGATGACCTGCAGAAGGAAACTCGTTTTAGTCTCTTTGTTCTAGCAGCGTGACAGCGGAGGCGCTTGCCTGATTGCAGAAGTTGGAACAGGTTGTTGTTGGGGTGGTGAGGATCCTTCATGATCCTGCAGGCTCTGGTTCGACACTTCCTGGAGTAGAGGTCCTGCAGGGTGGGGAGTGTAGTGCCAATAGTGCGTTCAGTGCAACACACCACCCTCTGCAGAGCCCTCCTGTCCTGAGAGGAGCTGTTGCCGAACCAGGTAGTGATGCTCCCTGTCAGGATGCTCTCCACCATCATAATGTCTTATGACTTGACTTGTGACTTACCTGACTAAGAAATTACTTGACTTGTCTTGCTTGACCTATAGGGACTCGATTTGACTTGCTGGGTCTTACCACAGTAACTTGGGAATTGCTTGAGACATGAAGGTTAAGACTTGAGACTTGCACATGTGTGACTTACTTCCACCTCTGCACCTTAGGCCTACTCTCTAGTAGGCCTCACTAACTATATTCATAAATATAGTTTCCTCGCAAATATAGTTTTCTTAAACCCATAGAATTGGTATGATGTCATCTGAAGATGCAGTATTTATTTAAATCTTTTTATTGTCTACCATTTAATAATGTTTGTCCACACAGGACAAAATATTGCCACCATTATAACCACAAATAATAAGATGAATGACTCAAGTCCAGTCCCTACTGGCCACGCGTATAATCCATGAAACATGAAATGGTGTGAGGTCAAACAAACTCTCACTCACACTGTCCAATAAAGAAGAATCTTTCAACTCTATGGGTATAACAAATATACACAAATATCACCAGGTCTCTCCTTGTCCAGAGTCCTGCTAACGGTTAGCCGACACAACTGCTTTAGACACAGAACTCCTGGAGCGGACATCAAGAGTCATGGAGAAGTAGTTATCATATTATATCATTATATCATGGGGTTGGAGGAGGGGCAGGAGTATTTATATGTTTCTAGGGAGGGATACCTCTTGATTTACCCAGCATCCTCTCCACCAAGCTATTGGGAGGTGCCAGGTCAACAGGCCGTTGGCCCTGTTAGTTCCTGACGGAGCAGTCGGCTCTGTGCTCAACCGGGACAGATGCCACCTCCGGGCTGGACACATGGGCTGCTGTGTGGAGCAAGGATTCACCATCCTCACTGCTGTTCACACTGGCTCCTGCAGGGGACAGTATAGTACAGTATAGAATCACATTGATTAGATCAATCCTATAAAGTGTAAAGTGAGTTGGCTTATCTGAGAGTAGTAGGCCTAAATATATGAATGAAGGTTTTTCCCTTTGGTTGCTCTTATAAAGCATAATATAAGTATCTCCATAGTTAACCATTTTAGTCATTTGTTTTTCCCACACAAATTTGATAGTCGATTGATCGCTGATGACATTGATTGTTGTTGAGTCGTGAACATTGTTGAAGAGTATTGTGGTATGAAAATGAAAATAAATATTTGAGAAACGATGTCAGCTAACCTTAGCACCACAATGATGCCCATGATCTTGCAAATATGTGTTACTGTCTCCTAGTGTGCTCCCATGTCTAACCCATGACAATCCATATATGACCAGCATCAAATTAAAAACGAATAGCTTTCCCCTGCTTGTATCAGATGACGTGAATCTCTCTTGCTGTATATGACCGTTACTGAGCAAGAACCACGTTTCATTCTCCGTCTAAAAGAAATACAAAGAAAAATTGACTGCATTTACGGACCCGTGGCCACTCAAAGCGCTTTACAATTATTGCCTCACATTCACCAATTCATACACATTCATACACTGATGGATTTGTCGACCATGCAAGTCAGCTCATCGGGAGGAGTTAGGCAGTGATCGAACCAGCAACCTTCTGTTTGACAGACAACCCGCACTACCTGAGCCACTGTCACCCGCGGATGTGTGGAAGGATTCCTCACCGAGCTGTAGCAGTTTCCTAGTTGATTGGCCACGGCACGTTGCAACTTTAGGTTGCAAAACACAGCATGGATGATCAGAGAGCATGCAGAGAAGTGTGAACTCTGACCTTTGGAAGCAGCTCTGTGGATGGGGGAGCCAGAGTGGCCGCCAGGCTCCTGGGGTTCCGCCCCGTGCTGCAGGAGCAGTGACACGCAGGTCACATGACCCCGAGCGTAGGCCTCTGATAGTGGGGTGGTTCCATCCATGGTGGCTGAGTTCACCTGTGGGGCAGAACAGCAATGCAGAGCACCTGAATAAAACCAGTGATTTACCAGTGACCACTGATTTACTTTCGTGCAGGTTTAAGGCTTTGTTTTATTGCATGCTATTGTCATAGTCTGCCTCTGTCTCCCTCAAGCGTGATTTATGTTTTGGAGTTTCTTTCTGCTGGACATTAATATTATTTATCATGTGTATTTGTGGTGTTCTGTCTCTGCCCCCACTTGTCATAGTTTGTCTCCTTCCTGGTGTGTGTTCCTTGTGTGTTTGATTTGTATTCGTTTAGTTATTGTCTTAGTTCATCCATTTATTGTTTTGGTTTGTAGTTGCATGTTCTGTTGTTTTATTGTATCTGTTCATTCATTGTTTTGTCACATGGTCTTGTCTGCCGGCCATTTTGTCTCAGCTGTTTTCCCTTCCCTGTTAGTCTCCGATTTATACCTGCCCTGTCTTGTGTTCTTTGTCCGGGTCGTATGCTGAATGTGTCTGATCTTGTGTCCAGCTTTGGTAGGTTTTCACGGCTTGGTTTTTTTGACTTTTTCCCTTGCCCAGTTGTATTGCTGGTCTTTTCTTATTTTTGTGTTAGTTATTAAGGTCATTCACGTACTTTGCTGCCTGCGTTTGCCTTCCCCTCTGTTCATCCTTTATCGCTACTTGACAACTTATTTATAAATCTATTGTCTATTTTACACTTCAGCAATAGGCTCAGCGACAGGTCGCGTGGTATATCGTTTAGTTATTATCACGCTAACGGCCGTGGTTCGGTGCCTTAATAACTCAATGCACCACATGTGTGCAGCCTCACTCAGCCCCAGAGTCTAATCAGCTTGGGTCATGTGAGGCTGCTTAAACCAGCCACCAACCACACACACTCTATAGAGGTAAACTTGACAAGACATGTATTACAGAAAAACATTTTGACCAGTAAGAATTATGACTAAGAATTGAAAACTGCCAAATGAACTAGCTAAAATGGCTTGCCATAGACATGCAATGGAGTGAGTAATCAATTAGTGAGTTTGGTAATGGTGAGCAGACAGAGATAGCTTACTAACATATGCTCCGTTCTGGATCAGGAGTCTGGCGCACGCCTCGTGGCCTTGTTGACACGCACCGTAGAGTGGCGTGACTCGGTCCAGCGTGGCCAGATTTACACTTGCCCCCTGTACGCATCATCACACAGAATGACATTTACACATTTACATTAAGGGTAAAATCAGATGCTTTTGTCTAAAGCGACGTACAATAAGTACATTTGTCTTTGAGAGTGACAAGAATAAATCGCTGACAGTAGAACAAGTTTCAAGTATTATCAAGTGCTAAAAGGGATTCAAGAGGGGATGGGATCCAAAACCTGGTCCAGGAAAGTGGAGGGGGGTTAATAGTCCAAAATGGACCCAACCCAGGAGAAATTACAATAGTAATGTTTCATAGTTTTTATTGTTCCTAATACCCTCCTGCATCATATATTAAAGGTCTTACTTCATGGATTTATTGGATCATACTTTTTTCAAGGTCAAAAGAGGTTAAACAACGTTTTAGAGTGATGCCATCTGGGTAAAATGGTGTTAATATTGGAGGGTCTATGTATCCAACATATTTGGTGTCTTTTCCTAAGTTTTGGGGGTCCATTTTTCCAATAAAATACTTTTTCAGAGGATATTCTAAAGTCTTATACCTGTATTAGGGGTACTACTAGCCCAACACCCATTATGGGCAATCAGTGATGATCGTGTTTGATGGGTACGGCAACCAACCATCTACAAAGGATGGTTCCCATAAAAGGAGGAACACAAACACTGGCCGGAAGGTTTAATTCACATCAACCATGTCACTGAGGTTGAAAAAACAGTAATTTCTGTCAAACGATGAGAACAAACAACGTTTCATAAACCTGTTGGGGGAGGGACTAACACTTGCAGGGTTTGGCGTTCACAATGCTCAGGGAGACGCCGATGTGCTCATAGTTCAAACAGCAGTGACAGCAGCATTGAAACAAAGAACTGTCCTTGTTGGAGACGACACCGAGCTCCTCATTCTTCTGTTACACCATTATCAGCAAGGAGCGCTGTACTTCATGTCTGAGCCGAAGAAGTTGTCTTCGTCAAGTTACAGGTTTTTGAACATTGGGCATGCAAGAGATGTGTTGGATGAAGATGTTAGCAACATCTTATTCACGCATGCTTTGCTTGGCTTGGCTGTGATACAACATCCAGACTCTTTGGAGTTGGGAAAGGGGTATATCTGTGTCTGGTTCAAGAAAGCAACTCTTTCAGAGTACAGGCCAGCATTTTTCAAAAACAATCTGCTACCAAGGATGAAATTGCTGCTGCAGGGGAAAGGGCAATGATACTAATCTACAAAGGTGGAGAAATGGATTCTCTCAATGAACTCAGGCTGAAAAGGTTCTATACTAAGGTGACTGACAGCAAAACGGCTATCCACCCTCGCAACTTGCCACCAACATCATCGTCTGCCATGCTTCACAGCTTCAGAGTGTACCATCAGGTTCAGGAATGGATGGGAAACTCGTTACCACCGGAGGCATGGGACTGGAGGATCCAAGACTCATGCCTCATTCCCATCCATTCCGACCAGGACCCTGCTCCTCAATACTTGTTGGAGCTTGTGCGCTGCAATTGCAAGTCAGGTTGGGGCACTATACACTGCAAATGCTGTCGTCAAGGACTTGATTGCTCCGTAGCCTGTTCAGAATGCAGAGGTGTGTGCGCGAATATGTCGGCACATCATTTGGATGAGGACATGGAGTGAAGGTTACAGCCTACAGTAAAGGCATATTTCAAGCTTGGTCTCATTTTTTTATATTTTAATTTATAAAGCTTGGTCTCATTTAAGGTTTTAATCTGTATGCCTGATATGCATCAGCGTTTTCCATGGAAAACAAACATTTCTGTATGTTCAAAAATCAATGATAATAATGTGTTATAACCTAATTAGATTTACTTTTTTTTTTAAATAAAAAAAAGATAATTTTGGGGTAAGGGTACCCCCAAAGTGCACATATGCATTGGGAATAGGTCATATCTGATGCTTGTACGTGAAAAGAACATGAAGAGAAAAGCAATGTATAGACATAATTATATGAAAATAGCATAGCAAATAGCAGAAAGCAAAGATACACACTTCTTTCTGTGACGCTGTGGCATGAAGACCCCAAATTTCAACCCCTGAATTTACCTTGATCCAATAAGTATTAAGACTAAGACTTTTAATATGTTATTTGGATGTCCCTAGGGATCACAAAAAAACTTGAATTATTACTATTGCAATTTTCCCTGGGTCAAACCACAGATTGACTGGACTATAAGGGAGAGGTGGTGGAGTCCTCCATTCATATATTTAGGCCTACTACCCTCGACTAATCTATGTAATAAGAGAGGATGAATGAGAGTATGATGAGGTAAGGGACCACTGCAGGTGCTCCATGCCAGCCTCAGGTGTTGTGCAACTTTACCTGGCTCAGGAGCTTCTGCAGCGAAAGGAACCGTCCGCTAAAGCTGCATCGTGGACGGGAGACCAGTCAGACTCACTGTCTGAGAACAGATCACACAGAAATAGATGAGTATATATAGAGAGAGATATATTACAGAGAAAGAGTGATATCACAGTAATATGTAATATGGAGTGACCACAGATAAATATTATTCATTAACAGATGCAGGCAGATATGGCAGAGATATATTACATATAAATAGATATATGAACATATTAGAGTTATTGTCATAGTTCACAAAGTAATAGTTTTCACATAAGAGTTGTTGTGTTGGCACTTGGCAGAGCTGATTTGAAAGCAATAGACAGACAGTAAGTGTGGTGGTGTGTGTGTGTGTGTGTGTGTGTGTGTGTGTGTGTGTGTGTGCGTGTTTGTGTGGAATGCTCGACTCACCCACTCATCAACGGGTTGGAGAAGAATTGAACAGGTCCAGCACCACCATGTTCATTCACTTCGTTGTAGGCAGACATGGCGTTTTACAACAGGACAAAACTACAGTCTATACGCTCTCCATGGGCTCTCCTCTTGCTGTGTGCGTGTATGTGGCTCATCGAGGCTGAGAGCAGACCTTCTGATGTCATTTCCCTTCCAGTTTGCTGTTCAGGAAGCAGGCATGGCTGAGGTGGTTCTACAGGTTTGGAATGTGACACTAATCCAAGAGCAGAGGGGTTGTGAGGGGAGTTAAGGAAGAGGAGGAGGAGATATTTTTAGGTTTGTGTAGTTGTAGGTATTACCTGCTAGATAGGACCGAGAAAGAGAACTTCAGCACTGTTTGCTGTGCCGTGACACAGCAAACAGTGCAGAAGTCAACTAACCAGTTATTGATTATCATGTGAGTAAGATATTAAAGCAGTTTAAACAAAAAAAACAGCCCTAGAAAAGAATAGCTGGGCTATAGTTTATGGATGCCATTTCATTGGTTAGCCAGCCAAACTCAAAATATTGGAGATAACATTTACAAATTGTACAAAATAAAATAAAATAAATAGGCCTGAATTAATAAATAAATACATGTAAGTTAGCCGTGTGTGTTGATACGGATACCAGCACGACAGTTCAAATGTATTTCTATGCACATTTCATGCTTTTCATGTGTAATTCACACAGATTCCCCTCATGCCAGACACGTGTCGACCCGTCAACGAGCAGAAGGAGGCGCCCACGCAGACCGCAAGGAATCGACGAAACCGACCACCAACTATTTATCTACATGTTAAGAGGTAGGAGAGTCGGCCACAATATCCGAACTTGTCTTCATATAACAATGCATAGGTTTTGGTTTATTTGATTGTGGCTATTGTTGCTTCTTATTCATCCCTAATCTCTGCCATTACATATGATTATATAGCTTTTTAGTTTACAAGGTTGCCCACCCCACAATGTTGACCCCATGGCTAAGGCTTTGTTTTAGTATTAAATAAAAAATAAATGGATAAACAATGTGTCCATTCAAAGTACATTCCTTAGTCATTGAAAATATGAAATTTGTTTTTCAACAAATTTCAATTCAGAAATGTGATGTGATGTGATGTGATGTACAGCCTTGGAAACCCAAGCCCCTTCCAGTGGACGATGATCCACTGAGGGTATTCGGGGGCCCACTGGAAGGACCCCCGAGAGGGCACTTTATTACATTGCCACCATAAAGGGAACTTTATCATGTTTTATCTACCACAAGAGTATGGTATATGTTCCGTACGGTGTTTTGTATGTATACATGTTGTAGGCCTTCATGTCTTTTTGGTTCGGTTTTGTGTTGTTCTGGATCTCCCATCAGCCGTTCCCCACCCTTTAAATCGTTCTTTTTGATGTGTTAGGGGGGCTTGGGTTGAGCTGTGGCAGAGCTCTTGTTGGTTGTTTATTGATTTATCTTGAATTATGAAGTTTCCACTGTGTGGTACATTTTGTTAACCATTTACTTTAAATGGTAAATCATTCATTCCCATCCATTCCGACCAGGACCCTGCTCCTCAATACTTGTTGGAGCTTGTGCGCTGCAATTGCAAGTCAGGTTGGGGCACTATACACTGCAAATGCTGTCGTCAAGGACTTGATTGCTCCGTAGCCTGTTCAGAATGCAGAGGTGTGTGCGCGAATATGTCGGCACATCATTTGGATGAGGACATGGAGTGAAGGTTACAGCCTACAGTAAAGGCATATTTCAAGCTTGGTCTCATTTGTTTTATATTTTATTTATAAAGCTTGGTCTCATTTAAGGTTTTAATCTGTATGCTGATATGCATCAGCGTTTTCATGGAAAAACAAACATTTCTGTATGTTCAGAAAATTCAATGATAATAAATGTGTTATAACCTAATTAGATTTACTTTTTTTTTTAAATAAAAAAAAGATAATTTGGGGTAAGGGTACCCCCAAAGTGCACATATGCATTGGGAATAGGTCATATCTGATGCTTGTACGTGAAAGAACATGAAGAGAAAAGCAATGTATAGACATAAATTATATGAAAATAGCATAGCAAATAGCAGAAGCAAAGATACACACTTCTTTCTGTGACGCTGTGGCATGAAGACCCCAAATTTCAACCCCTGAATTTACCTTGATCCAATAAGTATTAAGACTAAGACTTTTAATATGTTATTTGGATGTCCCTAGGGATCACAAAAAAACTTGAATTATTACTATTGCAATTTTCCCTGGGTCAAACCACAGATTGACTGGACTATAAGGGAGAGGTGGTGGAGTCCTCCATTCATATATTTAGGCCTACTACCCTCGACTAATCTATATAATAAGAGAGGATGAATGAGAGTATGATGAGGTAAGGGACCACTGCAGGTGCTCCATGCCAGCCTCAGGTGTTGTGCAACTTTACCTGGCTCAGGAGCTTCTGCAGCGAAAGGAACCGTCCGCTAAAAGCTGCATCGTGGACGGGAGACCAGTCAGACTCACTGTCTGAGAACAGATCACACAGAAATAGATGAGTATATATAGAGAGAGATATATTACAGAGAAAGAGTGATATCACAGTAATATGTAATATGGAGTGACACAGATAAATATTATTCATTAACAGATGCAGGCAGATATGGCAGAGATATATTACATATAAATAGATATATGAACATATTACAGTTATTGTCATAGTTCACAAAGTAATAGTTTCACATAAGAGTTGTTGTGTTGGCACTTGGCAGAGCTGATTTGAAGCAATAGACAGACAGTAAGTGTGTGTGTGTGTGTGTGTGTGTGTGTGTGTGTGTGTGTGTGTGTGTGTGTGTGTGTGTGTGTGTGTGTGTGCGTCGGGGTCCACACGATGTGAACAAGTGGAGGCTGAGAATCAAATGAAAAAAAATCCAAGAAGCGTAAAACAAAACGTTAACATTTTTTGGAAAATGATGAAGATGGATGGAAGGATCTCAGAAGCAAATACCCATGAAGTGCAATCTCATCCTGTGTCTTGGTGTTCAGCCAGTGGCGTGTGTACAGATGTTTAAAACATCTCCGTTATTATTACTCGCTTCTTTAATCAAATGGCTGTGAGCGACTCTGAGGAAATATAGAGAGAGAGAGAGAGAGAGAGAGACATGTCTGCTCTGCCTTCGAGGTTGTTTAAGGTCAACACATTATTGGAGAAAGTCAATTTTTTTCATCGTTAATCTGGCTGTGGACTGCGTCTGAAACACACACACACACACACACACACACACACACACACACACACACACGCACACACACAACACACACCTTACAAACTACTGCACATGTCTACAACAAAGCTATTGTTGCTTTCTATTCATCCCTAATCTCTGCCATTACATATGATTATATAGCTTTTTAGTTTACAAGGTTGCCCACCCCACAATGTTGACCCCATGGGCTAAGGCTTTGTTTTAGTATTAAATAAAAAATACCGTATTTTTCGGACTATAAGGCGCACTTAAATCCTGTAATTTTCTCAAAAATCGACAGTGCGCCTTATAATCCGGTGCGCCTTATGTATTAACCTCGAACCGATTTTATGTGGTACACGGCGCTCAAAAATCTGTCAAGCAGCGCCGCTTAATGGGATTGTCGGCGCATTACGGCTACGCGGAGGTAATACTTGATGGATTGTCGGCGCATTACGGCTACCACGGCGTAATTAGCCTTGCGGAGTAATACGTACTGTGCTTCAACATACCGGTAATATTATGGTGTGTGTACAAGGACTGAAGATGAAGAATTTGATGGATTTGTGGATGAGGAATGAACTGAAAAGTGAGTGTATTGTTTTGTATTTTATGTGTTACAACTGAACAATGTTGAGAGTTATGTGAATGAGTTGAATAAGTTCGATTTATCTGACTGTTTTTGTGTTGCTTAATGCGCCTTTAATGCGGTGCGGCCTTATAATCCGGTGGCGGCCTTATGTATGAAAATAGAACCCGTCATTGACAGTGCGCCTTATAATCCGGTGCGCCTTATAGTCCAAAATACACCACACCCACGCACACACCACACCACACACACCCACACACCACACACACACACCCACACACCCACCACACACAACACACACCACCACCCACACCCCACCACCACACCCACCCACCCCACCAACCACACCCACACACCAACCCACCACACCCACCACACCACCACCCACACACCACAACACAACACCCACAACACACCCACCACACACCACCCACACACACACACACAACCACAGCACACACACCACACACACACACACACACACACACACACACCCAACCCCAACTGCCTCCCCATACGGTAAATGGATAAACAATGTGTCCATTCAAAGTACATTCCTTAGTCATTGAAAATATGAAATTTGTTTTTTCAAATCTGTTGTTTGCTTTCCAGATTAATTTCAGAAATGTGATGTGATGTGATGTGAGTACAGCCTTGGAAACCCAAGCCCCTTCCAGTGGACGATGATCCACTGAGGGTATTCGGGGGCCCACTGGAAGGACCCCCGAGAGGGCACTTTATTACATTGCCACCATAAAGGGAACTTTATCATGTTTTATCTACCACAAGAGTATGGTATATGTTACGTACGGTGTTTTGTATGTATACATGTTGTAGGCCTTCATGTCTTTTTGGTTCGGTTTTGTGTTGTTCTGTCTCCCCCTGCTGTTTTATTCTCCTACTTCTCAGATGTGGGCACCTGGTTCCAGTCATCAATCAAATCAATCACCACCTGTTCTGGATCTCCCATCAGCCGTTCCCCACCCTTTAAATCGTTCTTTTTGATGTGTTAGGGGGGCTTGGGTTGAGCTGTGGCAGAGCTCTTGTTGGTTGTTTATTGATTTATCTTGAATTATGAAGTTTCCACTGTGTGGTACATTTTGTTAACCATTTACTTTAAATGGTAAATGGATTGCATTTATATCTCGCTTTTATCCAAAGCGCTTTACAGTTGCCTCACATTCACCCATTCATACACCGACGGCGGTGCCAACCATGCAAGGTAACAACCAACACGTCAGGAGCAGGTAGGGTTAGGTGGTGTCTTGCTCAGGGACACCTCGACACTTAGCTAGGTGGAGCTCAGGGATCGAACCAGCAACCTTCCGGTTGGCAGACAACCACTCTACCTCCTTTTCTTCGTCTTTTATTAGTTTTCTGGTTTTGCACACAGGAACAAACGAGGACAGGTAAGATACCCTGGGTCTACATATCACGTAGATTTACCTTTTTGTTAAAACATCAGTTTAGAGTGAGCACCACCCGCTGTACTTTGGGGTGCTTAGCACCTGTCAATGGGGGTTGGGTGGGGTTATGTTTTGTTTCTGTATTATTTGGTGCCACTGATCGTCCTCTTTGATCCCTGCGTTGCCTTTCTGTAAATAAATACTTTTCTATTTTGCATATTTGGTTCCTGGTTTTGTGACTGCACCCTCACTTGCTCAACCTGTTGCCTTATGTTGCGTCCGTCTACTCTGAGCCACCAGGGGGCGTAACAGTATAGTACAGTAGATAATCACATTGACTGTGTGTGTATATATATATATACAATCAATACATATCGATCTTTTAATTTTACTGCATGGCCTGTATGTGTATGTGATAAATAACTTGTTCTTGGCTCTTGAATATATTTATCTATCTACATATCTATCTATATATATATATATATATTGCCCAACACGTAACTCTTAGCAACCAAGTAGAATTGCAAGTTAATAAATTATTGAACAATTATCACAAGATAGGTCACATTATTATCGATCGTAAAGAAACTTTATAAAATAAGTTTGTTAGTTAGCGTGCATACAAATCAGACATATATGCATATCCTATCTGATTTACTGTCTTCATATTTGACAGTTTGTAAATGGACTAGCCTAATATTCAGCTTTTCAAGCTACTATCAGGTTATTCAAAGTTGTGTGAGGCCTAATGGATGTTTAATACCACATTGTACTTCTAGGAATGGTACTGATCATATTAATGCACTTATTACACTACAACACTCGTCCAAAGATGTAAAGCAAAGTGAAAGTATGAACAATTTTATTTAACATTGCCAAAAATTGCATGTGTGGTAAAGATTGTGTGAATCACACATCATAGCCAAAGTGACATAAATACACAATAACGGGTTAACTGACCTCCATGATAAAAATATTTGTATTGCTGATGACTAGCCTAAGTATAGCTAGAGGTATCTGTGCATGTATCTACAGTATGCGTGTATGTACATCCTTCTATCTATACTTCTACAACTTTTTATTTTCTCAGCAACCGTTAATCTGATTCACACTTAGCAGGTGTGAGGACTCAAGGAAGTGCAGTTTTTTTATAATGTGTTTGGGTGAGCAGTTCTAAAAAGAAATGCCAAAGCAGCAATACCAAAGCCCACGCAATCATGGCACTAATTGTGCCCAGATTGATATAGAATACTGTTTGTAACTATGCTTTATTAATTCAAATGTAATCAAGTACCTTCAACCAGAGAATGGTACCCATTACTTTGAATTGCAAAATGGGATTCTGGCATCGACAGGAAACGTATTTATCCATACATTATTTTATGTATCATTGCTTACATATTCTGTACCAAAAAAAGTACATGGTCCTAAATACTAACTTCATCTGAGCATCAAATTTGACAGCAAAATAAGACCACAAAGGTCAGTTTAAAATCCAGTTTTCCCATGTCAATTTAATAAAAAATACATATTTCCCTTTCAATGATGAGGCCCAACAAGGAGTTTACACAATGTACTATACCAAAGTCGACTTAATTTTGCCATCTAGCTTTGTGGCTAGACTGGAATATTGGAATATTATATCATACAACTCTTGGTAGTTTTACATTTAAACTTGGAAACATCCAGAATCCCAAATGTAATTTTCCAGCATCATCACGTAATTCAGGTGTCTCCATTTTGCCATCTGTCAGCCAGCTGATGGATTATCATTACCAAATAATCAATTTAATAAATATTCTGCCTATACATGATTACTTACACGTTATTTACCTTTATGTTCATTGAATATGTATGAAGGTCAACTGAAGATATCTGTGCAAATTAGAAATATTGAAGACATTATGGAAGATTATGTGCATGAGTTGGTAGCTATGAATTTCTCTAGGACTCACTTGATGCTGGTCTTATGCCTTTCTAGTATAACAGGCAATTAGTAGCAACAAGCAAAAAAAAAAAAAATTGTTAAGTGCACTTTCAGTCTCTATTAAGGCACAATTCTAAATGAACCCACAGGATATCAGGGAGCCAGGGGCCAAGATTTAGGATGTCTCCTTACCTAATGCATCACCAGCTTCTTTAGAGGTCAATGGTCAAGGTCAAAGGTCAATGACACACTATATTTTACAGGGTGGACCCACTAGTGAGTTTACAAGAGAAAGACAAATGCCACCCAGCTAGTTACGTATGGGAAATGACTAAGTTGCTGATGTAAGTGCTTAGAATCAGGAAATGAAACTATTCCGGAACCTACTGAATGTTGTTTGGCAATCATTCTTAAAAAAACATGGCATGCATAGTCAATCTGTTGGGGCCGGCCCTTAGAAGAATGTGTGTGAGGAACACTGACTGTAAAGTTCACTGGGTTTCTAAACTAAAACTGGACGGTACATTTCATTTTTCATGTTTTTCACAGTTATGAGTTGATGTCGCAGTTGAATGAGTTTCAGCCATAATTTAGTTCCATAAGGCCTTTGATCCAACACCAAATTAAATTGTAGACATCCTGGAAATATAGAGAAAACTATCTTTGATCAGGGTTTCATCAGTGGAGCAAAGTGAGGAGACCGAGTGGGAAAATAAGACTGGGCCAAGCACCCAGACAACTGGAAGCTCTATTCTCTTCTTTTTCTTTCAGGCCACAGCCTTCCCCTCTGTATCCACTGTAGCACTGGCACTGGAAATGTGTGCGGAAGTCTGCTAACTGTGTTCGGCCCGCCTTGCCTGTAACCTTCCACTGCCCGTCCTGCAGTGTAATGCTATGGCTTGAGGGGTTCAGATGAAGGTATGTGTCAGTGTCCGGTTGCCTGCGCAGACAGCGACCGTGGGAATGACACAGCATGTCACTGCACTGTCCGCCGAGTTGGATACGTTGAGCAGGTATCGGCCCAGAGGCCCCCGTAGATACTCAGAAAGGCTGGAACACTTGGCCTGAATGGGAATGGGAAAATGGATGCGAGACATTTGGTGTAAATGGGACACACTGACATATCTTGCAATTCCAGAGGGTGTGTCCAGAGGGAGAGTTTGCTGGGTTAGCATAGCTGTTCTGTGTCACAACCCTCTGCGTAGACGATCCCGACAGAAGCAGTGCAGAACAGCTGATACTATAATGCCCCTTTTCCACCGTCACGGTACGGCGCGGTACGGCACGGTACGGCGCGGTATTTGCGTGTTTCCACTAGCACGTAGTACCTGATATCAGGTACTATTTGGTATCACATCTGGCCCTGGTTCCAAGCCAGCCGAAGCGGTAATATAACGTGACGTCAGCCGACTGCTTTCCACTGATTGGCCGACGAGTGTCGTCACTGGGAGCGTCATAAGCGCGCGACGACCGACCAGACAAATAAACACGAGACTCGACCACACCACTTTTTAAAACCTGACCTGACTTTTAAAAATGAGCTCACCAAAAAAAACCACGCCATGGTCGGTCGAGGAGGTCCAGACGTTCCTCTCTTTGGTGGCCGAAGAGAGGATACAGCGGGAGCTCGACGGCACAACCCGGAACGAAAAAGTATTTAAAGAAGTCGCCCAGCTGATGGCCAATCATGGGTACCACCGTACCCTCCAGCAATGCCGAGATAAGCTCAAAAAAATGAAGAGCGATTACCGGGCCATAAAAGACCACAACGGTCGAAGTGGGGCAAATCGCCGGGCCTGGAGATGGTTCGATCAAATGGAATATATTTCAAGAGAGAGAGAAATGTTGTTTGGAATTTCAAAAATAAATACCTCTTGAGTTAATAAAAAAATAAATAAGTGCTCTTTGGCAAGCAGAACGACGTATCAAGGGTTTGAACTTCCTACGGTGGGTCTGAGGACGAGGACTTTGGCAGAAGGTTGTAGCTAAGCTTGTTGTCCTGAAAGGGGAACCTGACCAGTGCAAAACAAGTTATTTTTTGTTATTTTATTTTTTATCATCCTTTTTGGAATGGAGGCACAGACTCTAATGTTGTTGTTGTTGTACTTGTTGCTTTTGGTTGTTTACTAAATGCATTCTTGAGGGTTGTATTCTTGAGGCATGATGGATGGAACAACTTGGCGATTGGAGGTTTATTACTTAATATTGTGATGGTGGTTCTTAAGGAAATTGAGGTTTTTATCAAACTGACTGATATCAGTTAAAAAATTATAACGCAAGAAAAAAAAATAAAACTGTTGAACCATCATTTGTAGTTTTCTCGTATATACCTTCTGTGATTTGTTGTGTGATCGGAGATATATTGTTACTTCTGATAAAAAGGTCAGGTCGTATTCGTATTGACGATATAGGAAGAGCAAACATTTAGCCAGCAAAATGTAACATCTGACAGCCAACGCACTTCTTTCATGTTTTATCAAACATGTGAAGAACACGGATTACAGCCAAGGCTTAATAATGAGCTGTTCTGTAGGGAGGATCATGGTTCAGCTATTGACTCCTCGTGTTGTCATGGAGTTGAAGTTTCATCAAGTTTCCGTTTTTTTTTATTACTGTGATAATGTGTTTTTTCTTGTTGGAAACTGTACTTTTAGTTGTCTCTAGTGTATCTTGTTAAGCACTGCTTGAACCCCCGCATCTGTGTGATAATAATAAAGGCTTTGATGTCCTTAAGAAATGGTCTGTTCTGGTTTCTATATGCATTGTCATACTAAATACATACTGTAAACTGGTTTGGGTTTATGTTAAAGCATTTTATTTGTTGTGTTGTTCTGGTCTTCCGGTTTTGTGCGTGGCTTGGCGCGGTGTAAATGACGTCACGGCAGTTCGCGCAGCCGTGTTATGACGACCCCGCCCACGTCGAGGAGGTACTACATGGTACTCAGTTGTAATGGAAACAGACCCGAAAAGTACCATGGCGTGCCGTGCCGTGCCGTACCGTGACCGTGGAAAAGGGGCATTACTGCACCTGCGGTGCCTCACAGGTAGCCCAAGTCACAGTGCCAAAAATTGTGCCAAACTACAATGTTGTGTTGTTAGTCGTTTTGAATAAGCAACTATTTGGAAAACATTGGAAAGCTTTGGAAAGTAATTAAAAGTGTATTCCTCACATGAACCAGAGCTATGCTCCTAAGTCAATGGAAGTGGCTAATGGAAACCAAATGCTAACCCGGCAAACTCTCCCTCTGGACACACAATGATGAATTTGGAATTAAACTCGCCTGACAACTAGCCAACTCGTCCGGGTAAGGCAAATGCGAATTCACAGACATCTTGGCCTATCCCTTTAAACAAATGGTATGATGTTACAGGTACGGTATTACGAGTGACATCACTCACCTTACTGCTTGCATAGCTGGCGTCTCCCCACAGGATGACACCTGCAACTCCCAGCGCAACACTCTCACCGATGGTGGACACCAAGTCCACCTACAAGAGATGGACAGGCAGGGGATCATGGAACATTTTGGTCAAGGGCATCTCAGGACATTGATGGCTCACTTTACACATCCTGCTTTTTGAACAGGAAAAATAGGAAAACACATTCTACTATGATGTGAAACTCAACTAACCTCAGTGAGCAGTGTCAACTCATTGGTGTAGGTGGGCCGGGTATAAACGAAAACAGGCCGTGCCACTCCATCCCCTGTTGATGCCAGGCGCATTCCCTCTTTAACCCTGTTACGCACAAAGTGGCGCCCAGAGGATGTAGAGCCTAGTCCTGACGCAATATATATAGATGGGAAAAGTGCAGTGCTTTCAGTCCACAACCAAGCAAGTTGGTCATTCCGTGTAACCTCCAGATCAGGACAGCGGCCAGTGTATCCATTCAAATCACTGGTGTAGTCATGGTTGTAGCAATCGGGGAAGAGGTAGAACCCCCATAGCTGGTGTGGCCTAAGGTTTTTGGCAATTCTTAGAGTCTCTAGCATGAATTTCTTAGCTGACAGCTCAAATTCCTGCTGGGCAACTTTGCTTACTCGTTCTGGAAGCCAATCAGGATTCTTTTGGGCAACCATAAATCGGGATTTTCGTCTATAAATATCCTTGCTGTTCCAATTTCGAATCCACAGTGGGCGCCATTCCTCCCAGTCAATGACGGCCAAGCCTTTTGAGTGTGGCTCTCGTATATACTTTTGCACACCCCTCGGCATCTCCTCATAATGCTGAGAGAGGCTGACCTCCTGCGGGAGGCCCCCATTGACAGAGGTGCCATCGTGCTCATAATAAGGATACAAGCCAAGTCGGTCCTTGTAAAATATTGTGAGGTTCTGTCCAACAAATCCTTCGGTGGGGTATGCCACAATCTCAAACTGCTCCAGAGGAAAGTGTATACGATAACGTGGGTAAACAGTCCTTTGTGGAGCATTCCAGGCAAGAGAGAAGAGGGCTTTTGGGGAAAACAATGGCTAATCTTGGTTTGTTTTGGAAGGCTTCTTCATGGCAGAAAGAACCAGTCCAGGGCATGAATAGGGGCTACAAACACCAATGACACTTGGCCAATGAAGCCAAATGATTGTGTTAAATACATTCCCCATAACTATCCTCTCTCACGTCTTCAGACTCTCTGAAATAAAGAAAATAAACTATTAGACATGTAAAAAAACAAAAACGTGTTGTCCACCCAGCTACTTCCTTCCTGGTTAACCTTTCTGAAGAAAAATACTGCAAAAGAGTCAAAGACATTCTGTTTGTTAGACATTTATAAACTATGGGCCTATATGTGTTCACTATAAATAGGCCTACATGTCAAAAGACTAAATCGTACTTCAGCATGTGGACAAGACAGCTAGCCGGCTAGTATTTTAGCACATTTCTTAAAAGTGCTTAACGTTGTCATAAGCCCACTTCTCCTGATGGATACGATGTCATCTGCTTCCGCATCTCTCGTGTCCGTAACATAGCATCCAAACATACATGATCTTTTTATAAACCCTTTTAAGCAATGGGCACGACAGACAGACTGGCTCTTACCTGTTACTGTGAGGATGGCAGCTCAAACACTTCTTGGATTCACTGATGTCACTTTCCAATGACTTGTAAAGAAAAGCAATGCCGAAAAACCCTGCCATGTGAAAAGTATGACTCATTCTTAATTCAGAACATGTTAAATTCAGTACATGTTAAATTGAGTCCATGTGAACACACGATAGTGTAGTTCCGGAGTGGTCCTGGAGGCCAGGGGCGGCAGCGACTGAGCCATCGAGCAAAACAGTAAGGTACATCGACTTCTCAAGCGAAGGGTCCGATTAAACAAGTACAACTCATCTATGTATTTTTTTCATGATCTATGCGCCATATTATCGCAATATGAGACGCAGATATAAATAGTTTTGCATATCACCACCCCACTATCGCAAATACCATCGAATTCAACTGTCTATAATACAACGTTTCTGTTTCGGACCCCCCTAAATAAATGTCAGCATGGTTTGTTCCTTAAACGCTGTGTATTCGCTTGCTCGTCACTTCTACTGTGAGGCTATGGAGCGAGGCAGGCTAATCTAAATACCAGGACGAAGTATCAGACCACAATTTGTCTTTTTTTAACATAACATTCTAATCTATTGTATAATCTAATACTCTAAAAGGGAATCACATTATTTAAATAGATTAGAAACATAGCCTACCGGCCAATCTGAACTCGCAGTGTCTTCCTTCTCCTCAGTTACATTGGAAGAGGGCGCGGTGATAAAACAGCCCTAAGACTGCACCTCAGGTCCTCCCTAGCAGGCCAGCAGCCGCTATACCTGATGCTCATCAAACAATAATCATAATCATAAAGCATCATTTAAAAGTTAGTAAGTAGAGAAGAGACTCATCGTATCTACAAGTATCGCACACACAAACTCCCTCTTCAGTAATTGTGAATGTGAAAAAAATATTCTGGTCGTGCTAATTGTGTTAATAGAATGTTCTTAAAACAATATGAATACATTCGAGCCCATAGACCTTCAGTAACCTACATCCATGCTAGTAGGCTAATGTATGTTGTTCATTAATTGTGTGATTTGAAACTTCATTTGCATAGGAGTGATGTAGGCTTCATCTTGTAACTAAAGCAAATATCATAGTTCATACAAACAATATCACATACTTAATCGTAATTTAATTCATTTCCTTGCACCAATAGGCTAGTGATTGGATCAAGAAAGATGAGGTAGATCATTATTTTTTTGGCACAATTCTGAATTCAACAGTAAATATCTATAATATCGAGTAATATCTATTGTATCTGCTCTGTTAACGATTACCGTCTGTCTACATACCTTGGGCTGTAAATGAAAAGATGAACCAACCTGTGTGTTTGTAACTCCTCCTTGTCCAGACCATAATTATTCTCAGGATGAAAATAGGCCTACTTTAAGCTGCACAAATTAAAATCATTCCATAACAGCAATAACTTTAAGTGAATTTTGATTGCCAAGAAAACCTTCAAGGTCGTTCATCAATTCCTTATTAACATCTCCCTGAAAGGGCTGACCTCAATTTCCTGGACAGCTCATTCTTTTTGTTGGTAGTCCTTTCTGGTAAAGCAATAACATCTTTCCCAATGGCTGAAGGCGATTGAAAAATGTTTGACTCATTATTTGTAGTCTGTTGTGGATAGAAAGATGACATGCAAAGATATACAATATAACACATAATTAGGTTACTAATATAACAGATAGACCAGAAACCAGTAAACAAAATTAAATGTGAAGTAACAGTCCTTCTCAGGACAATAAATAAGCCCGAAAGAGGAAATACAATCTATTCCAATGAAATTGATGACTTTAATATAGACTACTTTTGTCATAGATTGTATGTGGGCTGCACTGCACAGCATTTCCTGTGTGTTTCAGTATGCATGTCTCCATCAATCGATTAGCAATCCCACTCAGGGTTCTCCATACCGAGACCCTTAACGATCACTGTTCTCTATACCTAGTAGTCAGAGATCCTGACAACTCGGGGTTCTCTATAGCCAGCCAGAGACCCTGAACATACATACCCTGGACGAAAATAAGTAGCTGAAGGATCGAGGCCCCACAGGGAGGGTAGGACAACTGACAAAAATCCCTTCCGTCAGCAGTTCCGTCATCTTAAACCCTTAACCTTTTATGATTAAATAGATTTGATTCCAGCTTCAAATCCCCATGTTTTCATCCACATCGGATCAGATGATGAAATGTACTCTTATGTTAGCATAAAAAAAGAACAAATAATCGTAAGGGAATTTTTCACTCTCAAAAGCAACACAAAATAAATATCAGGGCAATTCAGTAGGAATCGGAGTACATCTAGTGTTGGAGAGTTAAAGTTATGTAAACATGCCACTGGTTTGCCAAAAATAATGACAAATGACACATTTTCAATTGTAATATAAATAAAACATTTATTTTACCAGTTATAAATTAAAAGTAAACTGAGTGAGCCCACACAGAAAACAAATCTGTTGTTAAACTCAGTGCTACTGTACATGAGGGCTGCACACATCCTCTGAAGTCAAGCCAAGCTCTACCATACGTTACATATATATCGCATCAAACCAGTTGTGAACTTGTTGGCCAAGAATTGTCAACTTCATAGGGATATTTAGTGCTAAGCAAATGAAGGTTTCATGCACGGTTGTTATTTAAAGGTACTATAAGTAAGAATCAGTCCATTCTGAGCTCCGTGGGTTGAGACAATCAGAAACTAATGTTAGTTCTAGCAGGTTGTAGCAGGTTCTGGTTGAAGTTAAAAAATGAGAGCTTCCCCGACTCTCTGTTGCAGAACAGCTATTGAACAGCTTTTGGGCTGATTTCTCTTATATTTGAGTCGGGTCGGATTTCCCGGGAAAAAGGAACGAAGTGACATTTAAGCGTGGATAATTAAAAAATATATATATTTCATAGTGTTTTAAAATGTGGCGTTTTAAAAGGTTTAATTATGATTAGAACTAAGATTAGTTTTTGATTGTTATTGTCTCAAGCCACTCAGAATGCACTGATTCTTACATAGAGTACCTTTAAGCAAATGATATCGCTGTTGCACACACAAAATGTACATTTAAGCCTCATTGCACTGAAAACCCATGTTTTGGCCTTGATTAAATATGGATGCCATTTGTATATATACAGTATATGCGCGAAGCACTTGACACAAAAGAAGGCTTTAAATTCCTCTGAAATCATATGGGGATTGTTTGTGTTTAGGACACGAAAGAAATGTTGTCTCGAATGCATGAGTTCAACAAATTATAAAATAAGATAACAAGACCCTGCTAAAATGAAGTCAGGAATTGCCTACAATAATCAAAGATCCATCGGCACACTAAACTTAAATTTAAAATAGGTAGTCCCAACAATGGGAACTTCTGTTTGACATCTTTTATGCATAATCATTTATTTGTGGCCTCTTCTGTGTCAGACACAGATCAACTGACAAACCATGAACAGAATTTGCATGCAGAGGCTTAACAAACATTTTTACCATCCAGTCCAGGAAAAGGGCTTTAGACATTTCAAGAGGTCAGTGAAGGGTGAGCTTCCCTCACAGAGGAACGGCAGGACGGAGTTGGCTAGTATGAAAATGCTCAGGCGTCAAACTTCGCAGAGGACGACTGGAAAATCTACATGGATACAAGGATGATCCAGCTTTATCATTCCCTGTATGAAAAGAAAGACATTATTTGTACTGATGACTTGATATCCCATGTGAAAATGTCTGGTTAAGTGACAAGTGTTTTGTTTTTTTACACACCTGAGGTATTAGATTTTTTTTTATTCTTTTCAGCTTGGCCCTTTTACGACCATTCTTTGTTACAATTGTCTCTTCGTAGAATTCATGGGCCAAGTCGCCATCCTCATCCAAGTACAAAGAGCTGCAAAGTTGTACAACATGTCAAAGCATTGCTTTGCAAAGAAAAGTTGACAGCCAGGTGATCATACTGTGGGCCAGTCATCATCAATATCCGTAATTCTTTCAAAAGCTATGTGAAGTATGTGACATGATATGGTGTGCCTATATTTACCTCCGTCTTGTGAACACAAATGGTGTTGCACTTGGGAAACGCAGTCTGGCCATTGATTGGTCATTTCCGTCTTTAGTTGTGTCTTCGACAGTACCTGAGCCGGAAAAAGGCCAGGATTTTGAGCCACTCACGCCCATCTTCAACTGTGGCACATTGTTTTCTTGGTCACAGCACTCCTTGCAGCGTTACAGCTCCACTGTGCAGAATATACCCAGGTACATGTGTTTTAAATGCTCGCATCTTAAATAAGGAAAGGTTAACATTCAGTCTAGACAGCATTTGCTTCAAGCTTAAAATCGGTAGAGGCGATGTTCAATGTTACTATTATTTGGGCAATACAACACCAAGAGTCTAAGATTAAGTCTGTGTGGGAGAACACACAGAAAACCAATCACCACAATATCACAGATGACAGCTATGACGTGGCTGAAGGCTATCTCAGGATGTCATATCTAATGCAAGATGCCCCTGCTAACCTTGCCAATTGTCACTCACATATTTGGAGAGCAGGCATTGAAATACAGGCGACAGTAAACAAAACTAGAAGGACTAGTAAACAACACACAGGCAACAGTAAACAAAACAGAAGGACTAGTAAACAACACACAGGCAACAGTAAACAAAACAGAAGGACTAGTAAACACACAGGCAACAGTAAACAAAACAGAAGGACTAGTAAACACACAGGCAACAGTAAACAAAACAGAAGGACTAGTAAACACACAGGCGACAGTAAACAAAACAGAAGGACTAGTAAACAACACACAGGCGACAGTAAACAAAACAGAAGGACTAGTAAACAACACACAGGCGACAGTAAACAAAACTAGAAGGACTAGTAAACAACACACAGGCAACAGTAAACAAAGCTAGAAGGACTAGTAACCACAGGCAACAGTAACACAAAACGGCGATGGTAATAAAACACGGTTTCACTGTAACAATCAACGTAAACTGATAACCTGTAGCTGTAACACACGTGTGCACCTCACGTCCTGGACTCTGAACACAAGTCTGGACTCTGACGTACTAAACTGATTAACCCTGTTACTGTATGACTCACCGAATTGGCACCTCACTGTCCTGGTCCTGAACACTGTCACCTGTCCTGGACTCCGAACACTGTCCTGGACTCTGAAACACTGTCCTGGACTCTGAACACTGTCCTGGACTCTGAACACTGTCCTGGACTCTGAACACTGTCCTGGACTCTGAACACTGTCCTGGACTCCCGAACACTGTCCTGGACTCTGAACACTGTCCTGGACTCTGAACACTGTCCTGGACTCTGAACACAGTCCTGGACTCTGAACACAGTCCTGGACTCTGAACACTGTCCTGGACTCTGAACACTGTCCTGGTCCTGAACACTGTCCTGGACTCTGAACACTGTCCTGGACTCTGAACACAGTCCTGGTCCTGAAACATTGTCCTGGACTCTGAACACTGTCCTGGACCCTCACTGACAGGTGAGCACACAGCTAGCTAACCTCACTACAAACCTCACCTATAACATCTCATTTATTTCACTCTCATGGGACACAAGTGGACAAAAGACAAACGCGCACAATCACCTGCTATATGTCCAATATATCCGTGTTATATAACCCACATGAAGCGTCGTTTCTAGAGTGGTATTTTGGACAGCTCTCAAGTTGTTCTGATCATTTCCATCAAAGCTACACACAAGCTAACGCTGTGAAGCTAACCGGATGTTTCAGTGGATGGGGAAGCGCTTCGTTTGTACTAGCGCCACCTAGCGGCCTGTGTTGGAATTACTATTACAATGAGACAAAACACATTACTGCACTACAAACTTCTACTACTATCATGCCAGAGGTGGCAAAAGTATCCACATCCTTTACTTAAGTAGAAGTATATACATCTTTTACTTAAGTAGAAGTACAGACACTAAAAAACGACTCTGGTAAAAGTTGAAGTACTGATTCAAATTCTTTACTCAAGTAAAAAGTGACAAGTACAGGCTCTGAAATGTACTCAAAGTACAAAAGTAAAAAGTAGCCATTTTAATTATTAATATATTGAAAATAATAAACTTAAAGTGGACCAATGCAGAAAATCAGCTTTCAATGCCAGCAATAGAACTGGACACTTTTAGACTCTTTTGTCATAGTATGATGTTTACTGACATTTTATACATGATGGTTGTAACACACACACATGTGCACTGCACTGCACACACACAATGTTACACAAGACACCTACGTGTGTGTGTGTGTGGGGGGGGGCTTCTTGTTCATCCATGTTTAGTTCTCGCTAGTTACGTGTCCCTCTCGTATTTTATTTTGAAGTCTGTTTTGTCTCGTTACGTCTATGTGTTGCACACCTTGACAACCCTTAATGCCTTAATAATCCTTAATATAAGAAGTAAATGATGCATTTCAACCCTGCGCACATCTGACCCCATCAACAAACCATGCTGACATCAGACATTGCCTGTTTTATCTTGTCTCTCGCAAGGGCATAACGCTTTAGTATCTGACGGATGTGCTCCTCTTCCTCGCGTTGAAGCATCCGCAGGAAGTTGCACAGCTCAGGAAAGCTAAATGCATCCCACTGTAAGAATACAAAAGGATGTGTCAATTATTTAAAATGACAGATTCTTGCATGCACTTATGCAGTGTTGATGCTCTCTTGACCCACACTTAAAACATACATTTATATCGCCTGTTTCATTCTCTTTCAGAACCAAACTCATGGCCTCTTCACCGGGGCCTGCACAGAGGCGCAAGTGTAGAGGATAGGCATCGTCCGACATTTTACGCAGGTACACTGTAAAAAAAAACATGCCATTGAGTGAATAACATTGTCCATTTCACCAAATGTATTATAGAATGACAACATTTATGATTTCACCTTGATTTTGACGCTTGGTTCGTTCAAACAGAGCAAATTTAGCAGGATTGTCCACCACAGTAAACTTGTTTAGAAGTGCTTGAATTACTTCTCGAGCGCGGGTCTGGGAGCTGATGTGCAGGTGCTTAGCACTGTCTCTCGGGAGGTAAAAAGACGTCCTCTGCCTTGAGGCCACCTGCGATTGACCTTCTTGTGTCAAAGACATTTTGCGTGGTGGCGGCAGAGAAATTGGACGAGCCAGCTGAAACTGTACCCTTATGAACCCAGTAAACGATCCGTCCCTATTCTGCAAAAATCATCATCATCATCATCATCATCATCATCATCACCAGCACAACCTTTAGCTCCCAAGGCAATTTTAGTTCTATATACCTGAATGTGTAGACAGAATAAAGAATGTCATGGCTTACATTCACCATATAGTGATTATTGTTGATCTGGGCATTGTATTCCTTAATCTTCTGCTGGATTTCACTAATAGTCAATTCTTGCGTTCCCCCTTCAACTTGTTCATCCTGAAATCGTGGTAACATAAGTGTAGTATAAGTAAATGTATACAGTTGGCATTCTTTCCATAGCTGGCACCTATGCATTTTTGAGCTTCATGTGGAGATCTGAATGGGAAAAAACTGTATGAATAGTTAGTTAGCAATAGTTAATATTCATAGTCATTATTCATTCTTGAAGCATGCTTCTAATCATTATTTAGCAAGAAATATGTACAATTCACCTTTGCCAATTTCAGACATGCATCAACTATGCTACAAAATCAACTCCATTGATTTTAAAGACTGTAGGGTATACATCAACTGACTGCACTGGAGCCTCACCTTTTGGCTTTGCTTAGATAAGATAAGATAAAACTTTATTGATCCCGAAGGAAATTCTTGAAATTCTTGAAATTAATAAAGTGCTGTTTCATGCACTGCGCTGTGTGTGTCCTGTACTTCTCCATGTTATTTCAGAGCTATAATCTATTGCTCTGAAATAACGTCTTCATTTCTCGGTTGAGGTCTTGAGTGCTCTCTTCCCCATTAACGCAGTATTTGTGGTTGTGGTTGTGTGGTACATGACATAACATTAACAGGAAATGAACTGAATAGAATAATCAGAATTCATTTTCAGTTCATATTCTTGATGCAATGTCTCTGGGCCAAGACTGTGATTTTTGAGACAAAAAAAAGCTGTCCCCATCTGCCTTTGGTGTGTGCGTGTGCGAGTGCGAGTGCGTGTGTGTGTGGGTGTGGGTGTGGGTGTGGGTGTTTGTTAAAACCATGTATTCCTTCAGGGCATCACCGGCCATCCAATGAATTCATTTCCATTAAATCTTTTTTAGTTTGTGATTACACAGTCCTGGATGTCTTTTTCATCGTCCATTCAGACATACAGTTCTTACCACGTTTGTGTCTGTCTCTATGGTATCTGCAGACACATTTGCCTTCTCTGTTGCTAAATGGCCCCCTGCACTGCAGTCCAGCTGAATGAACGGCCGACAGCGGTAGTGACAGATATATCTGCAGTCTGACAGGGGAGAGGATTCACAGTGAGAGAAAGAGACTAGTTAGTTAATGTGGAATATATGTCAGCTAAAAGACCAATATGACTGCAAAATAAGGAAGCAACGGGTTAGTCAGTCAGTCTGCCGGCAGTGTTATATTAGGGTCTCTGGATATGTGTCACATGTTAAAGGTACAATTGATAACTTTTCTAACATTGACAATACTCAGACACTCGGTGTCGTGCTTCCCCTCACCCATTATTTGTAAAATGAAAGATGTATTTAAAGTGCTAATCTAGAAGATTTCCATTTTGTGCTCTTTAGCGACACTTATGGCGAAAAGCAGTAATTGCATCCAAACAGTGTCAAACAGCCCCCTCATTACTATTCTTTCTATAGCCACCTGCTGGCGCATGCGCGTGCCGGAGTTGCCTGGCCGTGTCCTCGGATGGCCTAGCCTTTGGCCGAGTTACCATGGCGCATGCGCAACAACCTCTGAGACTTGTTTGCCTTCCATCGAGTGGTTTCTCGGGAGAACTACAACCTCTGAGTACAACAGTGCTTATCCAATCTTAGTGCTTTTAGAACATATGATACTTGGTGATACACACATAATGAACACAATGCTTCTCAACAAATGAACCACAACATATTATCATATGGATATGGTAAACTTATCATCATGCAACATCTTGATTATTCTGAGCGTTTATAATAACCCCACATCACCCTTCATTCTCTTACTATCACATGGTTTTTCGGACACCGGTGAATCAACCCTACTTGACAGGACAAGTACTGGATGACCAGCTGTGCTGGTCATCCAGTACCACGCCATGGTTCTTTGCAGTGGGTGCAGGGAAGACTTCGATGTCCTCAATGGTGACAAGTAGGTCCATCTGTGGTCAGTCTTGTCTAGGTTAAGCTTCAGATGGTTGGTAGTCGTCCATTTGCTGATGTCAGCCAGACATTTAGAGATGCGTGTGCGATTTGGGTGTCAGAGGGGGGGAAGGAAAGGAACAGTTGGGTGTCATCTGCATAGCAGTGGTAGGAGAAGCCGTGGGCTGTAATTACTGGGCCTAGAGATCTAGTGTATAAGGAACAGAAGGGGTCCTAATACTGAGCCTTAGGGGACCCCAGTGGTGGACGAAATACGTTGAGATACAAGTGTCATAATGAAACAGCTTCATTGTTATTATTATTATTATTGTAATTAACAGCGTCATTATGACAGTGAGAGAGCGAGAGAGAGAGAGAACTACACGGCAAAGGCGGCAATACCGTATGCTTCAGGGCCCGAGCACCCATGGAGAATCCCAAGCACCCATGGAGAATGCAGAGCACCCACGGAGAATGCCGAGCACACATACGTGCCTGTCATGGCCAAATTTACATTGATTTGGTATTAAACTCCATGGTTGGTGCTAGATTGGCTAGATTGGATCAACCGGAGGGACTGCGCTGCTGTGATTGGTTGTTTCGCTGTCAGTCCCCTGCTCCTAACCCTAACCACCAATCGCAGAATGTCGCTCCAAACTCCAGCTGGCCCAGCAAACGCGGCACATGCACGTCAAACTGACCGCCAGTGCAGAGCAAGGCTGGCTGGACTTTACTAAATGGACATTTACAATTCCTGTGGATAGACGATGATGCCACAAAAAACAAGGTATTTTGTGAGGTTTGCACTACAGCGAAAACGCTTGACTTTCATCGCCACGGGTGCTCCTTTCCTAAATCCATATGGCATTAAGTCATGTAGGCTATGGTTTTTGCATAAAGTTTATCTTGGGCATCGAGGGTCATGCATTACATTTTTGAGGACACCCACCAGCAGTAACATAAATTGGCATCTATGCTACACGGCATGAGAAAGACAGCATGCCATGATAAGGGCTGTAAGGGCTCTCTAAATGCTAAGGAAAGGTGCTTCAATGCTTCCTTTAAGCATTGGATACACCGGACCTTCCTTTACGAAAGGAAAGATTAATTCCTTGCGGCAGGAAAATTTAAGTGACGCACCATTCAGCAAACCGATCATCAAGTCAAGTCTGTTTATTTAGAGAGCACATTTAAAAACAAATATATTATCAAATATAAAAACAGACATAAATAAGAGGATATAAGTCAATTCATAAAAGCATAGAATATCACAATGAAATCATCAACACAAACAGCAGTACACAAACAAAAATAAAATACAAAGAAAGTGTGGTCAGGAATATCTTCACAATGGATAATTTAAGAGGCAAACGAGAAGAGATGAGTAGCCAGGTTTTAAAAATATCAATGGAGGGGGAAGATCTAATTGTTATTGGCAAACTATTCCACAATTTAGGAACAATAACTAAGAATGCTCGGTCACCTTTAGTTTTTAACTGGGAGCGTGGAATGGAGAGCAGTGATTGGTCACTAGATCTGAGGGGTCGGGAGGTGGAATAGGGGATGAGCAGTTCAGAGATGTCACCTGGTGCCAGCCCAGTTGTTTATTTTATTTGATTTAAAAACAAATAAAATAATTTTTAAATCCATTCTGTAACTGGTAACAGTACAGGGGAGATATGGTCTCACTTCTTGGTACCCCTGAGGAGTCTCGCTGCTGCATTTTGAACCAGCTGCAGATGACATAGGGCTGATTCCAGCATAGAGAGAATTGCAGTAGTCGAGGTGAGGAAACAAAAGTGTGAACTATAGTCTCCAAGTCTTTAGCGGACAGGAATGATTTTAATTTTGCAAGTGATCCAAGGTGGAAGAAGCCAGTTCTGATGACGATACCACTAAGATTTCTTGCGTTGGGCTTTAAGTTCAATGACAGAGGCCAAAGGGCGTTGCTTGTGGCTCCAGGGTTGTCTGCAAGGCCGAAGATTAGGATCTCAGTTTTATTATGGTTTCGCTGAAGGAAGCTATTTGCCATCCATGATTTTAGGTCCGCAATGCAATTCAGAAGGATGTTTACACTGCATGGACCGCAAGGTTTCAGCGGAGGTCCAGCTGGGTGACGTCAGCATAACAATGGAGAGTCTTTGGAGAGTCTTCTACGCACATGGAGGAACAGTGCTTGCACTTTTCGGGATTAGGGAAGGATGTGCCAGCATGTTTGATCCCGAGGCAGGCTATGCACAAATCGCGTGGATCACTCCCTGAAACCACGGAGCCACACACTGCCGTGCAAGGGCGAGACGTGGAGTCCTTGGCTCCGGTGCTCTCTTGTGACAGAGAGGTCATAATTATTTCGGGAGGAGCAGCCGTCGGACCAACTTCACTAACTGGTAAGGTAAGATGAAGTGTGATAACCGGTGTGAGAGGTTAGTTATCAGTACCACTCGGAGGTGCTGGCACCAGGTGTCAAGCCTGGGCAGGTCCGGACAGCTAGCACCACACGGTGAAACTTCCAAACTACTCTGGAGGTAAATCCGCAATTCGGAATCGTATCCACTCAGCTTGAAATGATGCACCGTAAATCTGCAGCTTTCCACGATGAAGTCCTTGACGGCTCACCTGTGAACCAGGTGTAAAGTGATCCAATCTTACTGAGGAGGAGCAAAGATCTGGTCTTCATGAGGAAGAGAGCAAGACTGACGTATTAGGGTCTGACAGTGACTTATAAGGTAGGGGGGCGGGACCCCCACGGTCTTTGTCATGACCTGTCTGTCAACGACAGACGTGGTGACATTGGAGCTTCCGTGGTTGGGCACGCACAGCTTCCCATAGTGAAATACTGAGCGAATATTTGAAAAAAACCCACAATTTTCTACATGGTCACTGTAGGTCATAGAGAATGATGGAGCACGATTAATCTGCATTCATTTTTTATACGCATGATTTTTCCTGGAATTACTTAATCGTAAGGAACACGTTATTTTGACACCCCTAATTTTAATACTACTTTAATACTAGTTGGATCCATTCAGCACAATGGCTTTATGGCAGGGTTTATATACAAGTCGCTGCTGATTGGTTAACAGCTCTGACACACCCACCAAACAGGAGAAACCATACCTCTAACCCCGTTGCACACTGCTTCGCACCGTTTCGACAAAACATGTCATTCAAACAGGAAACCGTAGCAAAACCATGTACACCCTTCTGAGATTGAATGTTCCCCAGGTGATACAAACATCGATAAACAATTTGCTCACAAGCCTTGTTAAGAGCGGGAACCAAACGTCAGGCATCTTACAGAGATAAACAAAAACATTCGTTGTGGAGCTATAAAAAAGATTAATTCCAAATAATAGATTTTTGTGGGGAAATATACTTTTATTCCGCACCTTTCTAGAAGCTCTGTGGGTATGTTCTTTTAAAAAAAATCTTTATTCATCTTGATAAAAAAAAGTTTGCCATTTAACCTTTAAAGTGAGGGTATAATAAATAATCCTGGCTCCTCTCACCACATACAGTACATGTGATAGTGAGGCTTCCTGGAGCTCGGCCTTATCATTCTGCTGATTGTGCGAAGTAACATGAGTGGCAGTCCAGAGTATGTATGGAAAAAAGTACGCAAATATACACATTTCCTCACACAAATGTACTTTGGTAGAAGTCCTCTGTTATTCATCCTACACGTTAATGTAATAAAGTACTTGATATGGCAATATTTTGTTCAGGACTGATAGTAAAAGTACCTTCTCCACATCATCATGACATCCTGCATCCTGACACCCTGTGAAAACACATTCCATCCTCACCTGATCATCTAAATGAAATATGTTGTCAATGTTGACAATCCAGTTTTGTAGTTCGAAGCATTTCCTCTTACTGTATTTCCGGGAACAAACTTGTAGAGTAAACTTGTAATTGTAGAGTTTACATGTGATGAAGTTAATACATCAATGGTAAATCGTAAATGGATTGCATTTATATCGCACTTTTCAAGTGCTTTACATTGCCTCACATTCCCCCATTCATATACACATTCATACACGCATTCATACACAGTGGCGGTGTCAAACATGCAAGGAAGCTGACATCTGTCTGGAACAGTGTCTTGCTGATGGAGTGGCACACCTCTACACTTAGCTAGTCGGGAGCTGGGGATCGAACCAGGAACCTACTAGTTGCTTCTCGCTCTGAATTGTATCCAAATAAACATACACAACTCGTCATGTCAAATGCATTTGTAAAGCCCTCATAATTAGTCTCAAATGGCTTCACAGACTTAAATTATACAACCCCAATCCCCCCTACTTTCCTTATATCAAAACGGTATTGTATGCAAATGTACCTCTTATGGAAATTAGCACCGCACACACACACACACACACACACACACACAAAATGTACACAACATGACAGATGGCTAACAATACTCACTTGTGCAGCACAGGCTGTGCTTGTAGAGACCCCAGATGAAATCTCCACACAAGTCACACCAGGTTAGATGGGTGTAGCTGCAGGGCTGGAAGTTGTGGCCCTGGCCAGAGTCCGCTGGATGAAACAGAGGCCCTTCGACGCTGACCGCGCCTCCCCCAAGGCGTACGGTGTGGGATTGGATGATTGGTCCTGTGGCTAGCGGAGGACCAGCTAGCTGAATGGGCTCATTAGCACTCAGGTCCTTAAGCTCAATAAACTCACATTTAGACATGCTTCAAACTGCCACGACACTTTTACATTGTGTGTTGCAAAGGGAACTCATGGACCAGAAAGCATCCACTTAGAAGGCCTTGGAGATGTATGATGCTGATCCGATGGTATTTTATTAATCCCACACAGGAAACAAGTACCGGTTTACTCATGCAGTCCATTGCAGGTGAATATGATGCAAACAAAAGTTCTGAAATGGTCCCTAGAAAAATATGACACATTATTTTCTATGAGCAGGTGAACTGAAATAGAACAATACGTATATGCTCTGAATATTTTTCAAGAAAAGGCATTACAATAGAATTAGTACATATTGTAGGCTATATGAAATACCAAAAAGGGGGCACTAAGTGATTTGACAATGTAAGGATTCATAAGATTAGATTAATATAATATTTAATCCTGGAATATGCCATGTTGCTCTGTAGAGAGGGGAGATGGAAAACAGTTCAAAATGTACAATATGAATTAGGGCTACTTTCAATGTGTCCAATTCCATAGGCTTACACTTTCAATTAATAACCAATAGAACGAACAGAATTCAACCCAATTAAACCAAATAAAAGTGTATGCATTAGCTGAATAACTATGGCTAATATAAGATTACTATCGGCCTATTTACCGATTCAAATATAAATGTCAAAATGAGATGTTTGAATTGGTTGCAGTGATCGGGGCGAGCATGTAAACAGGTTGCAGGAGCAGCGCTCTGGTTGCCAAGTGGGTCACAGCGCGCTGTGTTCACACGGCGATACAACATCGGAACGACAAGTGATCACATCACTGATTAAGTGATCTGATCACTTATTAAGTGATCTGATGTGATCAAGTGTTATTGTGAGTTATTTTTTGACATGCTGGCCGTGGTTTATAACGTAAAAAAAAGCACTTTCATCATTCACCAAATCAATCGACGTTCAATCCTGTATTGCAGTGGACATATTGTCCGGAAAAAATGTAAAATGTGTCCGACCTCACCTGTTGTGATAATTCCTCACCAATTAAATAAATGACGTTGAAGAGGCACGGCGGCCACATCTCCTGCTCCTGACCCGTCCATGGTCCTCAAACTGCGCATGCCCAGTAACCGCGGGATTAGGTTGTTTTTAATCCTACAAAAGGGTTTGTCAATCTGCTACATGCTCCATCGGAAGCATGTCTTAAATATCACTTACAATTTCTAGAAATAAGATAATTGCTAAAACAATCCAGAAAAAAACCTTGTGTTTAGGCTACTAGACTGGTGTTAACTAAATTTTAAAATCTTCCTTAGAATTGATTTTGACGTTTTTCACGAACAGACATTTGGTGGCCCACTTTTTGGTGGAACATTCAAGTAGACCTAATTTAACTATTGCAGTTATTAAGTGTTTATTATTATGATGGGAATAGCCCTACACGTCTTTAGTCTATCCCTTTCCTATTGGCCTAATGCATTTAGGACCTCATGAATATACTCATTGGGGTTGCACCTCACAGGTAGATTTGAGTGGAATAGGAGCACAATAAAAAAAATGACATGGTAAGCATAATCAGTTGTTGATTCAGAGTTGCTGGTATTGTTCTGCAGCGTCCCAGGCATGTTAACCCCATGCCTCCCCCCACCACCACAAGCAATCAGTGTTGACCTAAATATGGTGTTTAGTATGCAATTATAACATACTAAGCACCATATTTAAATCTTTCAGAATTTCCTCTTTCTCAAATTGATTTTGAGTGTAGTTATTCATTCTATTCTTTCATTCTATTTTTTATTTTATTTTGTTGTGGGAATGCACGACAAAAATAATCCCACTGCACGATACAGTATGTTGCATTTGGAAAATAAAACATAATATTTGGAGATAATATTTTATTTTAGTAGACTGCTGTTGGTGTTACACCCTCTTGCTTGGTGTTGGACTGAATAGGTTTTTGAACACCCAGACCCAGCCCTGGATAAGCGCAAGAGAATGGATGGATGAATGGAAGTTCTGTTCTATATGCCCAATTCCAATCCCGCCCCTATGGTCAATGTTCGGACTTTCCCCAACCAAAAGCCCTGGGTTAATGGTGGTGTCCATGCTAAAGTAAGAGCATGGTCCCCTGCCTATAGCTCTGGGGACCCAGAGGTCCAGATATGATCTTTAGAGGGCCATCAGAGATGACAAAAGGGACAAGTTGGAGTCTAACTATCTCTCTGACCCCAGACGCATGTGGTTTGGATTGCGAGCCATCACTATATACACTATATACTCAGCGTTTTCGGTTTTTACCAATTTTCACCGAAAAATACCCGGATTATATGTTTCCACGGATCCAAAAGTTGTTCCTGTTCGTGTGAGATTATGTAACAGTGTCCTCTTGTGGCGAAATTAGGCATGCTGGATGGCTCGGAACAAGCAGAGGAGATAGTCGGCTAAACGGAGAGCAAAATGGGGAGAAAACGCAAACAAGCTGCTGATTAGCAGGTCAGCCAGATTCACTTGAAGTGGTTAAAAAAACAAGAGCCGGTGAAACAACTGAATGTTTGCGCTGCAGATGGTGCAGATAGAGATAGCGTGCAGAGCGCATTAAAGAGCACGTTGGAAGAAAACGACACGTCGTTTAAAGGAGGAGGGCGAATTTAGGAGCCGAAGAAGTTTAGAGAGCTCATTGACACGTTTGTATTTATTCCTATGCCATTCTATTTAGATCATTTATTTAACAACCGAGGCATACGGACCCGTGCACCGAGTTACAGTCTACTGTGCTGCTGATAGCACAAACATTGTTTTCCAGCTGTGTTCAGTAAACAAACAATTGCAACTGAAAAGCAGTAAATTATCAATGTTTGGAATTAAAATCACATTTTCACCCTGATCTTTGCATTGTTATTTTTATAATCCGATTTTCACCCGGACTTTTTGTATTCTTGATTTTTTTCCAATGATTTTCACCCGTTTTTTTATATTCAAAATCGGCCTAAACACTGATAAATTCCCGGATTTTTTTTATTTTTATAAAAACCGAAAACGCTGAGCCTTGACTATATATTACTATAAAGAGAGAAATAGCAGTGATGCCCAGCCTGTCGCCTCTCTCCCCGATGAGCTCAACACCTACGCACGGTTTGAGATGAGCAACACCACTGCAGCGAGGCTAGCTGAGGACCAGGACGACTGCACTAACCACAGTGGACGTGAGGAGAGATCTTAAAACAATAAACCCACAGAAGTCTCCAGGGCCAGACGGCATTCCAGGCCGTGTCCTCAGAGGGTGCGCTCTCTATATTCAACCTCTCCCTGTACCCGTCTGCATTCCCCACTTCCATCACCTGCCTGAATGACTACCGCTCTATAGCACTGACCCCCATCACCATGAAGTGCTTCAAGCGGCTAGTCAGAACCCACATCTGCCCCACCCTTCCTGACACCTTGGACCATCTTCAATTTGCATATTGTCCCAAAAGACGGACGACACCATTGCCCTGACAGTTCACACCGCCCTCTCCCACCTGGAGAAGGGAAACACATACATGAGGATGCTACTCATTGACTACAGCTCAGCATTTAACACTATTGTGCCCGTCAAGCTCGTTGTCAAGCTCAGGAGCCTTCGGTTAAACTCCTCCCTTTGCAACTGGATCCTGAACTTCCTTACGGGCAGGTGGTGAGAATGGGAAGTCTCACCTCCTCTGAGCACCGGGGCCCCTGAGGGCTGCATACTCAGTCCACTCCTGTACGCCCTGTACATGCATGACTGTGTAGCCATACACAGCTCCAACACCATCCTTAAGTTTGCGGAACACCATCCTGGGTCTCATCACCAACAATGATGAGACCGCCGACAGAGAGGAGGTCAGGGACTTGGCAACATGGTGCCAGGGCAACAACCTCTCTCTCAACGTCTGCAAGACAAAGGAAATGATTGTGGACAGAGCTGAAGTAGAGAAAGTCTCCTGCCTCTAGCTCCTCTGAGTGTTCATCAAAGATGACTTCACCTGGACCAGGCAAGTGGACTCGGCTGTAAAAACTGCCCAAAAGCGCCTTTACTTTCTGAGGAGACTCAAGAAGTTTGGCATGTCTACAAAAACCCTCACAAACTTTGGTGCACCAACTAGAGCATCCTCTCTGGTTGCATTACTGCCTGGTTCGGCAGCTGCTCCGCTGCTGATAGCAAGGCGCTCAAGAGTGTGGTGAAGACAGCGGAGCGCATCATCGGCTGCCATCTCCCAGCCGTGCAAAGCATCTACCACACACGATGCCTTAGGAAAGCACGGAAAATCATTGAGGACTACAACCACTCAGGCCATGGACTGTTCACGCTGCTGCCGTCTGGTAGACGTTACCGGAGCATCCAGGCATGGACTACCAACTATCAATACTCAGTACGACTAACCCTACATATACATTTCTCTTCTTGCTATTTTATCTCTTTTAGCCTACTTTTTTGCATACTGTCGCCTGCCATGTCACAAGAATTTCAATGTTCAGAATGGCCTTGTGTTATGAAGAACATCACCTCACATCCACCCATTCATACACCAACGGTGGCGCCTACCATGCAGGTAACAACCAACAATCAGGAGCAGTTAGGTTTAAGCGTCTTGCTCAGGGACACCTCGACACTTAGCTAGGCGGTGCCCGGGGATCGAACCAGCAACCTTCCTTTGCCAGACCCACTCTCCTGAGCTACTGCCGCCCACAAAAAAAGTGACTGACAGTTCATTCCGATAGGAGCAGGAGTTGGCTGAGGGCAGCTTCCTCAAAGATGCCTACAAAAGGTAGTCTGCAGACGTTGGGGTTTCGAACCGAGAAGCTTTCAGCTGGGAGCTGATGCAGCTGGGAGCTGCATCACTATGTGGCAATAAAACACTTTGACTTTGACTTTGACTCACATTTGTGTGCCGTTTGTTCCATCTCTGAAACAAAGCTGGTGCTATGTTTGTTTGGAGTGTAGTGTGGAAGCCTGCTTCGATGCAGACTTGAGGTGGGAGGTTTCACAGGGGTTGGAAGCAAGCGTAAGAGTCCAATTGTAATTATAATTGTCTACCGATAGAGGGCCGTACGATGTTGGTGTATTAAACTTTGAATACCGGTATATATGTTGTTCTTTTCATGACATTCTTAGCTATAATTGGCTAATTGAGTGATGAAAGCAGTGGTCACCAACCCGTCGATCGCGACGCCCGTAGCTCCTGAAAATATAAAAATGCATACACAAATTTATATTTGTTTATTTATATTATTTATAATTATATTATTGTGATATGCGAGGGTGGGTGACACATGGGAAGCGGCTGCCGACTCTCCTTTTTTTTCTTTGTTGCTCTTGTGATAAAAATTATTTACTCAAATGATTTGTTCTTGGTTGCATCAAATTCAAATTGACTTCATGTAATTCAATTAGCCTAATTAATAGGCTAAATAAGAGGCCTCAAGTTGGAAATACAGACTGGGCTGCCTTTTTCTCTTCGGCCTTTCACCAAGGCCGAGGTCAGGGATCTTGGGCATAAAAAGGTTGATGACCACTGGGTTACAGTATCTTATAGTGGAAGTGCACAGTCACAATGTGGCCCTCTGGTAGTGAGGATAACATTTTTGTGGTCCTCTCTATCATCAAAGTTGCCCACATCTAGTGGCCTAGATATATTCAATGAATGAACATGCGCACCGGCCCGCATGAGTACAGGACTCAATCTCCCAAAATGCATGTGGGGAAAATAGGGAAGTGTCCACGTCAAACATTTAAAAACCTCAGTGGTCAGCTGGCGGAAGTTTGCCTTCGTAAAGCTACGTCTTACACATTAGTATTTTAGCACCGATGTATGCATCTGTGTACGCGAAGTTATTAAATATCCATGCGTACCAAAGTAAAAGAACGCGTAGTGTGTGCTCTCTGCGTGTCCATAGGCTACAGCAGTCCTACGTTCATCAGTTGTCGGCCACATTGTTGCTTCGTGTATCTCAGTAGTCAGACAACACGGTGATGGAGTCCCGGTCTTGCGTCAATGGATATCCACGGGCGGCGTGTGTGATATTGACGCATGCTGTGTGCATTATATTTACCATATTAATCACAGTTCTGTCCCGACCAGGATCAAGTAAGCGCTTATGCCTTGTATGCATCTGCTGTAGGCTACATGTGTTCAAATACAAATGTTAAAGAAAATGTTTGTGTTCAAATTTTTGTTTGATTAATATTCTGTATTTCTCAAGGTTTGTTTTCTTGGCATCCCTTTCTTATGACGCTGGCTGTAAGTAACAGGCTGCCGCTATACTATAACCATTGGTCTAATATGTGGTAACATGTCAAATCATGTCAATATGGGTTCTTTCCCCGACAGTGCTCCTTCTTCATGACTGAAGCCATACTCCTCTTCTCACCCCACGGCTCCCTCATGAGAACATATCCACACAAGAGCAAAGGCCGGGTGCACTGGATGCTGCAGTGTGCGTGTCTGCTCTGCGCTGCCCTGGGACTGGCGGCGATTTACTACAACAAACACCGGAATGGCAAAGCGCACTTCACCTCCTGGCACGGCGTGACGGGCCTGGTGACCATCTGCGTCGTGGCGCTCCAGTGTTCGGCCGCCGTGCCGCTGATCTACCCGTCCCTCGCAAAGGGCTGGTCCCTCGCCCGGCTGAAACGCTACCACGCAACGGCTGGACTCCTGGCGCACCTGCTGGGCAGCGGCAGTCTGTTCCTGGGCGTCTGCTCCACGTGGTTCGTCGCGTCTGTCAGTGGGCTCGCCTGGTACCTGGCCGCACTGTGTCCCGCTCTGTGCGGCCTGGCTATCATGGACCAGGTGACTAACGCCTACATGGCAAAGAGACGCCTGCAGTCCTGACGAAACAAACGGGATCAATGCAACCAAATATGCCCAACAAACAAAACAGCCAAAGCCATTGAACGGGGCTCACCTTTAAAGTTGAAGACAAGTTTGTTACATTGTTAAAGTTAGTGTAATTGTTCTAGTGTTCCCACTGGCCACCAGGCTGGCTGTTCTGCTGTCTGTGTACTATAGTTGTTTTGTACACCAGCCACATTGCAATACAAGTGTTTATTGTTAAAATAACATTGATACGTTGTGTTCTGTTCCTCTGTATGAAATGACAATTCTGTATGGATCAGCCACTGATGGGTCAAAAAAAACATGTTCCAAAGTAATTACAAAACTGATATATTTTTACATCATAAATAAATATTGTGAAGAACGAAATAAGGAACAAACAAGATGTCAAAACATTATAAAAAAACATAGAAAAATTGTAATAAAACAAGAATTTACAGTAAATGAATAGACATACTTGACAGTTGCTTATATTTTCCATTCAGATAAGGCGTTTTCCAACTGCCTCAGAAGACTGAAAGAGGGGCCAACTTATGTACCTTGTATGAACCTTTGTCAAAGTGTCAGGTGGGTCTTCCAAATCCCAGCAAGCTGTTCCCCAAGACACACTTAAACACACTGCAGAGGTTTGTCAATACATGCTGCAGCACACTGCAGAAGATGGAGAACAGAGTGTGTCAGACAGAGGTCTGAAACCAGGATATTCTATGTTTCAGACCTGGACACAAAGAAAACTATTGCATGTGTTCAATATCCAGTGTTGACCGTGTATGTCAGTTAATGAAAAACAGCTGTTTCCCCGTTACTAGCTAGCATTAGATCACAAGAGAAACACAACGCTAAAGGCCAGACAACAGCAACATGGAGAATCGCTAAGCAGCACGGATCTACATTTGGAATAGTGAAAGGAGCTACTTAAAAAAACTGCACTAATTCAAAAAGACATCTTTTGAAATAGCTACATCATAACGGCAACATCAATGTGGTAAGGCCATTATATAAGTTGAGAGTCCCACCCAGTTCCTCTGAAGATCTATTTTCACGAGACACACACGGCTCTGTGGACACCCTCCACTTGGATGCTTGGATATAAGTAGCATTTGTTCTCAGCAAGTTCCTACAACCCAAGTCTAAGCGTGTTTGAACTCATTATCTACTGATTGATGGGAAACTAATTGTAAAACAAAAAGAGCTCATTACTGCCTATTGCATCAGGAAAACAGTAGTTTGTAAGTAATGGTACCACTGAGGATTGGTTGGCTCTCCGTTTGGTTTGCGCTCTTGCTTTTTAATATAAATGCCCCTTGAACTTGTGTTTCCAGTTTAACCATCAACTGTTACTGCTCAGTAGTTCTTCTCACCAAGTGGAAAAGGGTTTACTGGTATGAAACCTAACTTCCAAGACCTCTTTGTGTTATTTAAGGCTAAAAATGAAAGAACACTGGACTCAGAGTAGACATCCAAGCCCCTCTGCGTATCAACGGCTTCCACAAAAGTACATTCATCTTAATTCTAAGCAAGTAAGTAACGTCAATTCTGTTCCCGTTACGGCTTTATCATATGTTACGTTTCCCTAAAACCTCTCCGAACCCATTCTGCACACCACAATATTACCTTGGAATATAAACAGTAAACCACTATTTACAAAATATCAACAATTTCATTTATAATAGCATAATCCAAAACATCCAGACCTCATATCCTTTCCGACAGAGGGGTGGGGGGGAGGGAGATCTATAATGCCAATCAAATAACTAGTTCATAAAATATTTGACCATGGTTAGAGGTAAGCCCTAAAGACCTGTATTCAGTTCCAGTGCTCTGCTTTCAGAGGCCATTTTCACTTCTACGTAACGGTAGCTTCCAGCGGACTTTACTGGATGGACTAAAAAAGACTCCTACACTAAACTTTGAATTTATTTTATTACTTACTTTATGGCCAAATATTTCACAACTAATTTCACAGCGACATTGAGAAATTAAATTGCTCCATCTCAGCACAGAAAAGAAAATTATTCACACCGGACAATCTGGCTTGAAAATAACATCCAAGAAGAGGGTGTGTTTGAAAAGAAAAAACACCTGTTCCGTTATAGCGGGCTACCTGCGCTGACAATAGCGGAGATTTTATTTTCATCAATATGTTTTTGAATTTCTGAACTTAGTATGAGTATTAGAGCTGACCACCAACATCTGTGAAATAAGGGCAAAGAGGAGTCATTTGTCAGCAACAAGGAATGTGGATATTTTCAGATCCTGCGTAATCCATTTGATGCATTTCTAGATTGCACTACAATGTGAGCAGTAACAAATCCCTCAACTTAGTGGCTAAAATATTACAGTTCAGAACAGCAATTTCATGGTGAAACTGTCGATACCTTTGACCAGCCAAATAAAATATATGGGACATAGTTTTACAAGATTTATCAAGATTTATCAAAAGATTTTGATGCATGTTATTCCAATATTAAAAAGAACAAACATATGACTCCAATAATTCCTAACCATCTTATGCCCCAAAAGATCAATGTGGCAGGCAGAACAATCTAAACTACAGTTTTCTTTCCCCAACTCCCCCCACAGCTATTCATGTAAACTGGTAGTGAACGGACTTGTCCCCCCCGTAAGTCATCACGATGAACGCTATGGGGGCATGGAAGGAAGGGGGTTGGCGCAGAGGACTGTCTATTGGCCCATCACCTCGATGACGTCATCATCAGAGCTACTGCCGCCGTTGTCAGTCTCTCTGATGAACGGTGCTTCAGCCTGGCTCAGCGCCATGCCCAACAGGCTGGAGTGGGGGCTGCTGAAGGAGCTGAGGCCCGGCGAGGGGAAGCCCCCCAGCGTGTTGGAGTACATCCTGGGCTCAGACTGATTGTAGTTGAGGGAGTATCCTGGCGCCAGCAGGCCGGCCATGCTGGGGTTCATCATGTAGGGCGGCAGAGATCCCTGCGCCAGCGAGGAGGAGGAGGTGGAGGCGGAAGGAGCGGAGGACATGGTCGGCCCAGTGGCTGCGTACCCCGAGGAGAGGGAGGAGCACGAGGGCGCAGTGGAGGGCAGGTGTGCGCTCCCCTGGCCTAGTAGGTCGGATGCGGCCGACGGGAACATGGCCTGCAGGTCACCCAGCGTCTGCCCCGCTGTCTGGAGGTAGGAGGAGCCTCCGCTGCTGCCGCCCATGAGGTACGGGTGAGTCATGTGACCCATGTTTCCCATTAGGGAAGAAGACGAGGTGAGGCTGCCCGAAGGGTACGTGACCCCGCTGCTTGGGGACATACCCGGGAAACGCCCTGCGGCCGAAGCACGCTTGCTTCCGAACTGCTTGCTGCCGCCGCCATTGCTGTTGTTAGTGCTCAGCTTCCGCTTGGTGCCACGGATGTTGCCAGCAAGGTCGTCTCTGACGTGGCCGGATTGATTGTGCTGCGAGTCGCTTGCTGGAGTGGATGACATGTCTAGTGGCGAGGGCAGGTCGCTGGGCACTCCAGCCACATCCTCGTCCACGGAGGCTGCGTAACGCCGGAGCTCTCGCAGGATCTCCGGGCTCTCGGGCGTGGATGGCTGCGGCGGCCTGTCTGGGCTGAGCTGCTGCTGCGTGGGGGAGGAGCAGCCGTTGCTGACCACATGAGAACCCTCTTCAGGAGCAGAGACAGACATCAGGGTCATGGGGCAGCAATATCCACACAATCTATGATACATCTGACCATACACTTATATTTAATGAATAGTAAGAAATATAAAACTTATAAATATTGCTTTACAGATTTATATATACGTATACATGATAAAAGAACATGCAAGAATCTCATAATTATGCATGATACACATACTTGATAAAAACATTTATAGCTAGGATTTGTTTTCTCACAATAATGTGTGAGACAACTGGATGTTCAGAAGATGTACCTTGAACAGGACAAAGCCAGCCTACTAGCATAATAATATGGGGATCTTCATTTCCCAAGTTTATTTTAAGGACATCTATGACTCAATAGTCATGGTGATGACCTGAGTACTTCTACAAGAGGACTTGAATAATGCTACAAGACAGCTTGGTTACTCCTACAAGAGGACTTGCAACTCCTACAAGAGGACTGGGCTGCTCATACAAGAGGACCGGGCTGCTCATACAAGAGGACTGGGCTGCTCCTACAAGAGGACTGGGCTGCTCCTACAAGAGGACCGGGCTGCTCATACAAGAGGACTGGGCTGCTCATACAAGAGGACTGGGCTGCTCATACAAGAGGACTGGGCTGCTCATACAAAAGACTGGTCAACACTCTCCTACAAGAGGACTGGGCTGCTCATACAAGAGGACTGGCTGGCTCATTACAAGACGGACGCGGGCTGCTGCCTACAAGAGGACATGGGCTGCTCCTGACAAGAGGACCGGTCCTGCTTCCTACAAGAGGGACTGGGCTGCTCCTACAAGAGGGACTGCCGGCTTTGTTCCCTACAAGAGGACTTGGGCTGCTCCTACAAGAGGACTGGGGCTGTTCCTACGCAAGAGGACTTGGCTGCCTCCTACAAGGAGGACTTGGCTGGGCTCCTACAGAGGACTTGGCTGCTCCTACAAGAGGACTTGGCTGCTCCTACAAGAGGACTGGGCTGTTCCTACAAGAGGACTTGGCTGCTCCTACAAGAGGACTTGGCTGCTCCTACAAGAGGACTGGGCTGTTCCTACAAGAGGACTTGGCTGCTCCTACAAGAGGGCATGGCTCCGACAAGAGGACACGGCTCCGACAAGAGGACATGGCTACTAAAAGAGGGCGAGGCTACTAAAAGAGGACATAGCTACTAAAAGAGGACGAGGCTACTAAAAGAGGACAAGGCTACTACAAGAAGACATAGCTACTAAAAGAGGACAAGGCTACTATACCTCTTGATGTAGAGGAGCCTCCCGTCGCTTGCCGGCTGATCTTTCCTGATCGAATCGCAAAAATTCGACCATCATTTGTCCTAATGTAGGTCCCTGTGGTAAATAAAAAAAAGTATACACAAGTCATAAATTCCATTGCTTGAGCTTCAAATTTTACAAGAGGCGTCCACTGACAGTTGTCACTACCTTTAGAGCCTTTGATGACATGGATACTTTCTCCTGCCCCTATTCTGGCCTGCACATCTGTTGTGCTGTTAGCTCCTGGGATTACAATGTCTGGAAAAATAAATACATGGGGAATTAATTACAGAGCAAGTAATGGGGGATAGAGGATGAGGATGTAACTAGTTATGGGGGAGTATGTAATGGAGGATGTAACCAGTTGTTGTGACGATCCTCTGGACATAAACTCCTGCTTTCTGCAGGAAGTTGACTGGGAAGCCACCACCCCCTCCAGAGCTGGATCCGGCCATGTTGGCCTGCCGAGGCAGCATGGGGATGGGAGTGGACTGGATGGGTCGGACACTCGCCACCGGCTTGTCATCTGGCCTGCCACCCGGACACCTGAAAAACACACACACAAGACAAGACCATACTAAAGAAAATGTGGAAAAAAGTGTGTGTGTAATACCAAAAACAGAAGAAATATGTTTTTTGACTAATTGTAGTGTTAAACTCGTGTTTGATGTTATATGGTTATAATTATGGTTAAATTCATGTATGTTGAAGAAAATGTAATTCACAAAACATCGTAGAAATGTCACACAGCTATCAATGTGTCGCAAATGTGCCTACTGTGCTTTTGGAACATTGTTGCAGTAACAGATTAGGTCACTGGGTGCGCTCCTTGTTTTTTTTTACTGAGACTGAATTACAGCAACAGGTTGAGTAGGCTACTACCAAATTACTCCCAGTCTACTGACATCGGCTCACTCTGTCATGCTATCAGGAGTAGCGTTAGCCTACTTCCCTAAAGCTAGCACAACAAGCACAAAGCTAATGTAAGCTAAGACACAACCAAGCACGTTACAGTTTCATGGCCTTTTCCCGCCCGAATAATAACTAGCAACTTCAGGTAGAAGAAATATGTTTCCATCGCATTAGCCTATCTGTGGTTTCCCGACGTATTCGGATTCGGGTACATCCCTCCCTACCTGCAATAGTTTGTTGGCCAGCGATATCTTTTTCTTTGGTGGCATTTTAAAATGTTTTACTCATTGACACTGAACAAAACAGATGTGTGTGAGATATATGCGCAGTCGATGACAAAATCGCGGCCGGTGCGTCCCCTGTACAGTAAAGCATTCTCGGGTCATCATCGACATGAATACAGCATCCACGTGAGTTTATTTACCATTTACTACGTTTGTAGCCTTGTTGAAATTGAATCTGTGCAGCGAAAGTAGCACTTGTTGCAGGCAAGGGCATTAAGTCTCTCCCACGATGACAGACTATTTACTAAGACAAAATAAGGATGCAGGTTGCGCACCTATTTACATCACTGGGCTTTTACCACAAGCAACTATGGATACAGGTCATTAAGGAGCAGGAAAGGGTTGGGCATCTTGGTCAAGGATGGCTACAGGTAGATTGCAGACATGGAATGAACAGAGTTCTAATCCCCTTCTATATGAATGGGAACTGACCAGTTGCGTTGGCTGAACGCTGGTATGTTGGCGAGGGTTTGGTCACTGGTGGGGTAGTAGTGAGCATAGGACGGACGCGAGTACGGGATGCAGGCCCTCTTCTCATCTTCGTAGCTCTTCTTGGCAGCTCTCTTCTCCGCTTTGGTCAACTTGGACTCCTTCCGGTCCATCAACAGCGACTCGTGATGGAAGGGGAGCTAGTGATAGAAGATACAAGACACAATTTAGCCCCTTGGCATGGGAGAACTAACTAGGACACCAGAGGAAACATGTCAAACATGCTTGACTGCCTGATTAACTGATTAAAAGAAATAAATTCACATTGACTTCTGAATTCTCTGTGGAAATGAGATATTCATCAAGTGCATTCCACTCCACACACTCCAACCCCACTACAAAGACACACACCAACAAGCAGGTGTTGACCATATACTTTACCTACACAGTAAATATTCTTTATTTGCATTCGAGAAAGTTTCATCGAACCTTTCATGACCAAATGCTCACTTTGCTTTTTGACATCTGCCCGGTCGAAACGTGTCTATTCTAAATGGACTTACTGCATTCCCTCCAAGAATTGCTGCTTGCAGCTTTCTCAAGAACCGCTCACCCAAACAACTGCACTTCCTTAGGTACTCAGCAATAAACCTGCCAAGTGTGAAGTTGATCGGATGAATGGTTGTTGAGAAAATCTAATTAAAGTCATACATATGTATATACGTTCAGAGACTCCTTCCATTATAGTTAGATGCCCAGAAATCTCCTGAGCCATGAAGCAGCAGCTATCCGTTACCTTGGTGATGAGGTGTGGGTATCGCAGGCAGGCCTGGCTCATGACTGCCTCCATGTTGTCCTGGGAGTCAAGGGAGTTTTTGTTCTGGTCAGGCTCCTCCTCTACAAAGTGCAGCAGCGACTCCACCTCCTTGCGGGTGAAGTTCAGCACGGGGTTCAGGTCGTCCACCACGCGGTCTTTACAACAGCACAACAACAACAACACAGGTGCTTTAACGGTCATCTGGCCACATGGTTATGCTCTGTGTCTATGGTGTCAATAGCTCCTGGAAGTTCATGATGGGTTCAATACCAGGAATTAATGTGCACATAAAGGAGCAGCAACGCACACAAAGTAACAAACAGGGTAAGCTGGTAACCTGTCATGCTGCATTGGTTGATGGATTTACATTCCAATGTCCAACACAATACATTTGTGTTGGACACACATGCAACCTGGCACAAGAGTTTCCTTCGGGATTAATAAAGTTCTATCTTATCTTATATTTCACCAGCCAACCCCTGAGCTGAGCCATCTCTTACCTGACATGCCCTGCTTGGAGACTTGCCGGTCGTAGATCTTCTTCTCCAGGGTGAAGTCACAGACCAGCCGGTAGATGTGGCAGGGCTTCCTCTGGCCGTAGCGGTACACGCGGCACACGGCCTGGGCATCGTGGCACGGGTTCCAGGAGGCATCGAACACCACCACACGGTTGGCACCGATCAGGTTCACGCCCAAGCAGCCCGCCCTGAGAGCAACACGGCCACATGAAGACAACATGTCTCCCTCAGTGTGTGTGTGTGTGTGTGTGTGTGTGTGTGTGTGTGTGTGTGTGTGAGGCTACAAGATGAAATGGCTACCTTGTAGACAGTAGGAAAACCCATGCAGCAGTGTTCTGCGGGTCATTGAACAGGTTGATTAGTCGCTCTCTCTCGGAGGAGGATGTACTTCCATCGAGTCCTATTAAGAAGCGGGAAGGACATTGTTATTATATATTTCAGGCACCTGTGATCACCGCAAAGCTGTGGCATTCATGGCATGTTTCATGTAGGTGTGTATAATGTGCAGACTTCATTCATCTAAATAAATACATTTAATTTCTCAATCATTCCTTTTGATTGAAATGACCATGAATAGATTTCAGTTCAGTATCTGAATGTGGGGGCAAAGCTAATGAGGTTAATTATGAGTAAAATTAAAGCTATAATAGCAGATATCCTACAACAGTGTACAAACACACTCGAGGCTACTGCGATCAGCAGTCCAAATCCTGGGAAGTGATTTCCATAGGAACAGATGAGGCCTGGATGACTCACTGTAATAGTTGATGTTGCGGACCCAGGGCTGGCTAGGCATGTCAGAAGGTGACGGTACAGGCCTCTTCACTAAGAAGTCCTCGATGACCGTTAAGGTGGACAAGCTCTGGCTGAATGGTGAACAGAAGAAACCATGAATAATAATAATGTGTGTTATAGGCGACAATTACAATGGATGCAGGTGGCAAAATTAGAGAGGCTTCACAAGGGAAGGTACAAAATCAATAAGTTAAGATGAAATTAAGACAAGTACTACAGTACAAGTCCAAATAAATGACCAAACCATGAAATTATGAAAAGATAGTCTACGTCTAAAGGTCTGGTGCAAAAGGCTCAACCTGAAGACCAGGATCTTGTCTCCGGTCCGAACACTCTCGTCGATCAGATGGAAGAGCAGCACCATCTTGGCAGAGTTCTCCAGCACACCCGTCCTGTACCTCGACATGATGTCTTTTGCCTGGAGAAAATAAACTCTTAATAGACAGTCTACAGCAGTGGTTCAGTGTATTTCCTCTGTGCGTGTATTGTGTAGTGTATTGTGTATCGTATTATGTATATTGCGCTGCTCAATGTGTATATATATATATATATATATAAATCTCTTCTTGCTATTTTATCGTTTATCTTGCTATTTTATATTTTATCTTTTTGACTACACTTACTGTGGCCTGCCATCTCACAAGAATTTCACTGTTCAGAATGGCCCTGTGTTATGAAGAACATGACAAGAAAACACTTTGACTTTTGATATTTCTTCAGCCATGCTCTTATTGGAAAGATCAGTTTAAATAATTTGCATTAAGGGGGTATTCATTCATTTTCTTAAGGTGTAATTATTTTAGAATTTTACATAACCAATATTAAAACAACATTGTGTTGGTTCATGTTCCAAGTTCCCCCTGCCACCATTTAAAGTACCCCTAGATGGCCCTGTTTGAGAAACACCGCCACAGTGGGCATACAGAGTGTGTTAGAGGTGGTGCTGTACCCAGTCATAGGTGATGACTTGATTGGCTCGTTCCTGGATGGGGTTGATAGGAGGGAGTGTTGCGTTGGCCTTGCTGTTGGCCTTGAGGCCAGCGCCAGCAGCTGGAGGGCACCTGGGGTTGGAGGTGATGTCATCCAGGTCCAGGTCCTGTTCACTGGCCATGTTCTCCTTCTGCAGGGTCTCAAACAGCACATCTGGGTGGTTCCAGATCTTCACACATCACAAAACATTACAATTAGGTCTGAACCTTATGTTAAAGAAAAATCATACATTATTTTGACAGATATTTCGAAGAGATTCACTTTTATTGCATCACATATTTGCATCACAATTTTCATTTTGACTGAAAAGAACCCTATATAATTATTATTATTTTTTTAACTAGAATGAAAGATGTTTTCTGGAGAAAAGAAATGGTAGGTCAGGGCACCTCTGCAGCACGACGTAATTTATAATCGTCATATTGCAAATTCGATAATAATTGTCATTCAATACCAATACCAATTCGAATTTGTTACAACTAAGATCTGACAGAAAGGATAGAAAGAAAGAAAGGGATGGTGGCGGTCCCACCTTGCAGCAAACACAGAAGGCCTTCAGAGGGTTGAGGCCGAGCCAGCCGCTGGTTCCAGCCTCCCGGAAGCGGTTCATGAACTCTGTGTAGAGAGCTCTCTGGATGGGCGACAGGCGCACCAGCATCACATGCTCCTCCTTGGAGGGAAGTTGGTCTTGCAGCACATCGTGGCCTCGCCTAGTCCCCAGACAGAGCACAACAGACTGTGTTACAATGCTCAACAGAGAAAACATGGTGATATGAATTACATTAATTATTATTGTGACAAGAGGTTTTTTGTTGATTTAGAAAGTGAAATTAAAGAATTGGGATTCCCAAAATGGATGAATAATATCGATCAATAATCGGGATCGCAATACTGAGCAAAATAATCACCATTTTAGCCATAATGGTGCAGCCAACCCCTAACCTAGCTCACCTCTGCACAAAGCCCTCCAGCAAGCTGTGCAACACGTGGCTGCGGTAGCGCATGAGCCGCACATCCTGCGGCGTGCTGTCCACACACTGCCCGTTCAGAATGGGCCGCTCAAACATGTTGCTGAACTCCTGCCGCGTGCCCAGGAAGTCGGGCCGTACGAAGTCCACCATGCACCAGTACTCGATGAGGTTGTTCTGCAGCGGGTAGCCAGTCAGCACCACACGGCGCCGCGAGCGGATGTTCTTCAGGGCCTGCGATGTGTTGGCGTGGCAGTTCTTGATGCGGTGGCCTTCGTCACAGATCACAACGTCGGGGCCTGGCCGCGCGATGGCTCTCTCTATACCTGATGACAGAATGGAGATACAGCATCTCTCTATACCTGATGTACAGAATGGAGATTGTATTTGGGCCAGCCCAAGTATAGAGAGATGTCCTTCTACTAGGGCAGGCCCAAATACATAATTTCAAGCTCGTCAAATTAGTTAGGCTAAATAATTAGTAAATTCATAGTGTGCATCTTTCCCTGCCTCGGCAACGACAACTGCTGCATCATTTTTTATTTTCATTTATACAGTGTTATTTTGCCAACACAAAAACCCAAACTACAATATCATGTGGGATTGCTGCACGGACGTCAGTGGCTTTGCATTGGTCCAAGTCTGACTCGGTTACAGCAGAATATCCAACTTAAAATGGTCATAGAAAACAAAATCTTGGGGAGAACATTTAAGAAATATGTTTATTTACAACCAGTTTGGTAAGCATAGGTGGTCGAGTAGCCTATTACTTGTACTCAAGTAATAGTTACTTTGCAAAGACAAGTACTCAAGTAGAAGTAGTCATCCAAAAAAGAACTACTTGAGTAAGTATTATAAAAACTCGTAAAAAATTACGAGTAGCGAGTAACTTTTAAATTGAATAATAAAACACTGGCACCCTGTCTCCTCTGTAACACCTACCTCCGGTACAATGATTTCAAACTATTTACAAAGCGATTTTCTGACCCCATGCATCTTTGAAACTTCTGACATTCGCTGACCTTTCATGAGCTCCTGCTGTCGGTCTTCCTCGTCGAGGTCAATGATGATTGGCCCGACAGGCTTTTTAGACTTCCTCTTGCGGCCCATTACGAAGGTCTTCTTCATAGACAGCAGGCGGTACATCTCATAACCCATGAGGAGCACACCTCCGTCCCTAGACCATTCCTCCACCACCTTAGCCCTGGCCACGGTCGTTCTGAAAGTACGCACAACATGTTGAGTGCTGGATGAACTCCCACCTCCCAACACATACAGGGTGAAATGGTTCACAAAATGCACGGTTCGGTACGATATGGGATGGTGGTGTCACGGTTCAGTATGGTACGGTTTTGATCCATCGACTAAATAAATGTATTGTTACACATCCATGCTGTAAACAGAATGGATAGCTTGGCTTCCAGCAGGACACATGGAAACATGAACAAAACAGTCGTGCCTGGTTATTATATTAATCGTCATTAATAGTCATTTAAACACACCTTCAAAAAACATAGATAAGCAGCATATGGCAAACTTAAGACGGAGGGCCTTGAACTAAAATGAACCACTTGAAAAGATTAGTCCAACATGAAATAAAAATTCCATTGGTTTATGTCTATACATAATGTAATTACAACAATTTAAAACACAAACCATGACATGACATTAGTTTCGTATTTGTTAGTTTCGCAGTGCGTACCAAACCGTGCACAGTTGACCTCATACCATTCGGTTTGATACGAAACCACGTAGCGGTTCACCCCTAATACAATTGATTTTACATACTTGTGCTCATCGTTGAGAATGTGAACTTTGAATGTGCGGCCCGTGGCGAATGCAGGGTCTGTGTCCGGGTGACAGGGCTTCTTGGGGTGGAAGCCAGAGGTTGAACTCTGTTAGCCAGTTTTGAAGTGTATTCACCTGGAACATGGGGAGGAAAGACTTGCAGTCCAGCAGAAGTGTGTGTGTACAAAGCAATAGCACAGAAATCATCAATGAAAGAAGTATACTCACAGGGACAATGGCCAACACAGTGTGTGCTCCAGTGTGCCTAAGCAGGATGTCTATGAAGGAAATGACCTGCAGGGTTTTCCCCAGTCCCATGCTGTGTGCCAGGATGCAGCCAAAACCACTGCTACTTTTATACCGCTCCAGGGACTCCACAAGGTTATCATACAAAAAGCGGATTCCTCCAACCTTTGAAATAAAGGAAGATTAGATAAGAAAGACGACCCATTAATATATTCACTTAAAAGCTCATAATAAATAAAGTAAATAAGTAATCTATAAAATAAATGTAAAACAAATGTGCCAAAGTTGAGATCAAGAGTGCTTCATTGAGTGATGAGTGACGAGCGAGTATGCCAGAGGGAGAGGGGAGAGAGAAAAGGAAAAGAGAAGGACATTTCCACCTAAAGTACCCAGAACTTTTAGTTCCAGGAACTACTTTTCAAAGAACAAAAAGTTCCTTCAGCCTGTTGTCTGTGTTCATAATGCAGAGATTGACCGTGAGATGATAGCGACAGAAACGCTGCAAGCCCCACCCCCCAAAGTTCCTGAACTTTTGGAAAGGGACTTTTATGGAGTTAAAACATTTTCCCAGAAATTAGTTCAGACCCTGGTTCCTGTGGTGGAGTTCTTCCAAAGATTTCTGGGGAAATTTTGAGCGGTGGAAAGGTAGCTAGAGATAGAAGCTGTTTCCACCTCAGGAACCTTACCCAGGAACTAAGAACATTTGGAGGAACTCGATGCGTTCCACCGCAGGAACTATTGTCATTATTAAGTTCTGGGGACTTATTTTGCTCCCAAAACAGTCCCTGCTTGGGAAGAAGGTACTTTCCAAAAGTTCAGGAACTTTGAAAGTAAGGTGGGGCTTGAAGGTCTCCCCGCCTCAGTCATCTCACAAATCTGTATTCTTACTTTAAAAAAGTCTCTTTACAATCAGGCATGTAACAAATAACATCACAAAAAGAGACAAGACACCCAAAGCACTTTAATATGTGCATTTTCCAATAAGAATTGTGCTGGTGAAAAAGGATTTAACCTCATATAGCCTCGTGAAGATGAGCTTATGTTCCAGCCTTTCACTAAAATATCCTATGTATTTAGAGCACATTATAATTTGCTTATCCTACAAATCAGGCGGGTCATTGGGAGCACAGGATGTTTTCCCGGTGGCCTGGCCGTCTATATAAGCACATTCCTTGTTTTCAAAAACTAAGGCAATAAAGCGGTTTCTGATTCTGATCCTATATGGCCTGCAGGTAACAGAATGAAAAAAAAGGCCATTGTCAGGCCACTGAACTATAGGTGGGCCAGGCCAGTGTTATTTGTGGCAGTGCAACATGTTGATGACGCGGCTATCATAGCACCGGCACTTGAGCAGGGGCCAGAAAGAAAATATAATAATAATAAATGGACTGTTGATAGTTCGCCTTTGATAGATTGATAGTTCGCCTGGCAGTGTGTTGTGCAAGAAAATAAAATTCCCCGGTGGTAGGTGGAGAACGTATCCATGGACTCGTTTATTTTCATTTGTTTGTTTTTGGACGGTGAAGGGCTTAGTAGCAGTTGTCTCGGGGGCACATCCAAAGCTTGGGAAGCTGTTTGTCAATCGGCAGTTTCTTAGGCTTGCAGGATTTAGTGCGCAAGTACCCGGTCTTGAGCAGTCTGAAGAGCAGGTCTACAGTAGTCAGTGGGGGGTCTGTTAGTTAGGGTCAGGGACAATTTGTTTTCGGATAGGCACTGACAGTGTTGAATTATAATTTTTCATTTGTTAAGTAGTGGTGGCATTGGCTAGCAAAATGTCAGCCCAGCCGGTCGAGGATTTCATCCGGACTACATCTGAGGAGATGCTGGATGAAATGACGAAGGACCAGTTTTAGTGCTTGCATTATAAAGTCGAGGTCTCTGCGCTCTGAACATCGCTAAGTTTTGTTGGCTGACCAGGAGGTGCTGCCTAAATGGGGGCATCTACTCGTGTGTCGCCACCTGTTCATAGGGGACTCACTTTTGAGCAACAAATGGAACTGCTCCTAATTCAGCGAAAAACATAGTTTGCGGTTACTTCCACCATTTAGCGAGTCAGATATGGATACATTTTCTCATTTGTTTGAGAGAGCTGCTACTGTTCATGCTTGGATGGATCTGGAGCAGAGACTGTTTGCTTCAATGTGTGTTGTCTGGCAAGGCCCAGCAGGCCTACTTGTCGATGTCAGTTGCGAATAGCCAGGTGTATGAGCACGTATGAGCGACCGTGCTGAGAGCTTACCAGCAGGTGCCAGAGGCTTACCGGCAGCACTTTCATGGCATGCAGTCAGTCGCATATGGAGTTTGTTCGGGACCTGAATCTTTCGATTATGGCTTCCAACGATTATCAAAACAAAATAATCAACAAGACGATTATAATTTTTTTTGCAGCGATGCTCTCGTTTTGTCTTGTTATAAATCTAGCGCACGGTCCCTTTCCTTTACAACGGTGCCGTGCACTTTCACCCCTCCCCCCCTGAAAAGCCTGACTCGGCATGCTGTGGCATGTTTAGTTCATCTCATGCCAAGATGACAGAAACAGAGTTTTTAAATCGACAAGAAAGTTAAAACCAATTCCGTTGTTTGGAAACACTTTGGTTTTAAAGATTCCGACGAGGAACAAATACCATGCAAGGATGTATTACACAGCGTTGTCTGCAAAACAAGGCAACATGACCAATTTGTTCAATCATTTGAAATTCAATGACAAAGTGGTCTGTGGCCAAACAATAAAGGAACAAAAAACACAGAAAAGTAAAGCCTCGACTTCTTCCACTGCAAAACAGTCATCGATGAAGCAGTGATGGTAGGAACGAGCGATTCAAGTGGTAAACACTTTGGACAAGCATTACTCGATGCAGTCACGTTACCATTTAACTAGAGTTACACTGCCTGCCCTGTATAATAAATGGCGTGAGGAAGTTATGCGTCTACAGCGGAATACTTTGCACCACAACAGACTTTTGGTCAAGCCGCAACATGGAGCCTTACATCAGTCTTAGAATTCATTACATTGAAGCCGCTTTGAATTTTAAGTGTCTCCAAACTAAGTTTTTTCCTGCAGCAATGGCTGCATGGGACTTAAACAAGTACAAGCTTGTCTGTATGATTACGGACCTCAACCATAAAGCTGGCGGCTGACGTCAATGGATGGATGACTCAAACTTCCACCCGTATTTTCAGCATGGATTTATACCCATTTTTTGAGTGTTTATGATTTGAAAATTATGATTTAAAAAGCTTCCAGATGGAACTTTCGATAAAACCAAAGTTGTGTGCACATGTCGTGATGAGCCGTCTTTCCACCAACGCACAACGAGTCTGAAGTACCAACTTCTGGCAATGCTAATGCTAACGCTAGCACTAGCACTGCCACTCAGTCGGGATCAAGAGTGCATCCAGGGCAAGTCTCTCAACAAAGCGACAGCTATATTAACCAACGCAATCGCTAAATGGATCGCCATGGACTGAAGGCCCATCAACATTGTTGAAGACTAGGGGCTACAAGGCATTGTCCAGATTGCCTCAGGTGACCCATCATACAAGCCACCTTCAAGGGGAACTATTTGTAACCCAGTTGAAATTCGGGTTCTGGTTATTCAAAAGAATAAACAATATTATATAAGAGTTATTCTTTTTCATAATGTTTTGGTCGATGTTTGTCTAATGTTGCACACTTTGTAAATGTTGTATCCTTTGCTTAATTTAACTCTCAAACACACACACGCGCATGCAGGGAGGGTGGCCCGTGGAAATTGTCCTCTGCATTTAACCCATCCTGCGGCCAGCAGGAGCAGTGGGCAGCCAACTCAACGGCGCCCGGGGACCAGCAGCTCCAGGTTGTATGTCCACAGCTTGGTCATGTGGACAGGAGA